>OZ035880.1:6867179-7403895 GCA_964034835.1 Muscina levida
CAGGATATATTCTTAACCATCTACTGGCCATCTTACAAAGGATCACACCATATTCTAAATATTTTAAATGAAATAGCCGATGAAGTATCAGAGTTGAATGTAAAATTATTTAAAATAGACGCAAAACACAATTATGTGCCCTTGGAGTATAGTTACCCTATATATCCTGTACATTTCTTTATACCTCTTTGTGATAAGGAAAATGGAGTAGTACGTTATATAAGTGCTTTACAAAGTCGTAGCGACATATTGGAGTTAATACGGGGAAATGTTGGAGAACGAGAATAAATTTTTACGTTTAAAGTTTTGTATTATATTTTGGTTCTAAATAAATGAATTTAACTTATGTTGTGCATTTATTACACACTTCAACATTATTCAGGACTCAATTCTGAGAACTGCACATGAAAGTAGTCCCAAAAAGAAGAAGTTCTGCATCATTCCTTTTGTCAAGTTACATGGCATAATAATTTAATATCGATTTGAATTTAGTTAGTATCGTATAGAGGAATTTGTCACGTTTTACTTTTTGGTGTTTTGAAAGTGCGATTTCACACCACACACAAAAGTTCTTTTTGGTAAACTGAATGTAAAATTAATGTACTTTTTGGTACACTGAAAATACTTTCTGATATAATTAAAGTATTTTATGTTGCAAAAAATGTACTTGTCGGTGCAGTAAAAGTACTTTAAGGTATAATAAAAGTAAGTACCCTTTTGTATACAACAAAATAACTTGAAGTTACAATAAAAGTACTTGTTGATACAATAAAAGTAGATTAAAGTACAACTAAAGTATTTTTTTCACTCAAAGATCTTTTTGGTATAAAAAATAATCCATTTGTATATAAAGGTGTCTTTTATACAATACAAAAAGTAATATAAATGTACTTTTTGGTATAACGAAAGAATTTTTCCTTACAAAATTTACCATTTAGTTTAATAAAAGTACTTTTTGAAGAATGTACCTTTTTGAATAATAAAGAAGTACTTATCGGTATAATTGGTACAATAAAATAATTTTTTGCTTGATTGAAAGTACTTTGTACTCTTTGTTATAAAAAAGTTATTTTTGGTACTTTAAAATTTCTTTCTTGTATTATAAAAGTACTAGTTGGTACAATGGAAGTACTTTTTGGTGTTTTGAAAGTACGTTTTCATACGATATATGTTCGTTTTGGTAAACTGAACTGAATTTATTGTACTTTTTGGTACACTGAAAATACTTTTTGGAATAATTTAAGTACTTTTTGCAGCAATAAAAGTAAAAGTACTTTAAGGTATAGTAAAATTACTTTTAGATATAATTGAAGTACCTTTTTGTGTAATAAAATAACTTTTTGATACAACAAAATTACTTGAAGTTACAATAAAAGTATTTGTTGTTACAATAAAGGTACTTACAGACACAATTAAAGTGCATAGAGGTACAACTAAAGTACTTTTTCGTATAGTAAAAGTTCTTTTTGGTATGGGGATAGACGGGATAACTGAAAAATTTCATACATATGTATTATTATATTATAATTTCTCTATTAATTATACCCTCACCCTACGGGTGGGAGATTCATGAGTTTTTAAGTCGTTTGAGCCATGTCCGTCTGTCTGGCTGTCCGGCTATTTATGGTATTTCAAATGGGCTCCGTGGCCACGCCCCTTCTGGTACCTCCCATACAAATATATCATTCTGCCCACTTTAGAAATCTAGTAATAATATCAATACACCCAACGCGATCGTGTCCAAATTCTGTATTTTGTAAAGCTATATCAGAATAAAGTTTTGGAGAAAAAACTGGTAGTCTAGCCTCGATCTTTCTGGTACCTCCCATACCAATGTACCACTCGGCCCACTTTAGAAATCGAGTAATAATATTAATATATTGGAAAATTTTATGTTTTACTGAGAGTGGGGGTATATGTAACTCGGGTTTCCCGACTGAAACTTTTTTACTGGTTTTTAAACGGATGTTTACCGTTAAAAGTCACTGCCCATTTTAGTTGATAAAACCAAAAAGCAAATTTAAAATACTATTCAAATAAAGTTATTATTATTAAATAACATCTTATATAATTTTACACACAATAATTTTATGAAACCTAAAACATAATAAATAAAAACAAAACTGTGTCAGCATGTATTTTCTAAAACTAGAATATAATAAATATATTCTAACTTAAATTATTTCCTTTCGCCTGCCGGATAAACTCCAATATATCCTCACGACTTTGAGCAGCACTTATATAACGTACCACTCCATTATCCTTATCACCATGCGGTATAAAGAAATGTACCGGATATGTGGGATGACTATACTCCAGGGATACATAATTTTCTTTGGCATCCATTTTGAACATATTCACATTTATTTCTAGAACTTTGTCGACAATTTCATTTAAAACTGTTAAAATGTGCTGTGATGCCTCATAGGTTGGCCAGTAGATTGTTAAAAATATATCTGTTTCTGATTTCTGTATCAATTGAGTGAAATTGCAAGCGGCTAAAGGTTTCACCAAATCCGCACTGTTACTTGTGTACCATGGTTGCGATCGAAAAACACGCGAGTGTGTTAAATCATAATAAAAGAAAAACAGCAACGATGCTGTTTCAAATTCATCAGTTTCATACACTCGTTGGCCTATATCTAGGGCAAATACTTTAGGGGTGTCGATATTTTTAGGCGGATAATCAAGATATTTCTTATACCACGGCGGATACATTACATCCAGGTCTTTGTAATCTGCTATCAAAAATTGCACTCCAAAATTATTTTGCGCAGCAGCAACTTGATGTATTTTCTTTAGTGTTTCCAAATAGTACGCTACACCTTTCTCTTCGAAATTCATAAAATGTATTATAGCACGACGTTTAGAAGTATCGAAAGTGCTTCTGTCCAATATTTCTAAGGAGTTGGGAAAATTTTCTTTCACATACTGCTCCAAATCAGTAAATTTCAACTGACGATCTTGTGGTAAACTAAATGGATGATATTTCAATTTTATGAACTGCTTTTGTCTCCACGATTCGCTTTGCGGTCCTATATTGTGCTGAATAAAATCTCGCAAATTCTCCGTAGTCCAGGGCACTGATGGAAAATGCATTAAACTATCCTTATGTTGACGAGGCACAAATACGATTACTGATGTGTAAGGAAAGGCATCGTATTGTATAGGAATAAAGTTCTGTTCACCATTAATATGAACTATATCGAAATTGCAGTCTTTTAGTTCCTCAGCTATTTTTTCATAGTCTGGTCCAAATCCTTCGCATTTCGCATAGTCCGACTGACCTACAATTAGCAGAATATCTTTGGTTGAATTTGTAACCATTTCATCGAAATTCTGATGGACGCACACTTTAACCGGACAGTCCGTCTTCGGTGGTATTGGCTGGGACAGGTATAAACTACCATTCAGTAAGCGTTCACACACTTCAGATATCGTCTCCACAGTTTGATAATCTTCATCATGCCAATGAATGCGCTTTTGCTCATCGATAACATAAATGCTCAGCTGCTCTTTCTCTGGACTCACCAAATTATAATAGAATGAGATTGGGTTACGACCGGGGTATATGACGTCGATATCTATGCGATCAGCTACGATGAATTCAATACGATCTTCGTATTTCAACGCCAATTGATGAATTCTATCCAAATATTTGGTGTGATAAAAACATTTCTCTCGGAAGTAATTGAAACATATCACAATGGGACGCTTAATATGATGAAATGTTGAACGGTCTAAGATTTTAATTTTGTTCTCACACTTTTCTTCAACATATTTTTCGAAATCAATAAAATTTACTGGTGTTGGCTCGAGGGTGGATTCCCGCGGTAAATTCGGCAGTGATTTACCAGCTCTGCTGTTGTTAGAATCGTCATTATCTGAGTCATCGTCGTCGATTCCCACATATGCGAAACAATCCAAATCGTCATCAGGGTTAGCGTTAGCCATAGTGTTTGAGGTTGTGTCTCTCGCTATAATGTTTGACCGTTGTGTTAAGGGAGTACTAAAGCATTCATAGCCTCTGCATGCCGGTTTTATATTTGAAACACCATGGTGGAAGCTTTTCTTTGGTGCCTCTGAGAGTTTAAAAGCGCTTTCGAAAGTTTTCTCAGAATTAACAAAAATTTGGTGATGAAATTGGTGCTTTTGGGTTGTACACTGTTAAAATTTGTGACTTGAATTTGTATAGTGGCCAGTAACAGCAAATAAGTCTTTCGAATTAAAGTAATAAACCGAAATTTCAAAAATATTCAAAGCGTGCAAATGTTAAAAAAAAACAATATGAAATAGAGAGAAAAGGTGAAAATGCCACTCCTTCCCAAATACCCCATAAAACATGAAAATCAAGGTCCAAAATGCCTAAAAAAAACCCTAAGTTTTTTCAATGTAGTAAAAATTTTGAATTTAGTTTAGTTCAAATAAAATGGGCAAAATAATCTTTATAAATCAAACTGAACTAAAGAGGATGGCTTATTTACATTTCCTTACAGCCTACGCAGTTCAACCGTAGTGTTGCTGTATATAACACAAGGAAACAAAATGTATTGTGTTGACTGGAACATTGTACCAATTTTTTTATTAATTTGAGACCGCTGATTTTAAAACTAATCTCCATTTTTATCCATTAGATCGAATTTTTAAGTTACAGTTACTAATCGTATTTTGGATTTTTTTCCAAAAATTAATAGTTTTAAAAATTCATAACTTTTACTCTTCATAAAATTTTTGTTTTTTTTAAGATGAATTTGGTCAATTCCACGTAACACGGTCCTATACAGAAAAAATATAAAAGCGGTCAAAATAGGGGCCGCTTGGGTTCCATGATGACCCCCATGTGAAATGAAAGATATTTTCGAAACGAATCCAACGGTATTATTTTTAAGTTCCTACGGGTTCCCAGGACCGAGTTAGAGCCATTTCAAAAATGTGAAAAAATTAGAAAAATTTATGGAAATAAATTGAAAAATTCTAGAAAAAATAGAAAATGAAATATTAAAGAATATTTTAAAAATTGAAATCGTACGATTTTTTTTAACAAAATAAAGACGTGATGTTGGGTGATGAAACATAAATGTTCTTTTTGATAATTTATTTGCGTACTTAGGGAATATTTTAGTTTATGTACTAAAAATTTTCGATCACGAATGTTATATAACATACATAACTGATCATTATACCATCACCCTTAAGGATGAGGGTATATACCATTTGATACGACTCAAAAGTATAACACATAGAAGGAGTCACTTTAGACCCTAGGTTTCTTTGAACCAAATTCGATTCAAGACTTTTTAAGTCGTTTGAGCCATGTCCGTCTGTCTGGCTGTCCGGCTGGTGCGCACGATAACGCAACCAAATGTTATGAAATAATGTACGAGTTAATATTTCCCCAAAACTACTTACGGTATTGCAAATGAGCTACATGGCCCGCCCCTTGTGGTACCTCCCAAACAAATACATCATTCCGCCCACTTTAGAAATCGAGTAATAATATCAATACACCCAACGGGGTCGTACCCAAATTCTGTATTTTGTTAAGTTATAACAGGATTAAGTTTTGGAAAAAAAAATTTGAAGTCTAGCCACGCCCCTTCTGGTGCCTCCCATACAAATGTACCTTTCCGCCCACTTTAGAGATGGAGTAATAATATCAATAAATCCAACGCGATCGTACTCAAATTCTTTTTTTAGTAACGCTATAACAGGATATAGTTTTTGAGAAAAAAACTGGAAGTCTAGCCACGCCCCTTCTGGTCCCTCCCATACACATCTGGTACCGATTGATATTATTAAGATACCTAACGCGATCGTGCACAAATTCTGTATTTAGTAAAGCCATACATACCGCGCGACCTTATAGGCGTTACAACTAGAGACACAGACTGAATATACCCCATCAGCACTCGAGTGTGTCTAGTAAAGGGTATAAAAACTTAAGGAAACAAATTTAGAAAAATAATGATTAAATATTTGTTCAGATTTCATTAAATCCTTACCGCTATACAATCTGGCGTTCAAAAGTGCTTAAAAAAAAAAAGAATTTAGATGCCTCATGTAACGATATTTTTCTCGTGTTTTGTTGACCATAATACATATTTGGTATTTACATATTTATTATTTTTATATCATTTTTTAAACTAAAAATTTTATACAAGTAGACAAGTTATAAATATAACTAAGCTATAATATAATGTAACAATCTACATGCAATAATTTAATACAGTATTTTAATTAAACCACACTACGTAATATTAAAAAATTCAGCCTCAGACATCGAAATTTTTAACATGTTCCCGTATTATTTCCAATATATCCTCACGACTTTGAGAAACACCTAGATAACGTACCACACCATTTTCCTTATCACGTTGAGGTATGAAGAAATGTACTGGATATGTAGGGTAACTATACTCCAAAGGCACATAATTGAGCTTCGCATCCATTTTAAATAGTTTTACATTCAACTCTAAAACTTCATCGGCTATTTCATTTAAACTCTTTAAAATGTCATGAGATCCTTTATAGGTCGGCCAGTATATAGTTAAGAATATATCCTTTTTTGACTTTTGTATTAACATGTTTAAATTTTGGCCCACACAAGATTTCACCGCATCGTCCATGGTGTTACTTATCTTCCAGGGCTGAGATCGAAAGTTACGCGAGTAATTCAAATCATAGTAGAAGAAAAATAACGATGATGCTGTTTTGAATTCCTCAACTTCGTATGTTCGTTTCTGACGATCTATGGCATACACTTTGGGACTGTCGCTAAGCTCTTGCGGATCCTGTTGTAAATATTTCTTATACCACGATGGATACATTATATCCACATCTTTGATATCTGCTACTAAAAACTCCACTCCATAAAAATACTTAGCTTCAGCAACTTGATATATCGTCTTAAGGGTCTCCAAATAAAATGTTACACCTTTTTCTTTGAGCTTCATAAAATGGACTATAATACAACCCTTAAGAGTGTGGAATGTTTTTCTATCCAACATTTTTATGTGGTTGGAAAAATTCTCTTTCAAATATTGTTCTAAATCTTCAAATTTTAGTTCAATATCTAAGGGAAGACTAAATGGTTTGAAAACTGATTTCGACAATTCTTTTTGTCTCCCAACCGCGGCCAAGGGTCCAATATTTTGTTGAATAAAATTTAGCAGTGTTTTTGTATTCCTGGAACCCATAGAGAAATGGATGAAATTATTCTTATCATTATGCGGCACAAATATTATTGTTGGATAGCAGTTGGCATTTAAATGAAAAGGAATGAAATTCTTATCGCCATCAATGTAGACTATATCGACATTAGAGTCTTTAAGCTGCAGGGCTATACTCTCGTAGTCTGGTTCATAATCTTCATGTTTCTTATATTCCCCAAGACCTATTATAAGCAGCACATCTTTGGTGGAATGTGTAACCAAATCATCGTAATTCTGATGGACACACACTTTAACTAGAGATTCATTCCTTTCTGGTATAGGCTGAGAGGGATATAAACTTCCACTCAGTAATTGTTCACACACTTCGGAAATGGTCTCCACCGTCTGATAGGCATCGTAGTGTGTGTGTATGCGTTTTTTCTCATCGATAACATAAGTATTCAGGCTCTCCTGCTCCGGATCCACTAAATTACAAAAAAATGTGATTGGATTACGACCGGGGTATATAACATCGATATCCATGCGATCTGCTACAATAAATTCAATACGATCTCCATATTTCAACGCCAACTGATAAATCCTATCCAAATATTTGGTTTGATGTGCACATTTCTCGCGAAAATAGTTGAAGGCTATTACAATGGGGCGCTTTATTTGATGAAATGTAGAGCGGTCTAAGATTTTGATTTTATTCTCACACTTTTCTTCGACATATTTTTCAAAATCAATGAATTTGATGAGAGTTAACGGTTCTGGCGGCGGCGGATATGGTGAAGGTTTCCCAAACATGCTGGTACAATCATCACTATCGGTATCATCATCGATACGGATATCTGCGAATAGATCGAAATCATTGTCGTTGTCTTTATTTTTACTTTCCGTATCGGAATTATCATCGATACAGATATCTGCGAATATATTGAAATCGTTGTCTTTATTTTCACTTTCCATATTGTGTGTACTTGTTTACTGCTATTGCTGCTGTTTAGTGAGTACTAATGTTTTAACAACTACACATGATGGTTTTATAAAGTGTTAACACTACAAAGAAAGCTTTATTTGTGTGAGCTTTAATAACAGAACTTGAAAATTTACACAAACTTTGCCAATCGAAAAAGTTTTATGATGAAATTGGTGCTTTTTGTATAGTACACTGTTAAAAAAACTTATGTTCAATTTAAGCATATTTGGCATTTCGTAATTATGTATAAAAGGATGAAAGGAGATTTTCCCATAGAAGTAATCAAAAAAATTAAAAAAGCATAGATTATTTACACTGTGCAACACCTAAAAATCTGAGTATTCCTATCAGATTTTTTGATGTTTTATAATCGTACTACTATTTCAAAAATAATAAAAAAAAATTTATTTAAGTATTCGTCCTGACTAATAATACATGTCAGAAAAAAAAATTTTTCACAACATTTTTTTTCGATCACGTTGGACCTTTCCGTGAAAATGTCCATATAACGAACACTCTCGTCTCCATCTTTATACACTAGGACTGACATTTTCATTTTCTAATATTTAATTTATCCTGATAAGAAAAAACTGTTATCTCCGGAAAGACAAAACTTCTGTTTGCTTTCTCATAAGATTTCGGCCTTGTGAGTAAATAGAAATATATGAATTTTGTGTCACACCCGTCCCCGTAAATATCACAAAAGTTTATTAGAATTGTCATTTTACATGATAAAACATAAATATTTCCAACAATAACAATGTAAGTGCAATTAATAATATAGTGACATTTTGTGAACATTTTTTTAAATATTTAAGTATTTAGTTACAGAAAACATTTGGTCACACTCGTCCCTGGGTAAAAAATTAAGACTGAAATTTCTGAATTTTTTTTGCTACTGGCCATGGTTAAGGCCAGTTCATATTTTGCACGAGAGCCTCTTTAGTGTGTAGGGGGTAGGTATGTTAGACGAAAATTTTAGGAGGGAAATTCTAGTGAGTGTCGGTCATACATTTCACACCTCTAGGAGGCACCGTGGGAGCGGCTGGAGCTAATTTAAAAAAAAATTGTATGCAAACCACCTTAAGGTTTGAAAATAGAGGGTAGATATGTTTTGAGAAATTGATGGGGTTGCAAAAATATTGGGGGTCGGTCATACATTCGGCTGTTTTAGAGCAGTTTAAGCAGTGGGAGCAAATTTTATAAAAAATTGATTTTTGTATGGAATCCTCCTTAGGGGGTGAAGATGGGGATAGGTATGTTTGGGAGAAATGTTAGGTGGGAAAAATGACTGGGGTCGATCACTTATTTCAACCCTCTAGGGTCGATTCCGGGGCAGTTGCGGGGCTTGTTGTGGATTTTTTTCTCCAGTACGAAATGTTTCTCGTTAATAACCGGGGGATCTATTGTGATTTTAGAATTTGGGAAAATTTTCCTAGAATTTATCGTAGATTACGATTTCGATAATCGCTGGGTCGAGAAAAAAATTGACCCACTCTAATAATGATGTATACAATAGTACAGATAACGATTAAATATATGTCTTATTGTTTTCTTATACGTTTACCTTTATATTTGTTATATAATTTAACTTTCTTCATACTTTTTATTTTTTAATACTATTATTTGTTCATACTTTTGGAGTTTATTTTACTAGGTCACACCCGTCGTAAAATGGTGTCGTTCATCTTTTTTCTAAATAGTTTTTTTTTATTAAGAAAAAGTAGTTTTTTGCGAACATTAGGTACTTAACACAATCAAAAACAATATTAACAATAATTGTGGACTTTCTACTGAAAATTTTGCAGAATTTAACTTGAAAGTCATAAATTTATAAAAGCTCAAATTCCTAGGATCACCCCCGACGTTGTCTTCTAATTGATATTCTGAGCAGAAATCAAGTTATTTTAGTGTCTATCTGATACTAAACGTTTTAATACTTAAAATTCTTGGTAATCACAGCATTTTGTTAATAACACTATGCAACAAATGACGACTTTTTGTAAAATACAAAAACGAGATAGTATAGGTTCGATTCTACTATCGAAGGGTAATAAAACCCTATAAGTAAGTTATTCATGTTTTCCGAGGGACGCAACTTTCAAATCCTATACTAAAATCAAAGAGTTGAAGAAGAAGCATTGTTTTGGTGTTGTTGTTAATTACTTCAACTTTGATTTTAGAATAGGATATGAAAGTCGCGTTCCTCGGAAAACATGAATAACTTAACTATTTGTTAACAGATTTTTACAAACAAGTATGCATTTAACTCGTGAAAGCGTGCACTTTCTGAATAAAGTAGTAAACATTAGGGTGTCCTTATAAAATAGGGGCTACAAACTTCATCAAACTTAATAATAGTGAAAAAATCACAAAAGTTTGAAATTTCAAGGCAAAAAACAAACAGATATGACAAGTTACCAATATAACTATATATATGGTTGGAAAGGCCGCAGTCTCTTCTTTCTAAATCCACTGAGAAATTTAAAATTGGTTGATATTCAACCACGTTACTGGCTTATAAATGCGTAAAGGTTCGAAAAACCGGTATCAACGTGGACTTTATGAGCTATTTAGGTTGCCTAGACACGTTCAGATTGGATTGATATGTTCACGAAAGTTGTTTATCTTTACTAGGGCTACAATTTTGGCGAACAGTGTTAGAGAAAAATTTGGACTCCCTCAAAGTAATGCTCAAAAAAGTGAAAAAATAATAAATTCTTCTTCAATTTTTTTTTAAAAAGGGCAGGAATAACCAACCTTTTTGACATAATTTGTTAATAAAGTTAGTGCGCAAAACTCCCAGTTACATTATTGCCGAATACAGTTTAGCGCTACCACGAAGTGTGAGTTAGCTGTTGGACAAAAACTGATAACACCTTTTTTCATGGGGCTCACTGATTTTGAGAATCTTCAGGGGCCCATAAAAAAAAATTGGGTCACCAATCTCGCCAAACTGAGTATAGGGTTTTATTACCCTTTGATAGTAGAATCGAACCTATACTATCCCGTTTTTGTATTTTTTTCACTGTTGCACTGTGTAATCAATTTTCTATTTATGAATTATAACAAAAAATGTGAGTAATACGGTCACACCCGTCCAAATGGAATTGCCCATTTGTGTTACCTTAAAAAATTTTTTTTTAAAAAAATCACAAAAATTAGCAGAGTAATTGTTGACTAAGTAAAATAAAATGTTTGATTCTATATAAAAAAATTAAAAGTTTGTATTTTAAAAAATCATGACAAATGCAAAATGGAAAAAAGCGTCAAGTTTTATTACTCTCACGTAAAGTCACATAACCCGTGAAGAAAATGCGACATGGATCATGACAATCGATAAACGCGTTTTACTTTTATTCACAATTATGTGAAGGTTGCAGAGAATATTTATATTACTCGATATCTAAAGTCGGCGTAATTGTACATTTGTGAGGATAGTTGTTATACTCCCAATTTTTTTTCCAATACATTATTTTGTTAAATTGGGCACGATCTCGTTGGGTGTATTGATATTTTATGGCAGGTACCAGAAGGGGCTTGTCTAGACTTCCTGTTTTTTTCTCCAAAGCTTTATCATGTTATAGCATTACTAAGATCTGATTTTGGGCACGATCTTGTTGGGTGTATTGATATTTTACTCCTTTTTAAATGTGGGAATCGTGATTTTTATCCAACTCAGTTTTCTCAGCAAATTGTGAATAAAATCAAAAATTGTGAACCGATTTCAATGAAATAGTGCTCCTTTCATTCAAAATATATTTTCCTACATGATTTTAGACCAGGGATCGGCACACCAATACCATTGTTTTTTGTCATTGTATATGTGAGATGAAACTCTCCTTCTCTCTATGCACTGCGAAACATGTCGAGTTCGATAAGCATATCCACTACTCGGCGTTTTTTCTTTAACACATTGAATAAGAGTAAAACAAAATATAGATTGCAATAAGAATTTCGGAATAGAATTAGAAAAATTTCAAATATTATATTTAACAACAAAAAATCATTCTCCCACTTGTCATTCATTTATATTTTTTCAGTGTACGCTAAGCATCAAAGCAACGTGTGATAAAACAACGACCACGATCGACTGCTAGAGCGAGAGTAAATGATTTTGTTTACTCTTTTTCAATACGTGTGCGCAATGTATGTGAGCAATATGGGAGAGAAAAAGCGTCGGGTAGTGCATTTGCCGATCTTTGTTTTAGACCAAAACTAAGATTTTTATTTTTATGAATTTTTAAACAACAAATATTTTCTTTTTTTTATAAAATTGTTGATTTTGTTTCTTCAAAACTTCAATGATATCTCTGAAGCTACTGGGCAAATTTTAAACCAATGTAGGCAAGGCTTAAAGATAATTTTATTGACGAATTTTAGGATTTTAATTTTAATTGAATATGGTGAACCGTTTTTATACCATCACCCTTAGCGATGAGGGTATAATTCATTTAATACGATAACAAGTGTAACGCATTCAAGGAGATGAATTAGATCCCAAGTATCTTAAGACCAAATTCGATTGTAAATGGGCAAAATAGCCCCAGCCCTTCTGGTACCTACTAGAGATGGGCACTCGTTACGTGATTGGCGTGAATCACGTGAATCACGCGTGATTCACGCGTGAATGTGAGTAAGTTGGAAATTCGCTCACGTGAGCGTGCATGAACGTGAGTGCCAAAAAAATCTTCGTGCATGAGTGTGCGTGAGTGCATACTTTGCGTGAATCACGCTACTCACGCCACTCACGTAAAGAAAAAAATTGTTATGGTTCATAGAATTTACAGCATATAATTAGGTAATAAATTAATTTTTATATAAACTGTTGGAAACATTTTTCAATGAATTTAATAACGAAATAAAGTATATATAAATATGTATGTTAGGGTGGTCGTAAAAATCGGTGTTGGATTTTTTTCAGTGCCACCCCCCAAGAATGATGTCTTTGCAGATTTTAGGATAGCCAGCACGATTGGAGTATGTTAACATGTAAAGTTTTTAAGCTCCTACAGCCACGTTTGGTGGCCATAACTCAAGAACGACTAGTCTAATTTTGATAAAACAAATATCCGAAATTAAGGAATTAATATTCCTGTTCATAAGTAATTTCTCTGCATAATGAACCATTTCGTAGTTATAAAAAGTTTTTTAAAAATATAAAAAAATTGTCTAAAAAAATAAATTTTTTTATATTTACCGTAACGCACATAACCAATGAACAAAATGAGACATAGATCATGAAAATCAATGAATGCGTTTCGCTTTAATTCACAACTAAGTGTAAGTAACTTATTTGACAGTAATGTTGATTTTTTGATTCAATGTATATGAACAATCGTACTGAATGAATTTAAAAAAATTATTTGAGAATATTCTTTAGAAAAAACGTTGATCACTTTGTATGATTCTTAGAATTAATAAATGTAAGTAATAACGAAAAGGTTATTTCATTTTAATGATTGCGGTAGCTACTCCGCACAGTGTCGTGTTTTCATACAAACGGAGGCCAAAAATATAAGGAGATATTAAACCAGTACAGAAATTTCAGTCAGGTAAACTGACTGATAAATACCATCATCCAATATACGATATTGTTTCAGTTTTGGGTTATTGAAATTAATAGACTTTTAATTAAAATAAAATTAATTATAGATTATTTTTTTCGACCAATTATCATTACCCCCCAAGTGTCCGTTTGGAAGTTATGGGAGACATATTATTTTTCCAAAAATAGGTCATTTTGTATGGGAGGTGCCAGAAGGCGTTAACCGATAAGTCCGTATTCATGCCTGAGTCTAAGTTTCAAAAACGAACATCATACGCAAAATTCAAGTGAATTCAGTTTACTTACAAAAAAGATATGCATGTAAAACTATGAGGGTCAGTTCGATCATTTGTGTGGGAAGTACCAGAAGGGGTGTGGTAAGGGTTTCGGTGTTCTTAGGGTTTGTCTACTATTGCAAGTTAAATAAACTGACCAAATTTAAACATACTCCGGTCATGCGTTTGGGAGTTATGGAACTAATATTAATTATCCAAAAATAGGTAATTTTGTATTGGGTGGGGCAATTCTGCTCATTTACAATCCCATAAGTTCGTTTTGAAAAATATTAATACTGGTAAATTTTAATACTGATCCGTTAAGGTTTACTCGAGTTATCCTGCCCACCAGCCAGCCAGACAGACGGACATAGCTCAATCGTCTTAAAAAGTCCTGCAACCTTTAATGCGTTACATCATCCCTAAGGGTGATGATATAAAAAGGGAAATTAGTACACATTGCTTTTATAAATAGGAAAGATTGTATAAGCGGGTACGGGGGTTGAGTACAGAGACAAGACAAATACTCGCTCAAAGAGGTTTTAGGAGAAGAGAAGAACAATATATATAAGTAGAAGTAGACACGGGGGGGTTTATAAACTGCACTAGATACTTCACGTTTTATGAGATATAACTGCTCCAAAGTATTTTTCAGTATTCACAAGATCGGGGGTTTTCAAGTTATAGTAATTCACAGCTTATTTTACTACTTATAAAAAACTTATACTGAGAAAAAATAAGTATGAACCGCGGGAAGGTAACAAGAAGTTTCAAGAGTGGTAGTTATTAAAGAACTAACTCTTTTCTCTCACTATTCAAAAAGAGGTAAGCTCGGGAGCGGTAAGGCAACAACTTGTAGAATGTCGTTTGAGTGAAAAACCGTTTGTGGTTAGTGTAAATACCCATACTACAGTGTTGAATATAAAATTAGGATTAAGTTAGATTGGGTTTGGGTTTGAACAAAGATAAAAACGAAATTTTGTGAAAATCGGCCCAAGTACACGCCCACCTCCCTTATCCGGAAGTGAAAACGACTTGAATTTTTCAAAATTGAACCAAATTTTGCTAGATTTGCTCTGATGTATTACTGACAACTGTGTTGAAATACTACTCAAAGGACACGCCAACCATATATCCCTAAATGGAAATAACTTATATTTTGCGAAACTGTTGTTGGTATTGAATTTTTAATTCAAATTTTAATTTGTTTTCATAAATTTATTTATAACTTCGAAACTGTTGATTCTGCAGAGAAATCGTTTATGATTTCGTAACTAACTAGGCTACAGGAGCTTAAAAGCTGTAAGCCCAAAGCGGCACGGGTTTACATACCCCAATCGTGCTTAAACTTTGGCTATCCTAAAATCTGCAAAGACTTATAATTTTTGGGGTGTGGACCGACAAAATTCTGGAATATTTTTTCCCTTATAACTTCCGACCTTCCTAATGTATATGTTATCTGGATCCGTCATCAGATATCGAAAAAATATATATATCCAAACTTCAACTTTCCCACAAAGGATAAATTTTTGAAATATTTACATTTATAAAGTTTATTAAAACTTGTCCGAAAAACGAATTTGGGATTTATGTTAAACTAGCTGACCCGGCAAACGTTGTTCTGCCATACAACTTTGGAACCGGCAAACTTCGTCTCGCTCCTAAGGTAACGCCTTCATATAAAAGTAAAACACAGATAGTTCAAGTTTTAATCTGATTTACTTGAATTTAATCGAAATCTGTGAAGAGCGATCTGATATACAATGTTTTTTGATTTGTTTCCGGCGTAAAAACAAACAATAAAGACTGTTTGCCAACACGCAAACCGACGACGCACAGCTGACAGTGTGGAAAGCAGGGATTTTCGAGGTTGATTCCACAAATTTCCAACGATTAACCTTACGATTTTTTTATTGTTATCGCAAATACCAATCGAATGGGGAGTTGAATTCGCTTGAATTGGAAGGGAAGATCGATTGGAATAATAGAAATTCGAGGGATAAGAACTTCCTCTCCTTTGAATTTTCCCTTGATGATCGTCGCTTTTACTACAATTTCGGATGATTCAGATTCTGCAAAATGATCATGATTGATCCCACCTTCAGCTGCAAATTATGCGTCGAACTTTCTGGAACATCTAGATAGTTCAAAATTCTGTTGCCTCATTCTCGTTAAATCACCTCGAAAATTATTCATCGTACGATCATCTGGCTCCAAAGCTCGTTTATGCGCCATCGTGTATTGATTTAGCATTCTCGCAACAATTTCGCTACACGTTGGCTTGTCAACTGTGAGAAGAAAGCGGAATGTGCAGTTCGACCGCCTTTCAACAATATGGAAGCAATACCAAAGGATGCAACAGCTAACTCAATTGCGATCTTGACAGAATTGTTGCCAGAATCAAAGAAATTACGAATGTCTTGCCTGTCCCACCGGGAGTATCGAGAAAGTAAATGCCTCCCGTTCCATCGTAACAACCTTCATCAGCGAAATATACACGTTCATTTGCTCGGCATTTAAGGACGGCAGATTTGTTCGGACTCTTTCAGTCAGCTTAACTTGATCAAAGTCTTGCAACTCGCGATTGAATGCCTCATTCATCGAACGATTTGCCGCTGGTATTCCCAATTTCGACAGTAGACTGCCGCACATTAGCACGCACATGTCTTTGATCAGAAGATAATGTCAAGATCGGAATTGGATGTTGTCGTGCGAACTCTGTGCAAATGTCGTCAGCCATCTCGTCCATTAATTTGTCCCACAATGCGCTCGGGTTCGGCAGATGCAACGTGGCTATGATGATCGAAAACAATGTACAAATTTGATTCGCTGGAGCAGAAACAGTTGCTTATGCAGAAGATTTTGAAATTGTTCGACCATTTCGCGTTTAATCTTTTAACATAATTAATTTCAAGCATCATAACGAATTTTCCATCCTTTCGTCGTCTAAAATCATCAAATCAAGCGATATAATGAAAAATTTCGTCGAAAAATCCAAAATTTTCACATTTGCATCATTTAAATTTATCAAAACGCAATAAAATGTAGAATTTCGTCGAAAAAAATTAAAATTTGTAGAATTTTTCCATAATTTTCCAACCATAATTTTCTATTTTTCCAACCAAAAAGCCACACCGGTTCAATTACACACAAAATGTAATTCAAAAATTCAATTTACTGTGCAAAATGTTTCCGAAAAATCAAAATTTTTCGAGTTTTTCCTGAATTTTCCGAGTTTTCCACTGAGAATTTTTCTATTTTTCCATTCGGAAAGCCATTTTGGAATAATTTCACGAAATTTTACACTGTTACATGGTCCAAAATTATCAAATCATAAAAATGTAACATTTTCAAAATTTTTTTTCGGAATTTTCCAACAAAATTTTTTTTTCCATTCGAAAAGCCATTCGCAACAATTGCAAACAAAATTCAATATAAAAAGGCAATTTTAAATTTTTCCAATTTCCCGACTTTTGCGGAGCATTTTCCCAAAATTTTCTTTCACATAAAGGAAGATTTCGTTCAAGGCATCCAAATCTTTAGATTTTTTCTGGAATTTTCCGAGTTTTCCACCAAGAATTTTTCTATTTTGTCGAAAAAAAAAGAAATTTTATTAGCATTTTCCATAATTTTCCAACTAAAATTTTCTATTTTTCCATTCGAAAACCGACAAAAATTTAATTTGCGATTTACCTCAAATCAGGCGATGAAATGCAAAAATTATCCAAAATTTTTCGCAAAGTTACATCGTTCAAAACTATCAAATTGTACGACAAAAAGCAAAATTTCGTCGAAAAATAGTATTAAATTTTTTCGAATTTTTCCGGAATTTTCCGAATTTTCCAACAAATTTTTTTTATTTTTCCATTCGAACAATCATTCGCAACAATTGCACATAAAATTCCATACCAAAAAGCAATTTTCGGTTTTTCCAATTTTCCGGCTTTTCCGGAGGATTTTTCCAAAATTTTCTTTTACATAAACCTTCTCCTGGCAATTACAAACAACCGAAAAAAAATTTCAGCAAAATCGGTCCAGCCGTTCTCAATTGATGAATTACTATACATTTTTGCCACCATTTTTATATATATAGATAACTTAGAAGACCAAGTGAATATGCTTTTTTAATTTGGAATTTCAGTTACACAGGCACTCATGTAGTTAGAAGTGTGTGATGTCGTACCAAAAAACACTGTCTAATTGCATTTGTGTCTTGTACGTCAGTTGGTTTTCAAACATATAATATTAATATTTTATTTTGATGTTATGTATTCATAAATTTATTTATTTCCATATTAATCTACTATAGTATAAAAATTAAAATTAACTATATAACAGAAGGCAAATAATTATAGAAACAATAAAAAAATTTTACTTTTTATTTGGCGTGATTGTCGTGATTCACGCTCACGTGAATGTGCGTGAGTACAAAATTAACTCACGTGAGCGTGCGTGAACGTGAGTAGCGAACAAATCTTCGAACGTGAGCATGCGTGAGTGACCATTTCAATCACGTGAGCGTGCGTGAACGTGAGTCAAAATCACTCACGTGCCCATCTCTAGTACCTACCATACAAAAGTACCTATTTTAGGAAAATTAATATTTCTTTCATAACATCCAAACGAACAACGGGAGAATATTTCAATTTGATCAGTTTAATTATCTTGTAATAGTAGACAAACCTTAAGAAAACCGAAACCTTTGCCACACCCCTTCTAGTACCTCCCATACAAATTACCTAATTGGCCCTCATAGTTTTACATACATATCTACTTTGTAAGTACACTAAATTCAGTCAAATTTTGCGTAAGATGTACGCTTATGAAAATTTGACTCGGGAATGAATATAGACTATATCGGTTCATCCTTTCTGGTACCTCCCATACAATATTTTTAAAAAATTAAGATTTCTCGCATAACTTCCAAACAGGCTCCTGGGGGATAATACATTTTGGTCAGTAAATTTTACTTGTAATAGGAGGCAAAACATCATAATGTCCAACTATTTAACACGTCGCTTCTCGTACCTCCAATACAAATGACCGAATTGACCCTCATAGTTTTACATACACATATTTTTTTTGTCAGTCCATTTGGCGTATATCTTATACAGTTATAAAACATCGACACATGAATGAATTTTTCTAAAAAAAATTTTATTTTTAAGACTTAAAGTACAAAATAAAAAATATATAAAACAATTACAAAACGTACATAACTGCATGAACAGTACCGGATTATAGTAAAATCTCTATTTCCTCTCTCGGACATTTGACCGTATAAACTCTAATATATCCTCCCGACTTTGAGCAGCACTTATATAACGTACCACTCCACTGTCCTTATCACGATAAGGTATAAAGAAATGTACCGGATATGTGGGATAACTAAACTCTAGGGATACATAATTTTCTTTGGCATCCATTTTTAACATTTTCACATTCAATTCTAGAACTTCATCGACAATTTCATTTAAAACTGTTAAAATGTGCTGAGATGCCTCATAGGTTGGCCAGTAGATTGTTAAAAATATATCTGTTTCTGATTTCTGTATCAATTGATTGAAATTGCAAGCTGCTATAGGTTTCACCAAATCCGCCGAGTTATTTATGTACCAGGGTTGAGTACGAAAGAGACGCAAGTGTGTTAAATCATAGTAAAAGAAACTCAGCAACGATGCCGTTTCGAATTGATCAGCTTTATATACGCGATGACCTATATCTGTGGCAAAAACTTTAGGGATGTCGATGTTTTTGGCTGGATAAACAAGATATTTCTTATACCATGGCGGATACATTACATCCAGGTCTTTAATATCTGCTACCAGAAATTGCACTGCATAATGATGATAAGCTGCAGCAACTTGATGTATGTTCTTTAGGGTATCCAAATAAAAAACTACACCTTTTTCTACGAAATTCATAAAATGGATTATAGCACGCCCCTTAGTGATGTGAAATTTGCTTCTATTTAATATTTCTAAGGAATTGGGAAAATTCTCCTTCACATACAGTCCCAAATCTTCAAATTTTAACTGATAATCTGCTGGTAAACTAAATGGTTTGTATTTCGATAATGTAAATTGTTTTTGTCTCCATACTTCGCCTTGTGGTCCTAGGTTGTGCCGTATGAAATCTTGGACGTTTTCTGTAGTTCTGGGCCCAAAACGAAAATACTCCAAGCTATCCTTATGTTGGTGTGGCACAAATATTAAAGTCGGATAACCATTGACAACGTAATGTGGAGAAATAAAGTTTTTATCACCATTGATGTAGACTATGTCGATATTGGATATTTTTAGATCATCGGCTATTTTTTCGTAATCTGGTTCATTCGCATCATATTTTTTATACTCTCCAAGACCTACAATAAGCAGGACATCTTTGGTGGAATTTGTAACCAATTCATTGAAATTCTGATGGACGCATACTTTTACCAGGGAGTCATCATTCTTTTGTGGTATTGGCTGTGAGGGATATAGAGTTCCCTTCAATAGTTGTTCGCACACTTCAGTTAATGTCTCCACAGTTTGATAGGCATCGTAGTGTATGTGTATGCGTTTTTTCTCATCGATTACATACGTGTTTAGGCTCTCTCTCTCCGGACTTGTCATATTGCTAAAGAATGATATTGGGTTACAGCGTGGGAATATAACGTCGATATCTATGCGATCTGCTACAATGAATTCAATGCGATCTTCGTACTTCAACGCCAACTGATAAATCCTGTCCAAATATTGGGTGTGGTGAACACATTTATCTCGAAAATAATTGAAACATATCAAAATGGGACGTTTGATGTGATGAAATGTAGAACGGTCTAAGATTTTAATTTTATTCGCACACTTTTCTTGAACATATTTTTCAAATTCAACAAATTGTAATGGAGGTGGTGTTGATGGGTCTTTGGTGGATTCAGGCGGCAAATACGGCAGTGATTTACCTTTTCTGATGCTGCTGTTATAATCGCCGTCACACTCGGAATCATCGTCGGTGCCGACATCTGCAAACCAATCAAAATCGTCGTCAGTGTTAGCGTTAGCCATACCGTCTGTTTCGGGCCTTTCGGATGGTTGTTTGACCGTCGTTGTATTAAGTGAGTACTAAAGAGTAATGATGGCCTCAACATACCGGTTTCATCATATAAACATTATTTGTATGTGAGCTTTTGTTTATCTCTGAGAGTTAACAAATTCATTCGTATGATTTCTCATGATTATGATTATACAAGTTTGATGATGAAATTGTAGCTTTTAGTATGTACACTGTTAAAATTTATACATTTGAACTTCTACTGTATTTTTTGTTTATGCGAAAGTGGTTCGTATAGAACTAAACCTAAAATGAAGTGTGGATATTAGTATGGGTCGGTCCCAATATAAAAAGTAAATATGAGGCGGAAACCCCCTACGCACAGTGGTTTAAAATCGATGTTTTTTTTTAGGAAAATTCCATAACTTTTTAATGGTATCTTAAGTAATCAATATTTTTGGTGTCCTTAGATTGACTTGGGAAAATCTTTAATGGTAAACGTATAAAAAATACATTATACGGCGCTTTTATAATACATATTTGGGTATGTGTGTAAATTGTCTACTATAGATCGAAATTGGAGGGTATATGGCAAAAGTTGGTATGTCGTTTTTTTTTTTTGAAAAATTGTTTATTTCTACTTACTTAGGACTTTTAAAACAATTGTTCAGGATGACGCGTCTGAGGTAAGTGGTTCCTATTAAATATGCCTATTAAGGTGGACCCTCAATGTATGGGAGAACTGAAAACTCATCTGTTCCAAAAAAACCTGTTAGTTTTGTGTGAGGTTAGGTTAAAAGCAGTAAGAAAGTTTCAGTCGGGAAAACCGACTTACATATACCCTCACCCTCAGTACAAACACTTAAGAAAAAAGAGCACCAAGAAAATGCTAGAGCAAAATACATATCACTAATTGACGATCACTTACAGAGACAAATACTAAGTCAGAGAGATAAACTGATTATTAACACAGTGGGACAGATTAAAACTTTTTTGAAAAAAAATTCTGACATATTAATAGTGTGCGCATATAAAGGAGAAAAAACAGTAGCGATGACTAAGTCCGATTATAAAAATAATAGTAAGGGACTTATGCACATATAAAAGTTTGAAAAAGGATCCAACATTAACGGCCTTATTCATAAAAACTTATAACAGGTTTATAAACCATTTTTAAGCAATTTTCGAGAAAACAATATTCATAAACGATTTGCATCTTCAATAAGTTAAAGTAGGGTTGTCTCCACTTTAAGCATGCTATAACTTGACGTTTGTACAATTTATTCTATATTCATAAATTTGTGATCTTTATATAGAGTTTTTCTGCATTTTCCCTATTGGAAAGAGCTGTTGCGTGCATTCGTTGTGTAGGAAATTTTCTTCTTAATCATCGCGCACATAGAAAAGTATCTAAATAGACACTTTTCATTCATGAATTCCATTTTAAAAAATATTTCTCCAAAATTCCTCAAAAATAATTTGTAAATAATGAAATAATATTCGTGATGTATAAACAATCAAAACAAGGAAAAAATGTAATCGGTATCCGAATATTATTTCAACATAAGGAAAAGAAAATAAAATTTTTTAATACAATTTTTACTTTAACGTCTTTCTTATAGTCATGAGAATCGTAGTCAATGAAAAATTGAGCTACTATTATGTTCATAGTTTATTGTAAGTGCAAATACACATTTGGTATCCGATTAGAAAGCTTTTGTATCCGACTATAAAGCTTTTTTTATACATCATTAACGAGAAATAACAGTCGGCGTTGCCACCGGAACACATTAAGCTAAAGTACTGATAAAAAACGTTTATGAATACAATTTCTTATTAAAGGTTTTTTAGAGCTGAAGAATACTTTAGCTAGAGATCGCTTCATACCTACTTTAGAAATTTTTTATGAATAAGGCCGTAAGACTTCAAACTAAAAACGTTATTTTAGTAGAAATACTATACAATAAAGGTATAATTTATATGACAGAACTAATAAATATAACAGCTATTGCGCCAAGGATGTGCGGTCTCCCAAAAATCCACATAAATGGAACACCTCTTCGACCAATTTGTTCATCGATCAATTCTTCCGTATACGGACTGTGCAGATATGTCATCAATATACTTCAAAATTTAACAAAGGACTCACAATATAATCTGAATAATGCACTAGAATTTAATACATAGATTGGCAACATACTTATTGAAGACGACGAAATTTTGACATCATTTGATGTTGTTTTCTTATTCCCTAGTACACCGGTAAATCTAGCTCTAAAGACGATAGAGAACAGATGGGACTCATTGAAAAACTTCAACGACATACCAAAAGAATTATTTATTGAAATTCTTACTTTTTGCATCAAAGATACTAGATACTTTAACTATAAAGGGAAAATATACGAGCAGGGAAAAGGCATGCCAATGGCCTCACCAGCTTCGCCAGTAATTGCTGATATAGTGATGGAAGAATTGTTAGATGCCTCAATGAATAAGATGACACAAAAGCCCAAAGTGTTGACAAAGTTTGTTGATGACATTTTTTGCATTATTAAAAAAAGCGAAGTTGAAACTACACTGAGAACTTTAAAAAGTTTAATACAATTCACTATGGAGATGAAAGACAGTAAAAAATCCTGGTCATCCTGGTCATCAGAGAGAATAATAATATTAAATTTGACTGGTACCAGAAGAAAACTGCTTTAGGAAGAATCATAAACATTTATTCCAAACATCCAAGACTTATAATTATAAACACGGCAATGAACTTTATGAAAAGAACATTAAAAATAAGTGACTAAGGAACATATTACGGATGAACAGTTTCCCAAATAGAACAATAACCGAATTATTGGGCAAGGCATGCCAAATAAATAATAATGACAATCTTACCAGAGAGCCAAAAATATATAAATCCATCACATATGTATCTGGATTCATCACAGACTACAATATTCAAACATTTATGATAAAAATAAAATAGAAATGGCTC
Source organism: Muscina levida (assembly GCA_964034835.1). NCBI lineage: Eukaryota > Metazoa > Arthropoda > Insecta > Diptera > Muscidae > Muscina > Muscina levida. The sequence goes on from OZ035880.1 coordinate 6,891,160, forward strand.
ATAAAACACACAATACGACGCACAAATTGTTCAGCAAGACCAAAGCTTAATTATAAAAGGAAGAAAAGTCCAACTTAGTATATAAGATAAAATGTAATTGAAACAACAAAGACAAAATTAAAAGCAAGATTGGCATCGCACAAAACTGATCAAAAAGCGACTGAAAAACCATTGGAACAGAATACAGCACTAGCAGCCCACAGTACTCAAACAGGACATAGACCAAATTTTGACGACGTAGAGATTCTTGTGGAAGAGAGGATTTACGCCTAAAGATCAAATACGTAAAATTTTCTAGAATATTAATATTTTTACTCGATTTCTTAAGTAGGCTGATTGGTATATTTGGAATTTTTCTCCAAAACTATATCCTGTTATAGCTTTACTAAATACAGAATTTGTGCACGATCGCGTTGGTGTATTGATATTATTACTTCATGTCTAAAGTGGGCGGAAAGGTACATATGTATGGGAGGTACCAGAAGAGGAGTTGCTAGACTTCCAGTTTTTTCTCCAAAACTTTATCCTGTTATAGATTTACAAAATACAGAATTTGGAAACGATCGCGTTATGTGTATTGATATTATTACTCGTTTTCTAAAGTGGGCGGAATGATTTGTATGGGAGGTACCAGAAGAGGCGTGGCCATGTAGCCTATTTGCAATACCGTAAGTAGTTTTGGTCTATTGAAAGCGTCTATTGATAATTATCGTGCGTACTAGCCGGACAAGGTTCAAACGACTGAGTCGAATTTGGTGCCAAGTCTAAAATGACTCCATCTATGTGTTACATTTTGGGTAGTAGGGTGAGGGTATACGAAATTTACAAAAATCTGACCTCTGTCGTTTGAAACGACTTGACGCTTAAGGCAATTTTTTTTTTCGATATTCAAATTCCAAACGATCGAGCTCATATTTTATTAATTTTTTTCCTAATAAACCTCACAAAGTAAATCGAAAAAATAATAAGATCCACCTTAATGCCAATATGTCCCTATGAGGTTTTAGATCAATTTCCTGTTAAATTATGAAAACAAGGACACACATCAACTTTTGCCATAACAGTATATGTTAGATGTATAAGTATATTATTGGGTAGTGTTTAAGGATATAAAAACCTAACCTTTCACAATTTCTTCGTTATTTCTATGCGAAAATATTCTTTACATCCACTTGCTCAAATGAACATAAGAATTTTAACAGTGTACTATGCAAAGAACACCAATTTCATCATTAAACTTTTTCGATAGGCAAAGTTTGCGTAAATTTTTAAATTCCCTAATTAACCCTCACATGAATAAAGCTTTCTTTGTAGTGTTAATATAATAAAACCATTATGTGTAGCTTTAAAAATGTTAGTACTCACTAAACTGCAGAAAAAAGAGCTGCACAAAAGAACAACCAATATGGAAAGTGAAAATAAAGACAACGATTTCGATTTATTCGCAAATTTCTGTATCGATAGTGATATATTTGAAAAACAAGTGCCGCGGCCGCCTCCAGAACCAACCACCTCAGTCAATTACATTGATTTTGAAAAATATGTTGAAGAAAAGTGTGAAAATAAAATCAAAATCTTAGACCGTTCTACATTTCATCATATTAAACGCCCTATTGCGATATCTTTCAACTATTTTCGAGAGAAATGTGCGTATCAAACCAAATTTTTGGACAGAATTTATCAGTTGGCGTTGAAATGCGGTGATCGCATTGAATTCATCGTAGCAGATCGCATTGATATCGACGTTATATACCCCCACCGTAATCCAGTTTCATTATTTAGTAACTTGATGGATCCAGAGCGGGAGAACCTGGATACTTATGTTATCAATGAGAAAAAACACATATACACACACTACTATCAGTCCGTAAAGAATATGTCCGAAGTGTGCGAAGAATTATTGAAGGGAACTTTATATCGCTCACAGCCAATACCAGAAAGGAATGACTCCTTAGTTAAATTGTGTGTTCATCAGAATTACGATGAATTGGTTACAGATTCTACCAAAGATGTACTGCTTGTGGTGGGTTTTGAGGAACATTCGAGAGATGAAGAATATGAACCAGACTACGAAAGTATAGCCCTGCATCTAAAAGACTCTAACATCGATATAGTCTACATTGATGCAGATAAGAACTATATTCCATTACATTTAAATGCAACCCGTAATCCAACAATAATATTTGTGCCACACAATGATAAGTACAATTGCATACATTTTACTACAGGTTCCAGGACAACAGAAAACCTGCTAAATTTTATTCAACAAAACATTGGCCCTCAGGCTGAAATTTGGAGACAAAAAGAATTGTCGAAATCTGTTTTCAAACCATTTAGACTTCCCTTAGATATTGAACTGAAATTAGAAGATTTGCAACAGTATTAATATGAAAATTTTCCCAACTCCATAAAAATGTTGGATAGAAAAACATTCCCTACTCCTGACGAGTGTACTATAATCCATTTTATGAAGTTCAAAGAAAAAGGCGTAACATTTTATTTGGAGACCCTTAAGACGATACATCAAGTTGCTGAAGCTAAGTATTTATGTGGAGTGGAATTTTTGGTAGCAGATATCAAAGATGTGTATATAATGTACCCGTCATGGTATAAGAAATATTTACAACAGGATCCTCAAAAGCACTGCGACAGTCCCAAAGTGTATGCCATAGATCGCCAGAAACGAACATACGAAGTTGAGGAATTCGAATCAGCATCATCGTTGTTTTTCTTATACTATGATTTGACTAACTCGCATCACTTTCGATCTCAGTCCTGGCAGCTAAGTAACACCATGGATGCGGTAAAATCTTGTGTGGGCCAAAATTTAAATATATTAATACAAAAGTCAAAAAAGGATATATTCTTAACCATCTACTGGCCGACCTATAAAGAATCTCATGAAATTTTAAACATTTTAAATAAAATAGCCGATGAAATGCAGGAATTGGATGTAAAACTGTTTAAGATGGACGCGAAAAATAATTATGTGCCTTTGGAGTATAGTTACACCACATATCCGGTACACTTCTTCATACCTCATTGGGATAAGGAAAATGGGGTAGTACGTTATATAGGTGCTTCAAAAAGTCGAGAGGATATTTTGGAGTTTATACGTGGACATGTTCGAGCAAGGGAATAATGTCTAAGTTTGAATAAGTGTTTTATATACTTCATATTTCTAGTGACTTATATACTTCATATTTCTAGTGACTAAATTTTACTATAGTATTGTATTTATTAAGTTTAATAATAATTTATTGTTTTATAGTAAATATTTTATAAAAATTTTGATTTTAAAAAAAAAATTATTAACTTTTGCGTTAAAAATTTAGTTTTATTGTCCTCATGGAAATAATGACACTGAGTATATTGTCATTGCACGAAAACATATGTATGTTATTTTATTATAACCATCATTTCACCACGGTCTGTATCTTCTTCACATCCACTTACAGATATGTAACCACAATATGCGGAATTGTCCCTAAAGTTAAGGGGGACATTCCATACGTTTAGAAATTATTCAATGACAGTTTAACACCCATGTTCTGGAAAAAAATTCGGTTTGAAAACAGACCGAAATCCGTACTTTTTACCGAAACTTTTTATCGATTTCGGTCTGTTTTCAAACCGAATTGTTCTCCAGAATATGGGTGTTGGAACAAATTTTTGTTATACGGTCCTTTTATGTAGATTTAATTGCCGACAACATTTTTAAATACCCATATGATGAGAGTTTCTTATAACGTCCCTAAAGATAACCAAATATCATTATACTTTTGCTTGTATCGTATTTACATTAATACACAAACAAAAAAGATTTGGAAGTCAAAAAAAAAATAAGTGTACCACACAGGAGTGCGAAACATAGTAGGTAGAATCAAAGTGCTTTTATCCTATCAAATATTCTTTTTAGTGTACCAAATGGTACAAGTTGTTGTACCAAAAGTAACAAATTATTGTAACAAAAAGTACAATTTATGATAACAAAAAGTACAGCATATGGTATCAAAATGGACTTTTACTATACCAAAAGGTATAATTTATTGTACCAAAAAGTACTTTTACTGTACCAAAGAGTACAGTTTATTGTACCAAAAAGTATTTTCGTTATCAAATTGAATTCTCAATTGATTTTCTTAGGAAAGAACTCATTTTATTTATAACAGATTTGACTTCATAAAACACAGTGCCAAATTGATCACTCGTATTACCGCAATAATTTTCTACAGATCCTTTTTAAAAAAAACATTTTGTCTTATAATATAATTTTTCACTTCACCTTTTAAGATAACTTCAAAAACATTTGATCTTGAAAAAAAAATAATGTTGGAACAAGATTTTCATAAATGGCAATTTTTACTTAAAATTTATTATAAACAAACCTTACCATAAAATAATTTTTTTTTTGACTATTTTTGATTGTAAAACATTAAAAAATATGTTAGGAAACTCAGATTTTTAGGTGTTGCACAGTGTAAATAATCAATCTGTTTTCCATTTTTTGGTTATTTCTATGCAAAAAGTTATTTTTTTCATCCTCTTATACATAATTACGAAATGCCGAATAGCCTCGAATGTACAAAAGTATTTTAACAGTGTATTTACTGTACAAAAAGCACCAATTTCATCATCAAATTTTGAAATTCTCTTAACATATTTGCGCTCCCACAAATAAAGCTTTCTTTTTAGTGTTAAAACCATCATGTGTAGCTGTTGAAATGTTAGTACTCACTAAACAGCAGCAACAGCAGTAAGCAAAGCCGCACAAAATAATACACAAGATGGAAAGTGAAAATAAAGACAACGTCAATGATTTCGATCTACCCGATAGTAATGACTGTACCAGCATATTTGGAAAACCTTCACCATATCCTCCGACAACAAAACCGCCAACTCCAATCAAATTCATTGATTTGGAAAAATACGTCGAAGAAATGTGTGAGAATAAAATCAAAATCTTAGACCGTTCCACATTTCATCATATTAAGCGTCCCATTGTGATATCTTTCAACTATTTGCGAGAGAAATGGGCGTATCAAACCGAATACTTTGATGTTATTTATCAGTTGGCGTTAAAATACGGAGATCGCATTGAATTCATCATAGCAGATCCCATGGATATCGATGTTATATACCCCGGTAGTAATCCAATCACATTTTTTTATTATTGCCCTGAACCGTTGCGGGAGAACCTGTATACTTATGTTATCGATGAGAGAAAACGCATACACTCACACTACGATGCCCATCAGACGGTGGAGACCATATCCGAAGTGTGCGAACAATTACTGAATGGAAGTTTATTTCCCTCTCAGCCTATACCAGAAAGGAATGACTCTCTAGTTAAAGTGTGTGTCCATCAGAATTACGATGATTTGGTAACACATTCCACCAAAGATGTCCTGCTTATAGTTGGTCAAGGGGAATATACGACATATGGAGAATATCAACCAGACTACGAGTTTATAGCTCAGCTAAAAGACTCTGATGTCGATGTAGTCTACATTGATAAAGATAAAAACTTTATTCCTTTTCATTTAAATGCCCACAGGAATCCAACAATGTTGTTTTTGCCACTCAATCATAAGGATAATTTCATACATTTCTCATGTCGTGGCAATACTACACAAGGCATACTATATTTTATTCAAGAAAATACCGACGCCTTGGCCGAAATTTCGAGACAAAAAGAGTTGTCGAAAACGATATTTAACCCTAGTCTACCTTTAGATATTGAAATAAAATTTGAAGATTTGGAAGAATATTTAGATGCAAATTTGTTTTCCAACAACATCAAAATATTAACAAAAGAAATACACCGTATTAATGGTTGTGTTATAATCCATTTTATGAAGTTCAAAGAAAAAGGCGTAACATTTTATTTGGAGACCCTTAAGACGATACATCAAGTTGCTGAAGTTAAGTATCCTTATAAAGTAAAATATTTTGTAGCAGATATCGAAGACGTGCATAAAATGTATCCGACGTGGTATAAGAAATATTTACAAGAACCTCAAAAGCACAGCGATAGCCCCAAAGTGTATGGCGTAGATAAGATGGACTTCACATTCGAAGTTGAGGAATTCAAAACAGCATCATCGTTGTTTTTCTTTTCTCATGATTTGTATTTCTATGGTTACTTTCGATCTCAGTCCTTGTTGGTAAGTGAATTAAGTGAAAAGGAAGCGGTGAAATCTTTAGTTGGCGATAATTACTATAAGATCATACACTCAGAAAAAAGTCCGTACTAAATTTGAGTACAAAACATACTAGATTTGAGTTTGCAAAATTTACTCAAAACTAGTAAATTTGTACTTAAAATGAATAAATTATACTCAATTCGAATATGTTGTACTGGATTTGAGAATGCGTTGAAAAAGTGCATACTTCATATAAGTACGAAATTTTACTCAAATTGTATTCTACAATATGAGTAAAATTTTACTCGCCTTAAGGAAAATATTATTCGTTTGAAGTATGGCATGTAAATATTTAAGTTTGCAAAGTGTTGAAAACAAAATTGTATGGAAGAATGTAAGTTTAGTTCGCATTGTACTTCAATTTACTCCAGATATTAAAATTAAGTTCAAAGAAGTTGTAGAACAGAGTACACATGTATGATCGTTTCAAGTATAGATGTAGTAATTTTGAGTTACGGTGTACTAAAATAAAGGAAGATTATCTTCAGGAATATCGTATTTAAATTGAGTACGATTTTCTCAATTTTAGGTTGCAAATAATAAGATATAGGATATTGTAGACTTAAAATGGACAAGCAAATTACGTAAAAATAATACATTTGTAACAGAAATTTTTATTCAAAATAAACTAGAATTTGGGGAAGAAAAACTTAATTGTAGTATGCTCAACTTATATTAAAAGAGAATATTACCCAATTGTAGTTCGAAAAATAATCAAATATAGTAAGCATGCGTACTCAAATTAGGTAAACATTTACTTAAAAATAAGACATTAAACTAAACTTGAGTTTATTTTGAATAAACAATTGTAACAAAATACTTATTTGAAGTAAAAAAGTCTTTGGCTATGTGCCAAATTTGTTGTCAAAAAGGGTATTCAAGTTGAGGGATATAGTTGTAAATATGAGAAGCGTCAAACTAAAGTTTAATACATTTGTAATTAATTTTAGTTCACTGTGTACTCAAATTAAGTTCATTCCAGAAATACAGCTCTGTGTTCTCATAAGTACACACAAAATGTGAGTGAAAGAGATAAACTCTATGAAACCATAATGTGCAGCATTCAACAACTGTGAAACAAAAAGAGACAAACATTCGACAGCGATCGAACTATGTGATTTGTGTGTGGGTGTGTATAAGTGTTTGTGCGCATACAAGCTGGTATTTGTTGCGTTTAGAACAGTTTTGTTGAAGAGGTTTAGGAGTAAAGTGTTTATTTGGAGTTTCATGTTACTGTAAAAGAAATTAAATAGTGAAAAAGTGTTTTTCGGAGACTTTGTAAAAGGTAAGTGATAATAAGAACCTTAATTATCAATTTTAGATGTAAATAATTTAAGAAGATTGTTGGCGAAAAAGTCTTTGCGGTGGTGTTCTCAACCGTGGTGTTTTCAATAGGAAAAAATGGGTAAGTGCAATTGTGTATTCGTTCATTGTTGTTGTGTGTGTGTGACCGGCGAAAATAACAAGCAATTTGCTACTAAAGAAATTCAAATTGTATGGCGCTTGTTTTTAAAGAATTACGCGTATGTAGTGTATGTGTGTGCAAAAATTTATGTTACAAATTGTAAAGTAAAATCCAAATTGACTTGCAATTAGTAATTGGAATTTAGTGTGGAAAAATGAATTCAAATTCATTATTGTCATTTGAATTCGAATTCGTTTTTAAATATAAAAGTTCCTTTAATTTGGAATTCTTTCCACAAGTGTCAATTGCAAATTTGAATAAATTTCTGAATACCAAACTCCAATTTCTAATACTAATAATAATTTAAATTCAAATTTCAAAAATTACAAATGTATTTTACAAAAAATTTTAAACTAAAAGTGTAGAACAGTTTTTAATTTGTTATTGAATATTGAATTTAAATTTGTAATTTGCATTTGGTATTCAAAAATTAATTAATTAATTAAATGAATTCCAAATTGTAATGGAATTTAAATGGGTATTGGAGTGCAAATTTCAAATTAAAATTTAGAGGTGTCATTTAAATTAAGATTTTAAATTTTAGAATTATGTAATTCCAATTTGTAATCGGAATTTAAATAAAAATATGCAATTTATAATTATAATTTGAAATATGCAGTCAGTATCTGAGTTAAAATTTAAAAAATAAATTTAAATATAAAATTAAGTTTTGAAAATTAAAATTGCAGAATGAATGACAATTCGAAATCAGAATATAAAATTTTAAATAAAATACTTATTCTGAATTATATTGCTATTATGATTTCATTCATTCTTAATACAATTACAGAATTCAATTTTAGAGGCAATTAAAAATTTAAATTAATTTGTGAATATCAATTTACAAATTCTAATTTTAATTGAAGGTTATTGCTGAATTTCAAATTTAAACTACAACTAATTTGTGAATTCACTTTTGATTATTAATTTCCGTTTACTTATACTTATATAATTATAATTACAAATTTGAATTTATTCTTGAATTTCAAGAGTGCAATTTGAATATTTAAATTCATTTCGATATAACAAATTCTAATCCAATTACTAATCACAAATCGGAATTTATTCTTTCTAAATTCAATCACAAATCAAATTCCAAATAAACGTACAACATGAATTCAAAATTATTTTTGAATTTTAGATCAAATATCAATTGAAATACAATTTGTTAAACTGAATAGATTTTATTTTCGTTTTCTAAACATTTCAAACCCCCTTGGACTATAAAAACTTGATTTATCTTCGTTAATTCATATGCTGGAATGTTAGACAGATATTTATTATTGGCGTGATCTAAATAGTTTTAATTCTTGGCTTTCGCGTAATAATACTGCAAAATTTTTTAATGGTTCAGTTTGCTGTCAGATAGTTAGACTTCTAGCGTGTGGCGGGGAGGCTCGTCTGTGTCACGGCTACGTATGATTTGAGACCTCCTCTATTATGCTTGAAGCAGTTTACTCATGTAAATAAATAACCGTTTGCAATATAACTGACAATGATGAGACTTTGACGCAGTTTATTATGCCGCGGGGAAACCTAAAGAGCAGGTTCTAATTGTTTAGATCAATACCTTTATTATATATCAAGTCAAATATTAAATTTATGTAACCATACGGAAAATAGTTCATCTGGACATTTTGTAGACAACTGGCTTATACATTTTCATATAACTTACAAATTGTTATTCTGAAGTCAACTTTGCAGTTGATCAAATTTGTTTAAAAAAAAAAAATAGAAAAAATTTAAGGAACTTGGGGAGAGATCCAGTGCATGATGTAGGTGTAGTCGAATACATCATGATTATTGTTAACCAAAGAATCTTGTTAAGTCTAATATCGGGTCTTTCATCACTTTTGAGCTAATAACTCAGTTAGTTCTAAACCAATTTTAAATTTCTTTAAATCTGAGAACTTTCCAACGATATATAAATATATATATTTTACTATAGATAACTTGCCACATTTGTCTGATTTTGCCCCCCAATTTTAAACTTTTTTGATTTTGTTCACTATTTTTGAAGTTTGAAGAAGTTTTTAGCCACTAATTTGTTACATTACCCTTATGTTTGTTGTATTATTCAGAAAGTGCATTTGGCCATTTGTAAAACGCATATTTGTTTGTAAAAATTGGTGAACAAAAGGATAAGTTATTAATGTTTTTCGAACATAATCTTCAAATCAAAATTCGAAATTAACAACAACACCACAACAAAATATTTTCTTTAACTGTTTGATTTTAGTATGGGATATGTTGTACTCGAAAAAAAATATTAAAAAGCATTTTTGAATTTGGGATCAAATATCAATTGAAATACTATTAGTTATTTCATTTCAAACCTCTTCGACTATAAAAATTGTATTTTATCTTCGTTAGTTCATATATTGTAATGTTAGACAGATATTTATTATTGGCATGATCTAGATAATTTTTATTCTTGGCTTTCGCGTAATAATACTGCAAATTATTTTAATAGTTCAGTTTGCTGTCAGATAGTTAGACTTCTAGCGTGTGGCGGGGAGGCTCGTCTGTGTCACGGCTACGTATGATTTGAGACCTCCTCTATTATGCTTGAAGCAGTTTACTCATGTAAACAAATAACCGTTTGCAATATAACTGACAATGATGAGACTTTGACGCAGTTTATTATGCCGCGGGGAAACCTAAAGAGCAGGTTCTAATTGTTTAGATCAATACCTTTATTATATATCAAGTCAAATATTAAATCTATGTAACCATACGTAAAATAATTCATGTGAACATTTTGTAGACTACTTGCTTCTAAATTTTTTATTGACTTAAAAATTTGTATTTTAAAGTCAACTTTGCCGTTCGCCAAATTTGATTTAGAGAAAAACACAATTCAATAATTGAGTTAAAGATTTTCATTTGAATAAAAACCTCCACGCGGCATATTATTTTATATTTGCTAATGGAATTTGATTTGTAGTATTATTTTAAAATAATTTTATCTAATGAACGTGTATTTGCGACAAATTCGAATAATATAATATAATATTCGAATATATAATTAATATTATAAACCCCAATCCTTCCTCAACTTTCTGAACATGTTGGCCAAACATTAACTTTAATTCCTTTAACTAAAATTTGAAGGGAGCGAAGTCGTTTTTTTGCAGCGATGACGTACAATTTGCTGACATTTGTATATCTGCAGTTGGAAGTGGTATGTATTAGTTATGTAAAATAATTGTATTTTAAAATGAATAACTACTTGTACGCATGCGTGTTCTAGCATCAGACATGACCACGGCATTTCTGCAATATCAGTCAATTGCAAAAACAATTTATTAATAATAATAAAATAAAAGTTTTTTATTTTGACAGCAATTTCTTTCTTTTGAATTATTTATAAGCTTATATAACGTATTTATTAAAAAAAAATTAAAGCTAGTTGGGGGAAATGCAAATATTACATTAACCATGATTAAACTTAATTTTAGTACAATAAATCCAATTTTCCGTCCGTTTGGTTGTACATTTAAGTATATTCTCGTTAATTTCAAGAAAGCATACTTGTTTTAATTCTTTGTGACTTCAATTATGGGTAAAAAGCATATAAGCAAGTCTGGACGAACTTAAATATAGTACCTATATATTCCACAATAGGATAGATAAACTTGAGAGAAGTTGACACTAAACTCAAATATAGTACATTCAGTCTTATAGTGTAAGACATTTATGTTCATATTGGCTACAAGTTAACTCAATTTGAGTACAATCTGACTCAATTTCAGATCTGATTAGTTGTACATTTAAGTAAATTCTCGCTAATTCTAGGAGAGCATACTTGTTTTTACTTCGTTTGTGATTTCAATTAACTTCAACTATACTAAATTCCAATACGCATTAACATGTCTCGTACTTAAATGATGTTTAATTTGCATTAATACGGAGAAAATGCGGTCTTTAATTTAGAAAATTTGCTTTGTAGTAAGTCACATTTTTCTTTTTTTGAATACGATGCAAACTTCCATGATTACCGCGTGTACTTATTTCAAGTCAATTTGTGGTTGACTTTAGGAAATTTTCTGAATATCGGTAGTAAAATGTAAGAAGTGCATACTCAGTGAAACATCATTTCTCCTTATTTTAGAAATTTTGCACTCAAATCGTATCAAAAAAAACTACGAATGAGTAAGTGCATACTTGATTATTGACACATAATACTTGCTTATAGTATATGTCGACTAAGATTCAGTAACTTTTACTTGTCTTTATTCCAAATGTATTTGAATGTAGTAACAACTTTACTGAAATCAAGTATGAAATGAATTCAATCTGAGTAACCGTAATACTTGACTCCGAATTGATGGTCACTCTTACTCAATTTTAGTAAATATTTCCTTAAACTTAGTACATGTTTCTCCTAGTGCATACTTATTTGTAATACCAACTTACTACTTTTGATTCAAAATGTGTTCAAAAATAAGTCGTGTTGTACTCAAAACAAAGAAATGTATACTATATTTTAGTTCGCATTTTAGACTTATATTAAAGAAATTTGCAAACTCAATTTGAGTACTGAGTTACTTGGCGCCATATGAAGACTCATTTTACTCAATTCTAGTTCAATTTTACTTCAATTTAGTTCACTTTTTTCTGAGTGTAATAAAGAGAGAAATGGATATATTCTTAACCATTTACTGGCCATCTTGCAAAGTATCACATCATATTCTAAACATTTTAAATGAAATAGCCGACGAAGTATCAGAGTTGAATATAAAATTATGTAAAATGGACGCAAAACATAATTATGTACCTTTGGAGTATAGTTACGCCACATATCCGGTACATTTTTTTATACCTCATTGTGATCTGCATAATGGAGTGGTACGTTATATAAGTACTTTACATAGTCGAGAGGATATTTTGGAGTTTATACGTGGAAATGTTCGAGCAAAGGAATAATGTTTAAGTTTGAACAAATGTTTTATATGCTACATATATCTAGTGACTAAATTTTGGTATAGTATTGTATTTACAAAGCTCGCCTTATAATAATGTGCCTTATAATTTTTAATAAAAAAATTAGAATTTTAAAAAAAGTATTAACTTTTGCGATACAAATTTTGTTTTATTGTCATGATTGTTTTATCTATTAAGCCCACTTTACACTGGCATATATGTCTGAGAGATATAACTAATCCCCCAGTTAAGAGCGATGTATTCGGTCTGCGCTGAATGGTCTGTAAAAAATCAAAACAATTTAGATTATCATAAATCTGGGCAGATGTAGGGACAGGTTCGATAGACGTTTTTTTCGTGTCAAAGAAAAATTTCAAAATAAAAATAGGAAAAATTTTTAAATTCAATAAAATATACGAACGAAAGTCAAATAAAGAAATCTTTCTGGAAAAATAAAATACAAATGTTAAGCATGGTCCTACACACCGTTAATGTTGGTTGTTGATGAAAACTGAAAGTTCGACAGATACGTCTGTAATATAAAGGGAAAGAGTGGTGTTTACACGGATTTTTTGTCTCCTAGAAAAATCTGCCAGTGTAAAGTGGCCTTTATGATAACCCTCATGGGAATAATGACATTGAGTATACTGTCATGGCACAGTTAAATATGTGTGTTAATTTATTATAACCATCATGTCACAATGGTCGGTATCTTCTTCACTTCCACTTACACATATGTAAACACGATATGCGGAATTGCCTCAAAAGTTAAGGGGGACATCCCATACGTTTAGAGATTATCCAATGACAGTTTCAGAACACTAAACATTTTTTGTAAACGGGCCATTTAAGTAGATTTAATTGCCGACACCATTTTTAATTTGCCATTTGATGATAATTTTTTATAATGTGCGTAAAGATATCCAAAAATCGTTAAACTTTGGCTTGTATCGTATTTACTTTAATACACAAACAAAAAATCGTTCTTATCATTCTTTGTAAGCTAAATTTTGTAATTGCATATATTTTACCAATACTTTAAATATAAGAAGTCACTCTACTAGTAAATAAATAAAATAAATAAAATAAATAAAATAAATAAAATAAATAAAATAAATAAAATAAATAAAATAAATAAAATAAATAAAATAAATAAAATAAATAAAATAAATAAAATAAATATAATAAATAAAATAAATAAAATAAATAAAATAAATAAAATAAATAAAATAAATAAAATAAATAAAATAAATAAAATAAATAAAATAAATAAAATAAATAAAATAAATAAAATAAATAAAATAAATAAAATAAATAAATAAATAAAATAAATAAAATAAATAAAATAAATAAAATAAATAAAATAAATAAAATAAATAAAATAAATAAAATAAATAAAATAAATAAAATAAATAAAATAAATAAAATAAATAAAATAAATAAAATAAATAAAATAAATAAAATAAATAAAATAAATAAAATAAATAAAATAAATAAAATAAATAAAATAAATAAAATAAATAAAATAAATAAAATAAATAAAATAAATAAAATAAATAAAATAAATAAAATAAATAAAATAAATAAAATAAATAAAATAAATAAAATAAATAAAATAAATAAAATAAATAAAATAAATAAAATAAATAAAATAAATAAAATAAATAAAATAAATAAAATAAATAAAATAAATAAAATAAATAAAATAAATAAAATAAATAAAATAAATAAAATAAATAAAATAAATAAAATAAATAAAATAAATAAAATAAATAAAATAAATAAAATAAATAAAATAAATAAAATAAATAAAATAAATAAAATAAATAAAATAAATAAAATAAATAAAATAAATAAAATAAATAAAATAAATAAAATAAATAAAATAAATAAAATAAATAAAATAAATAAAATAAATAAAATAAATAAAATAAATAAAATAAATAAAATAAATAAAATAAATAAAATAAATAAAATAAATAAAATAAATAAAATAAATAAAATAAATAAAATAAATAAAATAAATAAAATAAATAAAATAAATAAAATAAATAAAATAAATAAAATAAATAAAATAAATAAAATAAATAAATAAAATAAATAATAAATAAAATAAATAAAATAAATAAAATAAATAAAATAAATAAAATAAATAAATAAAATAAATAATAAATAAAATAAATAAAATAAAATAAAATAAAATAAAATAAAATAAAATAAAATAAAATAAAATAAAATAAAATAAAATAAAATAAAATAAATAAAATAAAATAATATAAATTAATATAATCAAAGTGATTTTATTCTATCAAATAGTACTTTTATTGCACCACATAGTACAAGGAACAAGTTATTGGACCAAAAATTAAAATTTATGATAACAAAAAGTACATTATATTGTACCAAAAAGCACTTTTACTATACCAAAAGGTATAATATATTGTACCAAAAAGTACTTTTATTGTACCAAATAGTACAGTTTATTGTACCAAAAAGTATATTCGTTGTCAAATTTTCTCAATTGCTTTTCTTAGGAAAACTCATTTTATTTATAACAGATTTGAGGTATGGGATAACTTCTCGCGTTGTTGTGAATAAACACGCTTTCTATATTTGAATTCACAACTAACCGCACCTACTTGTTTAACGACGAATGCGAACGTCACTGTTTGAGAAGCTAGACATGAAGATTTACTCGACACGTATACTGCGAAGTTGCTGACGACAACATCGAGGGGGCCGCCAATGAAAGAAAAATTTATCCTTGTTTTTTTTTTTAATGATTGGAGCCAGAAGTTGAACCTAATCATCATCCCACGGCCGGTCCCTGACCGCTATTTGCCGCAATTATATTCTATAAACCTTTTTTATAAAAAAAATTTTGTCTTACAACATAATTTTTCTGTTAGAATGTTAAAACAAGATTTTCATAATTAAAATGTTTACTTAAAACTTTATTAAAAACAAACTTTACCATAAAATATTTTTTTTTACTATTTTTGTAATAGTAGTAGGATTATGAAACATCAAAAAATATGTTAGGAATTCTCAGATTTTAAGGTGTTGCGCAGTGTAAATAATCTATGCCCTTTTAATTTTTTGGTTATTTCTATGCGAAAATCTTCATTCAACATTACAAAACGTCAAA
Source organism: Muscina levida (assembly GCA_964034835.1). Classification (NCBI taxonomy): domain Eukaryota; kingdom Metazoa; phylum Arthropoda; class Insecta; order Diptera; family Muscidae; genus Muscina; species Muscina levida. The sequence goes on from OZ035880.1 coordinate 6,906,905, forward strand.
TAGCCTCAAATGAACATAAGTCTTTTTTAACAGTGTACTTTAAAAAAAGCACCAATTTCATCATCAACCTTTTTCGATTGGCAAAGTTTGTGTAAATTTTCAAATTCTCTTATTAAAGCTCACACAAATAGAGCTTTCTTCGTAGTGTTAACACTTTATAAAACCATCATGTGTAGCTGTTGAAATGTTAGTACTCACTAAACAGCAGCAACAGCATGAAAAAAGTACACACAATATGGAAAGTGCAAATAAAGACAACGACAACGATTTCAATCTATTCGCAGATATCTGTATCGATGATAATTCCGATACGGAAAGTAAAAATAAAGACAACGACAATGATTTCGATCTATTCGCAGGTACCTGTATCGATGATGATGCCGATAGTGATGATTGTACCAGCATGTTTGCAAAACATTCACCATATCCGCCGCCACCAGAACCGTCAACTCCCATCAAATTCATTGATTTTGAAAAATATGTCGAAGAAAAGTGTGAGAAGAAAATCAAAATCTTAGACCGCTCTACATTTAATCAAATAAAGCGCCCCATTGTAATAGCCTTCAACTATTTTCGCGAAAAATGTGCACATCAAACCAAATATTTGGATAGGATTTATCAGTTGGCGTTGCAATACGGAGATCGCATTGAATTTATTGTAGCAGATCGCATGGATATCGATGTTATATACCCCGGTCGTAATCCAATCACATTTTTTTGTAATTTAGTGGATCCGGAGAAGGAGAGCCTGCATACTTATGTTATCGATGAGAAAAAACGCATACACACACACTACGATGCCTATCAGACGGTGGAGACCATATCCGAAGTGTGCGAACAATTATTGAATGGAAGTTTATATCCCTCTCAACCTATACCAGAAAGGAATGACTCTCTAGTTAAAGTGTGTGTTCATCAGAATTACTATGAGTTGGTAACACATTCCACCAAAGATGTCCTGCTTGTAGTAGGTCTTGGGGAATATAAGAAACATGAAGATTATGAACCAGACTACGAGAGTATAGCCCTGCAGCTTAAAGACTCTAATGTCGATATAGTCTACATTGATGGAAAAAATAACTTTATTCCTTTTCATTTAAATGCCAACTGCTATCCAACAATAATATTTGTGCCGCATAATGATAAGGATAATTTCATACATTTCTCTACGGGTTCCAGGAATACAAAAAACGTGCTAAATTTTATTCAAAAAAATATTGAACCCCTGGCCGAAATTTGGAGACAAAAAGAATTGTCGAAATCGGTTTTCAAACCATTTAGTCTTCCCTTAGATATTGAACTAAAATTTGAAGATTTGGAACAATATTTGAAAGAGAATTTTTCCAACTACATTGAAATGTTGGATAGAAAAACATTTCACACTATGAAGTGTTGTGTTATAATTCATTTTATGAAGCTCAAAGAAAAAGGTGTAACATTTTATTTGGAGACCCTTAAGACGATATACCAAGTTGCTGAAGCTAAGTATTTTTATGGAGTAGCATTTTTGGTAGCAGATATCAAAGATGTGGATATAATGTATCCATCGTGGTATAAGAAATATTTACAGGATCCGCAAGAGCTTAGCGACAGCCCCAAAGTGTATGCCATAGATCGTCATAAACGGGCATATGAAGTTGAAGAATTCAAAACAGCATCATCGTTATTTTTCTTCTACCATGATTTGAATCACTCGCGTAACTTTCGATCTCAGCCTTGGAAGATAAGTAACACCATGGACGATGCGATGAAATCTTGTGTGGGACAAAATTTAAATATTTTAATACAAATGTCTAAAAAGGATATATTCTTAACAATATACTGGCCGACCTATCGAAGATCTCATGATATTTTAAAGAGTTTAAATGAAATAGCCGATGAAGTGCAGCAATTGAAAGTAAAACTATTTAAAATGGACGCGAAGCTCAATTATGTGCCTTTGGAGTATAGTTACGCCACATATCCGGTACACTTCTTTATACCTCATCGTGATAAGGAAAATGGTGTAGTACGTTATATAAGTACTATACAAAGTCGAGAGGATATTTTGGAGTTTATACGTGGAAATGTTCGAGCAAGGGAATAATAAGGAAATAACCTAGTGACTAAATTTTTGTATAGTATTGTATTTTTAAAGCTTAAGTTCGGCATAAAATAAATTGTAAAATTTTGTAGTTTATTTTTTAAAAATAATAAAGAAAAATTTTGAATAAAATTTAGTTTTAGTTATGGGTAATATTACGACATAAATGCTAGTGAGAGTTTTGTCTAACCATTTTAACAGTGTTGTTTTAAAAAAGCTGCAATTTCATTATCAAACTTTTCACCTAGGCAGAGTTTGAGTAAACTTACACAGTCTCTAACTATTGCTCACTTGAATAAAGAAGGCATTTTTCGTAGTGGTAGCATTATAAAACCAATAAATTGTTCTTTTAGGTACAATAAATGTACTTCTTTCTCTACAATAAATTCACTTTTTGTATTTTTTTTTGCACTTTTTAGTATCGAATATTAATTGTTTATCAAATATTATCTCTCTAGGGCTTAAATATAGTTTTGCCACGCCCTCCTCGGCATTTGATTGAGAATAACAGTTTCGTCTGTAAATTTGAACCTGAAGTGCCGAGAACTATCTGTGTACCAAATTGTATCTCTCTGGTTCTAAAATACAGTTTGGTCACGCCCCCTCCGCCCACTGATCCAAAATTTAAATTTCGTTTGCATATTTACATTTATGTTGCAGAGCACTATCTGTGTACCAAATATTATCTTCCTAGCTCTCCAGGGAGGGGACCGGCCATGGCATAGTGGTTAGAACACGCGACTACCATGCGGGAGATCGCAGGTTTAAATCTGGCTCCAGTCATCTTATAAAAAAAAAAAAAATTTTGTTGACAGCAACTTCGCAGTATTAAGCGTTGATTCAATCGGCGTGTCTAGTAAGAGCTTCTCAAACAGTGACGTTCGCATTCGTCGATAAACAAGTAGGTGCCGTTAGTTGTGAATCTAAAATAGAAAGCGTGTTAATTCACAACAACGCGAGAAGCTATTCCATACCTCATTCATGGGGTGCAAAGGGAAATTAAGTTTTTAAGTAAGCTCTCCGCCCACTAGTCGAAAATAAAATTTTCGTCCGCATATTCATATTCGTGTTGCCGAGTACTATCTGTGCACCAATTTTATTTACCTACCTCTAAAAAAAAATTTGCAACGCCCAAAAATTAAAAAAAAATTATAGCTTACGGTAATTTCAATTTAGTAATTTCTACAAACATACAAACAAGTGTATAAGAAAATAATTGTTACTATTTATTTGCAAACTTATTTCACAATGTACACACGATTCAACCCTGGCATAGCAATTTTATTATATCAAAAGAGAGAGAAAGCTTCTAAAAAGTTTTGGTGGTTAGAGCTTTCGTTAATTTGCTGATGAAATTAATAGAATACACAGTTAAGTTTTATAAAGTTTAATAACAGGTAGACACTGAAAGAACTTGATTTCTACTCAGAATGTCCATTAGATGACAACGACGCACAGTGGGGTCGCTCAGAAAAATCACAGTAATAAGTTCACAACTTTTAAAGTATTGTTCTGATCATTTTGAAGTGCTGAAGACATTTGTGAGACTTTCAGAATTTTGCATTCAGAGGTAATCTGTGTCAATACAGTTGGCGATACAGGGTGTCAAAATTGACTACTTTGGTGCTTCTAAAACTTTCAAGTCCTGGTACTTTTACACTTTTAACCGGATTATAAAGATGTTTTACTTTTAAGAATCTACTATGTAAGGCAAACAAATTTTGTCTCAAAGAGAATAGTTCAGGAAATACATTTAATGTAAAAATATGATATTTTGGACATGTTCCCTTTTGTTTGACATAATTCGAGCACCACTAGTCCAAGGCGTATTTAATAAGGTGGTCGCACTAGGTTGCTAATTTCAAATTGTTTTCATTCGAATTGGACCTAGATGGTCAAATTTTCTTCCGCTTAGTTCGATTTGTTTACTTTTGTTCGACTTATATGACGTTTCCCTATATAAGCAACAGTTTCACTTTTCTATTCATCAAATGATTTTGAACTGGGTTTATTTTGTAGCAAATACAATATAACTGTTGTACTTCGTGGCGTATGATTTAAGTATTATATTACTTATGACAAATTCCCCTATTGACAAAACGAATGATGCAAAACTTCTTCTTTTTGGGGCTGTACTGTGTAAAATAAGACATATATTTATTTGCTATTTATACTATCGTATACATCATAATTATTTCTCGACCAAGCTGTTAACAAAATCGTAATCTAAGAAATTTTGCCCAAGAAACCATGGGTCTAAAATCAAAATCGAGCCCCCGGTTATTAACGAGAAACTTTTTGTATTGGGAAAAATTCCACAGCAAGTTCCGACACTGCCCCTAAATTGCCCCTAGAGGGCTCAAATAAGTGACCAGTCTTTTTTCCTTCCCAATATTTTTCCCAAACATACTTACCTCCAATCTTCACCCCCTTAGGGGGTTACCATACAAAAATTAAATTTTTATGGTGCTTCCTAGAGGGGTAAAATGTATGTCCGTAACGACTTATCTACCCTCTATTTTCAACCCTTAAGGTGATTTCCATACAATTTTTTTATTTTTTTTTTAAATTAGCACCAGCCGCTCTAATGGTGCTTCCTAGAGGGGTAAAATGTATGTCCGACCCCCACTAGTATTTCTCTCCTAACATCCGAAGGAGGCTCTCATGCAAAATGCACTAACGTATATATTGGCTTTTACCATGGCCAATAGCAATCAAATTTCATGTCAATCATATTTAAGAGAACCTAAACATTATGTTTGTTATGGCTTATGGTAGTCTTAATTTTTTACCCAGGGACGAGTGTGACCAAATGTTTTCTGTAACTAAATACTTAAAAATTTAAATAAATGTTCACAACATGTCACTATATTATTAATTGCACTAACATTGTTATTGTTGGAAAGTATTAATTTTTTTATCATATAAATTAACAGTTTTATTAAACCTTTGTCATATTTAGGGGACGGGTGTGACACGCAATTAGTATATTTTTATTTACTCATAAAACTTGTAATATAAAACATACAAAGCCGATACCTTATGAGAAAGTAAACAGAAGATTTGTCTTTTCGGAGATAACAGTCTATTTATAATAAATAAATGTGTACCTCTTCTGTATATTATTTTTAATTCTATTATTGAAAATCATATTGATATTTACTTGTTCCCACAACTTACATTTATTTCATAAAAACTCCATACGTGCTACCTACCTTTTAAAAACTAATCAATTTAGTTTAAACAATTTTACAAAAAACTCTCAAAACTCCAACACAATAGCCTTACAATAACAATACATGATTTTCTATCGATATACGCAAAAATAAAACTAAATTTGGCAAAAATATTAGCAATCACACCTGGCAGATATCGAATCGCACATTATATCCCTGCATAAATAATTTGTTATCAATATGGTGCGTCAAAGATCGCGAAATACTGTGGAAGAAGTATACGGTACTAAATTCGATGCGACAAAATCTTCAGCTAACAACAACAACAGCAAGAGTTCAAGAGATCATGGTTATATAATCACTTCCAACATGCCCTACAATACCATCAATACACAGCAATCATCATCTATTGCAAATAATGGTTTGGGTTCTGCACCCATTAATACCTCACGACGTAAAAGCGCTCGACCAAATACAAAATCATCACAAGGTAATGCTAACAAATACGGTGGTAAGGAAGAAAAAGATGATGGCAAAAAGGAACATAATACAAAAATGAAAACATCTAGAAATGCAGGAGGATGTATTGCGACTAAAGAGAATTGCCAATATAATTCTGTCATCATGTCTCATCAAAACGATAATAAAACTTATCGGCCACACAATGAGACTAATAGAGATGTGCCCATACCAGTCTGTGATAATAATACACAGTCACATCATAATCATCACAATCACCAAAATTATAATCAACGGCATAATCATCATCACAATCACAACCATAATCACGATGACGATAAAGATGATGACACGGAAGAATTTTTCGAACTTATACGTCAAACTGTAGAGGGTGCCATTGGGGTAAGTTGGTAGTAAATAAGAGATATACTTGGGTTAAATATAATATGTTTTTTTTTTTCTATGCTGTAGAAATCAGTATCGGAACTGTTGAATCGTAACTTTCGCGAATTGTCGGCCAAGGTAGAGCGTTTCTCTGCGGAACTAAAGAACACAAATGAATTGTTGGTCAAAATGCAAATGGATTTAAATGACAGTAAGTGGCAGTAAGAAATTTTCAATGGTTTCTATAGGACTCTATAAGCTGCGGCTTAGATCACAATTTAAAAGAATTGTTATAGTAAAAATATTTAGTCTTTTTGTTAAGTTTCATTGAGGAAAGAAGGTTATATCGTTACCTTAATACAAAAAAGACAATCCATATATTTTTGAAATTGGGTTTTTTTTATTGATTCAGGTTGATCGCGTCCTGACACATCTTGTATTAAAATCTTCTGCTGATTAGATGAAAAATTAGAGCTAATGTTTTGAATAAAAACGTCATTAAAAATACCTTATTTTTATAGTTTATCCAATTTTTTTCCTCCTCCTGTACACTTTTCTTGTTATGAGTTGAGTCTTTTTTATATTAAGGTATCGATGTACTTACCTAAACCAAAGTTTTCCAAAAAGTACTTTCAATCTGAGTACGTTTTGGCTTGCTCTTTTCGGATCTCGGCTTACGAGCTTCAAAACTATTAAATAGCTCTTGGTTCGCGAGCCAAAAGCTACAAAACCTTAAATGAGCTCTAAGCTCGCGAGCCAGGAGCCACAAAATTTCTAATGAGCTCTCGGCTCGCGAGCTAAGAGCCCAAATAAAGAGCGCGTTCGCGAGCCAAGAGCTGCAAAATTACAAATGAGCTCTCAGCTCGCGAGCCAACAGCTAATTTTATGAAAACGGCAGCTCGCGAGCCAAGTCAATAAATAAAATCCAAATGCAAGAAAATACCAAAAAGTACTTCAAGTTTACTTTTTGGTACAAAAGACTATTTTGTACTAAAGTACTTTTTTGTACCAAAAAGTACTTTTATTGGCCCAAAAACACTTTTATGTAGCACAAAGTACTTTTATTTTGTACCTAACTACTTTTTTGTACCAAAAATTACTTTTAATGTGCTTTTTGGTACAAAGTACTTTCTTTAGTACTGAAATACTTTTTTGTACCAAAAAGTACTTTTGTTGGCCCAAAAGCATTTTTCTGTTGCACTAAGTACTTTTTTTGTACCAGAGTACTTTTTTGTACCAAAATGTACTTTTTGGTATAAAGTACTCTTTTGTACTAAAAAGTATTTTTATTTGCCAAATAGTACTTTTCTGTTCCACAAAGTATTTTTATTTGTATCAGAGAACTTTTTTGTACCGAAAAGTACGTTAAAAGTACTTTTGTCTCAAAAAAGCCTTTTATTGGCCAAAAAGTACTTTTCTGTTCCACAAAGTACTTTTTTGTACTAGAGTAGTTTTTTTGTACCAGTAGTTTTTGGTACAAAAAATTACTTCAAATGTACTTCTCCGTACAAAGTACTTTTTTTTTGTCTCAATAAGTACTTTTATTTTTTTTTTGTTCCACAAGGTACATTTTTTTGTACTAGAGTACTTATTTGTACCAAAAATTAATTTGAAAAAATACTTTTTTTGCTCCATTTATTGTACCATAAAGTAAATGTGGTTTAACAAGAAGTACATTTGTTGTACTTAAAACTACATTTGTTGTATCAAAGAGAACTTTTGTTGTACCGAAAAGTAATATTTTGCACCTAAAAGTATATTTTTGTACTTTAATTGTACCGTAAATTAATTTTATTATCATAAATAGTACTTTTATTGTACAGAAAGTAACAAAAAGTACATTTATTGTATCAACAATTACTTTAATTGTACTAAAACGTGCATTTATTGTAGCAAAACGAACACTTTCTATATCAAATAGTCAATTTATGTACTAAAAAGTACTTTTATTGTGTCATAAAGTACTTTTAATGTACCAAAAAACTAATTTTGTTTTACAAAATAATACTATTATGGTACCAAAAGGTACATTTATTGTACCATAAACTACATTTGTTGTAGCAATGTGTATTTTTATTACTCCGCAAGGTAATTTTTTGTACCGAAAAGTATATATATTGTACTAAAAAGTACTTTTATTGTACCATAGAGGATATTTTTGTGTATCAAAGTCAATTTATGTATTATTGTACCGAAACGTGTATTTGTTGTATTAAAAAGTACATTTTCTGTATCGAAAAGCCAATTTATGTATAAAAAAGTACTTTTATTGTACCAAAACGTGTATTTATTGTACCAAAACGTACATTTTCTGTCTCAAAGTTAACTTACTCCGCAAGGTAATTTTTTGTACCGAAAAGTATATATATTGTACTAAAAAGTACTTTTATTGTACCAAAAACTAATTTTATTGTGTAAAAAGTACTTTAAATGTACCAAAAATACTTTTTTTACCTAAAACACCTGTTGTTCCAAAAAAATACATTTGTTGTACGAAAAACTATATTTGATGTACCAAAAAGTACTTTTATCATACCGCAAAGTGATTTTTTTTTCTACCTGAATATATTTATTATACATAATTTCACCAAAAAGTACTTTTTATAGGTACCTTTACTTTTATATTTTATTTTACTGAAAATGTTGTTGTGGTAAAAAGTACTTTCATTGTACTTAAAGGTACTTCTATTGCACCAAGTAGCAAGGACTACAATAGTTAATGGTAAACTTCTTGATTTTTTTTTTGTAAATTTTTTATTCGTGGCAAATCCGAAATCCCTTTCCCTACTGTATAGAATAGGATAATTTTTTTCTCGGATAAAATGAATTCACATGGAGCTCATTACCCAATTTAGTATTGCGGCGCCGATAGCTTTTTAATATGTTTTTATCTTATAATTTTATATGAAAACTTTCTTTATTCTCCTTAGAGATCGTTCACTATGGCGAAGAGAATTCCCGACATTTTCGTTATCTTTGCATGAAATCTGAATATGACAAAATGTTCTATCAACACCAGTCGATGATGGCCGCCGCTGTAGTTCCCTCAAATACTTCACAAAGCACAACAAAGCCAGCCACCAGTGCAGCCAAAGTTAAAAGCTCTGTCGTTCTGACCAAACACAACAAAGAAGTTGATGAATCTGCTCCTTGCACTTGTCGCAGCAATAATACAGCGCCTGTTATCAAGTCCAAGGATACGCAGAAATCCTCTTCGGATGAACACAATGTTAGTCAGAAATCCTCTGAAGTTGGAATGCGTGAGGTACTCGATCACATTCAGCGTTTTTGTACACAAATGCAAATGAACGATAAAAAAGCTGAACGTCCTTCCGGATCGAAGGGATGTGGAGTTAGTGCGGGTGGAGGTGGTGCAGCAGAAGGTATAGCAGTGGCTCGATTGATGGACACATATATGCAAGAGACTCGCGTTAACATTAATCGTGATGTATTTGGCGATGATGATGATGATGAGTTGGAAATAAGTTCAGATGGAATGACACCGCGTAGTGATGATGAACAGCAAATGCAAAAATATGGTGGAATGACAATGAGAACTTGTAGTACGGCACGGGCTGGTGAAAATTGCATTGGAAGTGGTGGAGGTGATGCTTAGAGTTATGAATGGGAAGGAGAAGTATGATGAAGGCGACGGGGGTAGGATTTTTAAAAAAATAATATTTGGAGAGTCTTGTTTATTTTTCAAAATGTATATTTTGGTGATTTTATGTTTATATTTGCAATAAATGCGGGAGGATATTATCTATTCAAATTGCGAATATTAGATATAGCTTAATGGGAGAAATTTATTTTTATAATTGGTACTATAATATTTTATTAGTAGTTTTATTGTACCAAAAAGTACTTTTTTAGAACCAAAAAGTACTTTAATGTACCAAAAAGTATTATATTCTAACAAAAAGAACTATAGTTGTACCAGAAAAAAAATTATAATTGCACCAAAAATGAAATAAAATACCTTAATACTAAAAAGTATTTTTTAGTACTAAGATCTTTTTAGAACTAAAAATTAATTTTTTAGTACTTTTAGTACTAAAAAGTATTTTTTAATACCAAAAAATACTTTTATTCTGCTTGAAATTAAATAAATTGTACCAACATATACTTTTATTCCATCATCTTCTTATAGATACCAAAACATTCGCCCATGCTCTGACAATCATGCGATAAACTTTTGAATCGCCAAATTTTGAAAAAAGAAGACCATTTGCACCAAAAATTTGACGAAAACATTTAACATTTTTTAAATACGAATTTTTTATAAAAATTGTTTAGAAAAATATACCTTTTGGTGATCAAATAGAAAGAAAACATGTTAAATTGTATAGGTGCATCGTTTTTGTGTTTTTTAAATAAATTATAAGCAAAAAATATGAGTTCACCAGGTTGGATGCATGTGATTGACAATCGCCAAAATATCTCTGTGACACCAATTTTGCGATTTGAAATCAGAATCGCAAATTCCGATTGCTAACTATTAAAAATTCAGTTGACCAAAAAACAACTTGACTTGTTTTATTCACTGCATTCCTGCTGCAAGTGAGCCTTATAAATTTACGCACCCCTTATGTCAGCGAGTTAAAGGTGTTTCGCTTAGTCGTGACCTTTTGGCATCACCCAATGCAAATACAAACAACCCCTGTTGACCTATGTATGTTCTAGTTATGATCAAGTTGTTGTATCATATTTTTACACCCTTTAAACCAGTTTTCGATATTTTTTGCATATTAGCTATCTATACATGTAAAAATGTCAATAAACGTTTAACGCTTGAATAATTATTAATTTCACAAAAAGGTTTTAAATTACCATTTGTTATCTCTTTACGTTGTTTGTGTATTTTTTAGTTGTTGTTGAGGTATCAAATTGTTATGAATGAGTATCATTATATATGAATATGTGAATTCTTGTCCAAAAGGGGGTGCAAAGTCTCACACACATTCATATAATTACTCTAGTAGTGGATACGAACACAAGTGCGATGGTCAAAAGGTCGATAGATTTAGATAAATTTTATTAATATACAATGTCATGACGACTTACATATGGGCAATTCCATAGAAAGGTCCACTGGGCACAAAAATTTAAATGTTAATTATACAGCCATGTTCTGAAAAACAATTCGGTTTGAAAACAGAGCAAAATCGGTAAAAATGTAATACCTTTTAATAAATTTTTACCGATTTAGCTATGTTTCAAACCGAATTGTTTTCCAGAACATGATTGATAATGTGATATTTCCAAATGTTATATAACAAAATTTCCGAATTTTTATAACATGACTAGTGGACTCGGCAATGTTTCGCTATTGCTAACTTGACGAATACTTACGTATATGTTTGGCACGCCTACTAAAAGGCTAAGATTAAGCGTCCTTCTTGTACGCTCTGTAAAAAATTCTTTACCGAAGTTACTCCTTATCCTGATCAAACTAACCACGTCTCACTAACCGATATTAAAACATACGTCTGCAAATTCATTTCTATATCGTCAAGACTATTTGAATACAAATATTACCTTATACATATAGTGCTAAAAACATTTTTCCCACTTTCCCTTCTGCCCACCGATCGGAAATAAAATGTTCACCTTCATATTTCCGCCGGCCGCAAATACTTTTTGATATAATAAAAATAATGGTACAATAAAAGTACTTATTAGTTCATTTAAAGTACTTTTTGGTACAATAAAGGTACTCTGTGGTACAATTAATTGTAATTTTTGGTACAATAAATGTACTTTATGTTAAAATAAATTGTATTTTATGGTATCGAATATTATCTGTACATCAAATATTATCGCTCTAGGGTTAAAACAATTTTGCCACGCTCCCCCCGGCCAACAGATCCAAAATATCGTCTATATATTCATACACGTGTTGTCGGGTACTATTTGGGTGCCACTAGGGCTAAGATACAGTTTTTCCACGCCCACTACCCCACTGATTAAAAATTTAAATTTCGTTTTCACATTAATTGCCACCCAACCTTTCCCCACAGATCCAAAATTAAAATTTTGTCCTCATTTTCATATTCGTGTTGTCGTGTTCTATCTCTGTACCAAATTTTATGTCTCCAGGGCTTAAATACAGCTTTGCTACGCACCTTCCGCCTACTGACCCAAAATTTAAATGTTGTCTACATATGCATATTCGTGTTGTTGTACCAAATTTTATGTCTCTATGGCTTAAATAATGTTTGGTCACGCCCACTCCGCCCACTGGTCCAGATTTAAAATTTCTTATGCATATTCATATTCGTGTAGCCGTGTACTATCTGTAAAAATATGTTTTACCACGCTCACTCCGCCCGCTGGTCCAAAATTAAAATTCCGTCTGCATATTCATATTCATGTAGCCGAGTACTATCTGTGTATCAAATTTTATCTCCTTAACTCTAAAATACAGTTTTGCCACGTCTACACGGCCCACTGATCCAAAATTAAAATTTCGTCTACATATTCATATTCGTGTTGTTGAGTACTATCTGTGTATCAAATTTTACCACTGTAGGACAAAAATACAGTTTTGCCACGCACCCTCCGCCCACTGGTCCTAAATTGAAATTTCGTCCGCATATTCATATTCGTGTAGCTGAGTACTATCTGTGTATCAAATTGTATCTCCCTAGCTCTAAAAATATGCTTTGCCACGCCCACTCCACCCACTGGCCCAAAATTGAAATTTCGTCTGCATATTCATTTTCGTGTTGCCGAGAACTTTCTATGTACCAAACTTTGTTTATCTAGGGCTAAAATACAGTTTTGCCACGCCCACTCCGCCCACTGATTCAAAATTAAAATGTCGTACACATATTCATGTTGCCCAGTACTATCTGTGTATAAAATTGTATCTCCCTAGCTCAAAAAATATATTTTGCCACTCCCTCTGATACAAAATTAAAATTTCGTCCGCATATTTATATTTGTGTAGACGAGTAATATCTATGTATCAAATTGTATCTCTCAAGCACTAAAAATTTGTTTTGCCACTCCCAATCCGCCCACTGGTCCAAAATTAAAATTTAGTATGCATATTTGTATTCGTGTTGCCGATCACTATCTGTGTATCAAATTGTATCTCCCTAGCTCTAAAAATAAGTTTTGTCACGACCCCTCCGCCCACTGGTCCAAAATTAATATTTCGCCTGCATATTCATTTTCGTGTTGCCGATAACTATCTGTGCATCAAATTTTATCTTACTACCTCAAAACAAATTTTGCCACTCCCAATCCGCCCATAGGATCAAAAATTTAAAAAGAAAATTGTAGCCTACGGTAACTTCCAATAGTACACAAACAATGGTCCAAATTTCATTGAAAACAGAACTAAACCGGTAAAAAGGTAATACTTTTTAATACATTTCTACCGATTTTGGTCTGTTTTCAAACCGAATTGTTTTCCAGAACACGGCTGATACTATCATGTATTTTCGAATGTTTTGTGCCAATATTTTCCAAACAACAAATCCACTAAAGCTGCATCTTGCACTTAACATAGGGCCTGGTAGCCGAAGTTATCTCTCTGCTAATTTATCTCCAATGTTATGCTAATGTTAGTTAACATACAACCTTCGCAAGTATTACAACTAATGTTTTATTACATTTTACTTTTTAAATGTAAACAGAATTCTGTAATACAACAATTGAACGAAGCAAAACACTGAGTGAGTGATTTCCATACCAATAACGACTCAAGTCAAGACTCAGTTCAATTAACCCATGTTGCCATAACAACGTTGCCGCTTTTTGTGTGTAAACCTTCAGAAGGGGGTTAGCGTAAACTACTGGAGTCTACACGTTAGCCAAAGCATTAGAGACCGAACGGCTGGTCAAGCAGTTAGCGTAGCAGGTTGTTGTTGTTCCCGTTGAACAAATGTGACAGATTGTGAAAATTACAGGTGTAAAACGTGGGTGCTACCGTGTGTGTGTGGCTGTTTGTACTGAACGACAGCAATAACAATATCAAGCAAAAAACAATGCATTTAATTGTACCCTCACAGTGTTAGGGGTAGTTTTTTGTTGTTGTTTTGTTTAATTTTTATTTCCTAGCCCTTTGCCAAGTACATACATACATACATACGATATGTTTGTTGGCTACAATTTAAGCCTTTCTTTGCTCTGGTCATTTCTAATTACTTTTAATGATTGACCGTTGTTCAGTAGCGTGAGTGTTCTTAACGACGGTTGTTGGTGTAGAGCTGTCGAGCTGTAAATTGTGATTTTCCACAAAATAATAAATAAAAAAAAAACAGTACCACTAGTTTTTGGTAAAGTCTCCACTAAAATGTGTTAGTGGTTATTGGAAAATAAAAATTTAACCGAAATTTATTCAAGCGTTTATATCAAAACACAACTATCAGCTGCTGGCAGTTATGCAAAATACAAAAAAGCAAAAACAACAAACAAATAAAATTAGCTATTACAATTGAGCATTAATTGTAATTTTGTTTGGATTTCGTTTTATATGGTGGTTAGGTCCGTTTCGTGGGCCCTCGCTTCAGTTCGAATTAAACGGTTGCGTGTATCGTATATGTGCTCGTTGACGGGGCGGACAACAAAGAAATACAAATTTTGTGGTTTCCAGCTAAATTCTCAAAATTTATTGTGATTAATTGTATCAAATAGATAAAAATAAAATAGTATACAAAATTATGACACACGAAATGAAACTATAATGATATAAAATTGAATGAGTAAAAAAAAAGAATTTACATAAAATAAATTAAATATATTAAAATAAGAGCAATGAATCGCTTAAGAAAAATTTGGATTTGAATTGATCGATATTAAAAACAAAACAACCGACTTTAAAAATTCAACGTGCTTTAAATTTATCGGTGATCTTATTATTCACTGTACAGACAAATGAGTCTGACACTTAATGGTACCTATCATCGAGTCTAAAATTGGATAAATAAATATCAAATATCGGTGTTATGTGTTACGTATCCAGCAGAAACGTCTCAAGTCCACTTTTTGTGTTTCTGAGTTATCGATGATTTAAAGTTTATGGCCGCTTGTGGTTTTATACAATAACTACAAAACTTATTTAAATAGACACGGGATTTTATTACAGCGCATAGACTATGAGTTTTGCGATTCTTTTGCAAAAAGTTCTTAAGTCCACTTTTTATGTTTCTCAGTTATTGATGATTTAAAGTTTATGACAATGACTTTTGGGACACTTTTGCATCAAGTCAATTTCACAAAAAAATTAACTTAAGACCTTTTTGCAGGATACCGAAGATATCTATATATATAAAAGGCTTGGGTGACTGAGTGATCACTCCCCAGCCCAAATGGCTAAAGCTAGAACCATGTAATTTGAAATGTAGGTTTCTTTTATGACGAAGGCGCGCCCTAAGAAGGAATTTTGGCAAATTCGGTCTGGAAGGGGGTAAAAAGGGCGTGCACCGCCCCATACAACTGAAATTTAAAAATGGCTGTATTTTTTGAACCATTATAGGTACGAAGTCGAGATTTGCTGTGCCACGCCCCTTTTGAAAAAATCGTTATCTGGACGAAATAAATGGACCGATTGCAATGAAATTTTCACTGTGTAGTACTTTTAATAATG
This sequence comes from Muscina levida, assembly GCA_964034835.1. Taxonomy (NCBI): domain Eukaryota; kingdom Metazoa; phylum Arthropoda; class Insecta; order Diptera; family Muscidae; genus Muscina; species Muscina levida. Next base: position 6,922,605 of record OZ035880.1, read on the forward strand.
TATATATTTAAAATTGATAGGATGAAATGGCTGTAGATAGGATAATGCAATTTTTGGTGGATCTTCCCCTTTTCTTGTAAACTTCAAATAAGAATGGATTGTGGGAAATTCGTACTTTAGGTGTTAAAATTACAAATAAGGAATAAAACTTGTACCATCACCCAGACCAATCGGCAAAAGATATAATCGAAAATTGATATGGGCATGCTCACTAAGGTGGGTCGCACTTCATACAAATAAAAAAAGTTTTGCCGGTCACCCCCTAGCATGAAAAATAATTTAAAAAAGAATTAAAAAAAAAATTTTGTTTTATTTTGCCACGCCCCTTGACCCCGCGCATTGGGTTTTTTGTTTCCTGTGTCTCCATTTATAGTCTGTTCGTAATGTGCGACATATCAATGTTCTTGGAATGACAACAGCTGAATTTTCTTCTCTGATCACTTTTGACTCCGACGTCAAGTTCTAGAAGTTTCTAACGGAATCTCGGTTTTTACAACCCTAAGACAAATTTTTTCGTAACGATAAAAAAGTTGTTTAAATTCCATGATATTTTCTCTTTTATTCTAGGGGGTGACCGGCAAAACTTTTTTTATCGACCCACCCTAATGCTCACTATCAAACAGGGTTGAAGGTTTATCCAAATCCGATATTACTGGGAAAAAAAATCGAAAAGGGAAAAAATATTACTGTCGCCACGACCAAACGGCTAATGATATAATAATTAAAATCTATATGGGCTTACTCCCTATAGAATTTAAATGAACCAAGGAGGGTTTTCGATTTTCGTACTTTTTAGGGGTAAAAACGCCGAAAAGGGAAAAAACCTGGTACTAAACGGCTAAAGGAATAACGGAAAAAATGGAAGTAAATATTTTAATGGTGCAATATGAAGTAATTTTTTTGAAATTCGTTCTTTATATGTAAAAATACCGAAAAAGGGATTAAACTGGTACCATACCAAATACCTAGAGGTAGAGTTACGAAAATGTATATGGACATGCTACCTATAGATGGGGTACCAGTCTATTTTAGTTGTACGATTTGAATTTATCTTTTGAAATTCGAACTTTTAGGGATAAAATAGGACTAAATCGGTACAATCTCTTAGATCAATGAAATAAAGCTACAATCATAAAAATTTGGTGTCCGTGATTCTTATAAAGCATTTGTATTTTACCTATATTGATAAAAATTCCTAAGAAGATTTATTGTAAGTACGGGTGAAGCAACGCGAGCCGGGAAAGCTAGTACTGTATATTTTAAAACTACTAAAATAGAGATGTGACTGCTTAAAATTGCAAGTTATTCTGTGCATCTGTGCTTAACAAACCGATGACAAAATCAATTTTTTATTTCCCGATAATCCCGGTATTCCCGGAAAATACCGTTTCCGTTTATGGAATACTGTTTCGCTGGAAATTAGGCGCACTAATTACACTAGTTTACAGCCATTTTGCTGCAGAGTTCTAAATAATTTTTTTCTATAGATTTCGGCCTCCTAAACACGAATATGAGATTTAAAAATTTTTCCTCTGATTAGTTTTCAAGATATGAATTTTTGAATTATTTTGCAAATTTTTTATGAGATGCATCAGCTTATTGGAGAATAATTCGTAAACGCATCCAACGATTTGAACAAGAGTGGTCTCCAATTAAAGATAATGTGCCCCCCTAAAACATTTCTTTACAAGCTTTTAAGATCGGTTGGGTAGTTCTGATGGTAGGAGCAATTAAAGTTTAAAAAACAAATTTTTTTGTACAAAAATCACTGATTTAAATTGATAAAAAAATTTATAAAAAATATTAATCGCAAAAATAAATCCAATTTCATAAATTAAGTGTAAAGATTGGACTTTCCCGAGGAAAACAAGCCATCATATATAAAAATTGGGTGATAAGAGGGAGAGTTACACGTTTTTAAATAGGACACTACAAATCATAAATTTTTTGATTTTAATCATATCACGGTAGGCTTAGAGCTAAACTTTACGTTGCATGAAAATTACGATAAAAAGTGGAAATGCCACTATATTATGGGTTGATCATGCATCACGAAAAAGTTTAATTTGAAATCCTAGCTGATCATTTTTAGAAAATATCGATATTTTCATTTCTGCGACTGGACCAAAAGTCTTTTTACTTTTTAAACGACGACAGTAGAAAACTGGACATTTTAGATAAAAACTGTTTATTTATTATAATAGTACACAAACAGGGATTTATGCATGATCATTGATTATTTTGACATTGCTGCAACCTGCAGATTTAAAGTGCATTTTAAGCCTAAATTTTTGAAAAATATCGATATTTTCCATTTTTAAACCAGATATATATATGCTTATATTGCAATTAATAAATATTACACTTTTCTAATACTGAACAAATTCTTCTTAGGCGGTTACGCGGTTTAATAATTAAAAATTAGAGATTTTTTAAAAATATAGGCTTAAAATGCACTTCCAGCCTCCAAATTGACGCAATGTCAAAATAATCAATGATCATTCAAGAATCCCTGTTTGTGTACTTTTGTAACAATCAAACAGTTTTTATCTCATTGGTCCGGTTTTTTACTGTCATCGTTTAAAAAGTAAAAAGACTATTGGTCCGGTCGGCAGAAATGAAAAATATCGATATTTTCTAAAAATGATCAGCTAGGAATTCAAATTAAACATTTTCGTGATGCAAAATCAACCCATAATATAGTGGCATTTCCACTTTTTATCGTCATTTTCATGCAACGTAAAGTTTAGCTCTAAGTCTACCGTGATTTGATTAAAATTAAATAATTTATGATTTGTAGTGTCCAATTTAAAAACGTGTAACTCTCCCTCTTATCACCCAATTTTTATATATGATGGCTTGTTTTCCTCGGGAAAGTCCAATCTTTATACTAAATTTATGAAATTGGATTTTTTTTTGCGATTAATATTTTTTATAAATTTTTTTATCAATTTAAATCAGTGATTTTTGCACAAAAAAATTTGTTTTTTAAACTTTAATTGCTCCTACCATCGGAACTACCCAATCGATGTTAAAAGCTTGTATAGAAATGTTTTAGGGGAACACATTACCTTTAATTGGAGACCACTCTTGTCCAAATTGTTGGATGCGTTTACGAATTATTCTCCAATAAGCTGATGCATCTCATAAAAAATTTGCAAAATAATTCAAAAATTCATATCATGAAAACTAATCAGAGGATAAATTTTTAAATCTCATATTCGTGTTTAGGAGGCCGAAATCTATAGAAAAAAATTATTTAGAACTCTGCAGCTGATAAAAAATAAAGATTTGTAAACTGGTGTTATAACCCTCAATAGAAACGAAAAATTTTAATGGAAATATTATTTTGTGGATAACTTTTGGTCGTGCCCCATAGGGGCTGTGTATAGGGGGGTGGTATGTTTGGGAAAGATGTTAGGAGAGAAATACTAGTGGGGGTCGGTCGTACATTTTTCCCCTCAGGAAACACCATTAGGATCACCTTAAGGGATGAAGATAGTGGGTGGATATGATCTGAGAAACTGTTGGGGTTGAAAAAATATGGGGAGTAGTTATGTTTTGGGAAAAATATGACTGGGGTCGGTCATACATTTCAACCCTCTAGGGGCGGTTCCGAGGCAGTTGTGGGCCTTGTTGTGGATTTTTTCCTAATACGAAACATTTCTCATTAAAACTCGGGGGTTCGATTTTGATTTTTGAGCCATGGTTTACTTAGAATTCGTCGTAGATTAGGATTTTAATAACCGCTTGATGCATTTTTTTTCCTCCATACAAATTGACCCACTCTAATGTACATCTTATGTCGTACTGTCAAAATTTATTATCAGTATACCAATAAGTATGATTGTTTGAACAAAATATACTTTTATTATACCAAAAAGTACTTTTATTGTACCAAAATGTATTTTATTAGTACTTTTATTATAGTTATTTTATTTTATCAAATGTACTTTTATTGTAACAGAAAGTAATTTTATTGTGCCAAAAGTACTTTCATTGTAACAAAATTTACATTAATTGTACCAAAAAGTACTTTTATTGTATATAAGTACATTTGTTACACCAAAAGGTATTTTTAATTGTACCAAGAAGTAATTTTATTGTACCAGAAAGTACTATTATTTTACCACAAAGTATTTTTCAGTGTACTAAAAACTACTTTTATTTTAGCACTTTTGTACCAAAAGTTTACTGTACTAAAAAGTACTTAAATACCAAAAAGTATTTTTATGTTAATAAAAAAGTATTTTTATTGCACCAAAAAGTACTTTTAGTGCACCAATAAGTACTTTTAGTGCACTGAAAATTGTAAAAAAATTATACCAAAATATACTTTTATTGTGCCACAAAATACTTAGTTGTACTTTAGTTGTACCAAATACTTCAATTGTAACAAAAAGTACCTTTACTGTAATAAAATGTACTTAAATTGTACCAAAAATAATTTTTATTATAACAAAATGTACTTTTATTGCACCAAAATGTAATTTTAGTGTACACTTTTTGGTACAAATAGTATTATACAATATACATTTTTTACCAAAAAGTAATTTTGTTGCACCAAAACCTACTATTATTTTATCTATATGTACTTTTGGAGTTGGAAAAGGTACTTTTATTGTACCATTTATTGTGGCAACTTCTATTGTACCAAAAAGTACTTGAAAAAAATACTTTTATTGTATTAGTGTCAATAGAGGTTAATTAATTATCTATGATTCCCATTCTTGTGGTTAGCCAAAAAAATTTGAAGCAAGCTAATTTTTCTAAGTTTAGTTTTTTTAGAATTTCGTATTAAATATATATTTTTTGATTGGTGGTCCTATGAAAATGTTCTCTTTCAATTTTAGCATTATAGAAAAATTTCTCTTTTAAATACAAAAATTTACTTTCAATGCAATACATCGCTTGTATTACAAAATTTTTCAAAATACCAAATTTGAAATGGACTGGGGTTAATATATATCAGCAGCCCTTACAAGTGGTGGATGCTTTACATCAGTGCTAGCAGCCTAATGGGTAGATAGGCCACAGACACGATCGGCAATTCACAACGCGAATCTACCCAGTTGGCAATGTCTTAAAGAGGATGGGTGGGAGGATGGGTGCACGACCATATTAAATCGTTGAAGACTTGTCGGTGACCATCCATAGAAAACGTTGACGACTTTTTTATACAAGTGTCGCATAAATAATGTACGATCGATGAGTTCATTTTGGCTCATATTGTCATTGGTTAAGTAAACGAACATGTCTTCTAAAAGTTCGTTAACGTTAACGTCGTCTAACAACGCCGAAAAAGTAACGACTGCTTCAAACAACAAATTAATCTGATTGCTACATGACAACATAAATGTTTTGTCGCTCAGCTTGTCGTTGACAATACTTTTTGTTATTTCATCTATTGGGTCATTAACGAAAATTTAATGGATTTATGTCTTGCATGAAATATTGATAAAAGTATTTAAGGTATGTTTTATTCAAAGCATTCTGTCTATGGTCAGTGAAAGCAGCACCATGTACGCTTTCCAGTAGGAAGTGTCTTCAAGACGTCCTCAAGGATAGGTGAAAAAGCATAGTTAATTTGTTGATGACACTTAGATGGAATTTTCGTAGACGGCATTTTCATACAAGTGTCCGCGCAATCATACACGACCTGATTAGCGACAATGTCGGTCAAATTGTCGTTGAGCAAACATGCCGCGACGCAGTGTTTTGAAGACAAGAACATTCACTTTTTGTCTTGAGGACATCTTTGAGGTGTCCGAAAAATTCGCGGTCATAGTCTCCAAAATTATTTTGGGCAAGTAATACTTCTAAATAACAAATTCTATTTAAGCATTCCTAGTAGGTTGAGATTGTTCGGACAAAATTAGCGTTATCGCCTAAAATGTGTTAACATTTCAGGTTTCTCCTTATGTAAAAACACAACCAACAAGTAATTTACCTAACATTTTCGTTCTTATTTCAATTTACCTAAACCGTATTAAGACCTGTAATTGAGAAACCTAATAACCTATTACTACATAATACAGGAAGAAACTGAGCAGGGAGGGGGTGCGAAACCACAGTAGGTCTATAAACACCAATAAACACGCTAGTCCCAGTCGATTACCACTTACATTGTTGGTGACGCAGTAAATTATTTTATAATTTGTTTATACCATTAATTTCTAGTGGCCCTTCACTCTCTTTCTCTCTCTCCCTCTCCCTCTGTTTCTGCAAATTCTAAGTCAATTATAGCAAAAAAAAGCCTCACCCGTTTTCAATACTCTAACCAACCTAATTTTCCACAAAAAAAAAAAAACCCAGCACAGATTTCAAACAACACAAAATCAATCGATTCGCAGCACAAAGAGACGACTAACGAACTGGATAGTTACTATGTAAAGGTGGCAAACCAGAAAATGCCATGGCTGAACTACTTTTAAAGCAAAATAAACCAAAGAACAAAAAACAAAACGACAAAAAAATAAAGGAAATCGCTAATGTAAAATATGAATAGATCGAGTATTATATGTAAATACCAACGAGAAGACGTGTCCGCGTACATGTCTTTCGAAGGAAACCAAAAGCGAAGGTACAACAATAGAAAAATAGACCTCCAACAAAAGTGAAACCGGAAAATGCTTAAAAGAATCGACGACCAAGTAGTGACACCAGCCAAAGACATGCTGCGATTACATGACAATATTGACTGACTTTATGCGTCCAGCCAATGATGATGATGATGGTGACGATCTATTTATTTATCATGTTGTAATGGCGTAACAAATGCTAAGAAATAAAGACATCGTCTACAACTGTCCTATATATGTTATTGGCGTTAAGGCGATTAGCGATGTCCATATAAATTGAGTGATGCACAGTGGTGCTTAGTTAACTGTTGTGAAATGAACATTGGAGAAAATGTGGTGTTGTTAGGGAACTAGAGAGGAGAGATAAAAAGGACTGTAAAGCGGTTTTAAGTATAAAAGGATAAACTTTTTAATAACGAATGATAACTTGTCATAATAAATTTATTAAGCGCACAGTGTTTTGGAATCGATTTTCATCAGGCAAACTGTCATTACTTTTGATTTTGTAGATATTTTGTAATTCTAAAAAAAAACTATTGAACTATAGAAACTATATAACTATACTGTTTTTTTTTAATTTGTTTTTGCTATATCGGACTAGTGGTTCTCGAGTTATGTCAAACAAAAGAGCCTAAAACGAGTCAAATTCCCCTTTACGATACTTACTAACTTCAAATCGATATTAAATTATTACTGCATGTAACTTGAAAAAACGAATGATGCAGAACTTCTTCTTTTTGAGGCTAGTTGCATGCAGTTAACAGAATCCCAAATCAATGAGCTAAAAAATGTTGTACTGTGTTATTTATGTCCAATTCTGGAACTGTTCATTTGATATATTTTAAAAGCTGTTGGTTAATATATCGTCAAAGTTTGCAGTGCAAATAAAAAACCAGCCTTTTGTTAATATAACCCACAAAGAACAGTTTTTTTTTTGTTATTAATATCACCTTTGTCATCTTTGTCCATTCACAAAATCACTGTGCACTTTCCCTCAACCCCTACAACCTATACCAACCTCGGGAAAACATTCAACAAATGTTCTTCGATGAAAGTAAAGTAGACAAAACAAAAGCAAGAGAAAAACTTAAACAAAAAAGACAATTTTAAGTACCAAAAAAATAAAAACGTAGTACAACAACGATTTTCTAAAGAAAACGCAATGGAAAACAAATGACTAAAACGAAAATGCAAACAATAATAAACTAAAACGAAAAAAAACTAAAAGACAGCAAGCAACGCATTCTAAAACCTCATACCGAGGACTAAATAGCGGTTGCTCGTCCATAAACGACCATTTGTTAATTTAGTTAGTGTTGGGCAAGGCGGACCAAGGCATTGTATCACAGCCGCAATCGCAGTCGCAGTGCAAGTCACTGGTATATTTATGTGCTCTCGGGGAAACCATTAAAGTTTATAATGTGCCAAAAAAATTGAAACGCATTTTTATCTATCTAATATAAAGCTAAACGACAACGAAATTTGTAATTAATTCAAATCACATTGATTGTATAAAAAAAAAAGATTTGAAAAAAAGTATAATCCATAAAAAAATACTATAACGCAGAGAATAAAATTATCTAACAACAAAAACAAAATTGTGTAAAGTTTGCCAGAAAATTTAAATGTTACAACAGTAATTTTTATATAAAAAATATCAACCAAAATCTGTGATATAAAAAAAAAACAATATTTGAAATTGTAAAGACGAAAAAAAAAAAACAAAACATAGCAAAAATAATAATTGGAAAACTACCTGATACACAAAAGGAATATGGCCTGGAAATTTCGAAAATCAAAAATACAAGGACACAAAGGTAAGTTAATGCTAAGAAATAGAATAAAAGTGGGATATAGCAAGAATGTGCGCTTAAAGTCATTATTGCAGTTTTTATTAGAGTTCCTAATCACCCATGTTACCTAGTAGTTTTGGATAACTCACAAAAAACTAATGATGTAATCCGATTCAAGTGTCCGGCCATGAAAATTGTTGACAACCACAGTGTTATTATTTTTCAATATTCAAAAGTAAAAAACATATTTTCATATAAAGCAACATAAGAAAAATAACATTTTAAAAATATTGCAATGTTATACAGTACAACATTTTTCAGATCATTGATTTGGGATTCAATTCTGAGAATTGCACGTAAAAGTAGCCACAAAAATAAGAACTTCATCTTCATTCGTTTTATCAAGTTGGTAGCATTTATAATTCTATGGGCACACAAATTTTTAGCTCAAGGTGGATTTTTAGCACATTTTCTATATTTTAACACGAAATGCGAAATATCTCTTTTGTGCCTGAAGCAAAGTTGTAGATATTGAATAGGAAAAAATATTAGGAACAAACTTTTCAGAATAAAGTGCATTCATATCCTTAAAAATCGCAAAAATTCCAATTTTTTCCATTTACCTATAGGTTTAAGAACATGAGCTCAGGTTTTCCTCTTAAGGGTATTTAATTTTGTGATTGTGTTTGAGATTTATGACCTTATTTTGTGATAAGTGCAGTTAATGTTGCCCTTTATTAAAAAAGCTAAAATATACTCTCCTCCATACACAATCATCGTAAATGAAATAAGGCAACTTATGTTTTAGGCGGTGCAAGAATATTTTGTCTGGACCAAAAATTTCAATAAAGATTCATTTTTTACACAACCATCTTGACTTTTTTCCCGACAATAGAATACAGTTACCATGATTTTGATGACAAAATCCGAGAATCAGGTGACAGAACTCCCCAACGAATTGGACGTGTAGCCACTATATACTATAGACACTATCCATTACTAAATAGATTTCGATCAAAGCTGCAAATCAAAAAACTTGGAGTACGATAATGATGTTAAAAAATTATTAAAAGATTATACTTTTTTATGGGAGGTGGTCGTAAAAGTGGGCGGATCAGATATATATTTTCAGGAGCCCATTCTACAATTATAATATTTATTTTTGTGAAAATTTAGTTGATGCATTAAAAATCAAGGGAGTTTTGCCACTTTTTCAATACAAGTTGTATTGGAAGTGGGCGGATATTTTTCACACAAATGATTCTGAGTGTTTAAAAATGCTATGTGTCAAAAAACAATGCCGTAGTTCAAAATTTAATTTTCACTTTGTATGGGAAGTGGGCGTAGAAGTGGACGGATCATTTTGATTTTTCCATTTTTTTCTTGATTCAAAAAAAAATTACTATGTGCCATGTTTCATTGTCCTTCGACAACTTTATCTATTTTAAGCCGCTCGTTCTATGAACCTCAACCAATGTGGGGCGTGGCACCCACCGCATTCGTCTCGCGTTGCAGAAAGAGAGAGAGAGAAGCAAGGCTAACTACGCAACGAGACTAACTACGACTACCACTGGCTCTAGTTCTTCTACCAGTTGGATTTTATATGAATGTAGGCCAACATCTTTCCTCAGCATTTGCAGAGACCAAGTTGCTTCTTTAGTACTTCAGGCCTCAAACTTATGAACCATGTTTGTAAGTTGTAATGGGCCACTTAAGTAAGTAAGTAAGTTGCTTAGAACGGCGTCGGTTCGAGTCCCCTGTCACAGGGGTAAAATTTTCGTATCAATCAGTCTATTGAAAAAGCCTGCAAAGCGATTTTTGAAAAGGGGGCGTGGCACCCCCCACTTCCACCCTGGCTGTAATTAATACTGCTTCAACAACATATATACCAAATCTCATCTTCATACCTCTGATAGTTCATGAGATATATATATAAGTAGGTACTATTGACCTGTTGATAGTCCCTGGCTATAATAGGTTGTGATTGGATAAAGGGGCGTGGCACTGCCCATACAACTTGAAAATCAAAAGGGCTATATCTCATGAACTATCAGAGGTATGAAGATGAGATTTGATATATATATTGTTGGAGAAGTATTAATTACAGTAAGGGTGGAAGTGGGCGGTGCCACGCCCCCTTTTCAAAAATCGCTCTAACGGCTTTTCTAAAAGACCGATTGATACGAAAATTTTACCAAGTGGTACTGTTGACCTGTTGATAGTCCCTGGCTATATTTGGTTGTGATTGGATAAAGGGGCGTGGCACCGCCCCTACAACTTGAAAATCAAAAGGGCTATATCTCATGAACTATCAGAGGTATGAAGATGAGATTTGGTATATATGTTGTTGAAGCAGTATTAATTACAGCCAGGGTGGAAGTGGGGGGTGCCACGCCCCCTTTTCAAAAATCGCTCTGCAGGCTTTTTCAATAGACTGATTGATACGAAAATTTTACCCCTGTGACAGGGGACTCGAACCGACGCCGTTCTCAGCAACTTACTTACTTACTTAAGTGGCCCATTACAACTTACAAACATGGTTCATAAGTTTGAGGCCTGAAGTACTAAAGAAGCAACTTGGTCTCTGCAAATGCTGAGGAAAGATCTTGGCCTACATTCATATAAAATCCAACTGGTAGAAGAACTAGAGCCAGTGGTAGTCGTAGTTAGTCTGCTTCAACAACATATATACCAAATCTCATCTTCATACCTCTGATAGTTCATGAGATATAGCCCTTTTGATTTTCAAGTTGTAGGGGCGGTGCCACGCCCCTTTATCCAATCACAACCAAATATAGCCAGGGACTATCAACAGGTCAACAGTACCACTTGGTAAAATTTTCGTATCAATCGGTCTTTTAGAAAAGCCGTTAGAGCGATTTTTGAAAAGGGGGCGTGGCACCGCCCACTTCCACCCTGGCTGTAATTAATACTGCTCCAACAACATATTTATCAAATCTCAACTTCATACCTTTGATAGTTCATGAGATATAGCCCTTTTGATTTTCAAGTTGTAGGGCCGGTGCCACGCCCCTTTATCCAATCACAACCTATTATAGCCAGGGACTCTTAACAGGTCAACAGTACCACTTGGTAAAATGTTCGTATCAATCGGGCTATTAAAAAAGCCGTTAGAGCTATTTTTGAAATGGGGGCGTGGCACCGCCCACTTCCACCCTTACTGTAATTAATACTTCTCCAACAATATATATATCAAATCTCATCTTCATACCTCTGATAGTTCATGAGATATAGCCCTTTTGATTTTCAAGTTGTATGGGCAGTGCCACGCCCCTTTATCCAATCACAACCTATTATAGCCAGGGACTATCAACAGGTCAATAGTACCACTTGGTAAAATTTTCGAATCAATCGGTCTTTTAGAAAAGCCATGAGAGCGATTTTTGAAAAGGGGGCGTGGCACCGCCCACTTCCGCCTTGGCTGAAATTAATACTGCTTCATCAACTTATATACCAAATCTCATCTTCATACCTCTGATAGTTCATGAGATATAGCCCTTTTGATTTTCAAGTTGTATGGGCGGTGCCACGCCCCTTTGTCCAATTGGGCGATTATACTTTAAGATGTAAGCTATCCTATCTTTCAAGTTGGATCAAACCTAACACGGTGTGCAAATTTTATTCAAATCGGTTAAGTAGTTTAGGAGTCCATCGCGGACAAACAACGTGACACGTAATTTATATATATTAAGATTTATATATATTAAGATTAGTATAGATGAACGTTAAAGCAAAAATTTTTTTTACAAAAATTTCGACGATATCTCTGAAACTACATTATTTTCAACATCAAGTTTTACTTAGTATCTATTACAAGTCTTTGTATATTTCCCTCTCTCTGAAACATTAATTCCCATTCAGTTTGTTTAACCAACTTTCTTTGATATTCTTTCAGTATTCTACCTGTTTATTCTACTACTCTGTTGTCTATTAACCCCAAGCATGGGAGATGAAGACGAGAAACCATCAACATCAACAACGAAATCTCTACCGAAAATTACAAAATCTAAGTCTTTATCAACAAGACGACCGCTAGCCTCGACTACAACTACGACCACCACCACCACGACCACAGAGGAGCCCATACAGCTCGAGACCACCACCTTCGTAGACATTTGTATTCATGGCATTCACAGTGTCATCCCAAATTCCGAAGAGGATCTGACAGTGGTCAAAACTGAACAAGATTTCGTACAAACAATCGAAGGCGCTCTAATGCTAAGTGTTATGACAACGGATCCAACATCGGCAATGTTTGTTATAAATCGTTTAAATGTGGCAAATCTATTGGAAGCAGATTTTGAAATTGGTAAGTGGAAAAATACAAACCTGTAGCCCGTTTCTGTAAAAAAATCGGCAAGTTACCGATTTGTATGACGTCACACTGTTTCAGTCTTTAGTTACCGATATCGACTGAACTACTGTTTCTGTATGTTGAAATCGTTAAAAATTCGGTATGCGATGAAAAAGAACACAAATCGAGTGAAACGTTACGAAAATGAATCAAATGACAACAACTATGAAAAGTGTCTGACTGTTTTTATTTTGAGTGTTTTTTGGCACTTCTCAATTAAAGAAGAGACGTTAGATGCATTTATCATGTAGAATATTTTAGTCGTAATCTTTGGGCATGTATAAATTTGTACACAAAGACACTTTTCATTCATAAATTGCTTATCATTCAAAATATTTTCAAAATTTTTTTGAAAATAATGTAATAATATTCGTGATGTGTAAAAAACCAAAACAAAGAAACAAATACAATAAGGGAATCGGTATTCGATTATAATTTTTCTTGATAGAAAGGAAATAAAACTTTAAATTTATTATTAAGTGTTACCTTGCGTAATGGCTATTTTTATTTATCAAAAATTATATTTGATTCCTTTTCATTGAAATTTAAAACTCGTCAATTAATATTTAAAAATGTCAATTCAAATTCGAAGCACACTAAGTAAAATTAAAATTTTCCATTAAAAGATCGAAAAAAAAATTTAAATTTAAAGTTCGTCAATTAAAATTCATAACACATCAATTAAAATTCAAAACTCATCAATTGAAATTCAAAACTCAAATGAATTGACGAGTTTTGATTTTCATTTTAATATTTTGAATTCAAATGAGTTGATGAGTTTTGAATTTTAATTGACAAATTTAGAATTTCAATTGTTATATTTATTATTTTAATGGTAAATTTTAATTTTAATTGGTGTGTTTTCTATTTCAAATGCACTTTTCGAATTTCAATTGATTTATTTTAAATTCTAATTGGAAATGTTCTACTACAAATTCAATAAATTAGTTGTATCCGAATATATAATAAATTGTTTGTTACTTCATAACACCGAGATATATAAATCATTTTTCCATTATTACAGTGATAACAATCGTTTATGAATCCATCTTAAAAGGGATAGCCTTATCACTGATATCCAAATTAATTAATTTTATTATATTTAGCTGATACTCATTAATAAAAGTGATTTAATCGAAAGTACCTGTTTATCTATGAGTACTAGTTATTTTACATATGCACAACATTTTACATTTATTGAAATCGGTAAAGTTCTCACCTGCCAAAAAGTCAGTGAGATAACTATCGATTCAAATTTTTTACAGAAACACTTTATTTAAATGTTCCTATGAAGTGAAATCGGAACATGCGATTGCTTGTCGATTTGGAATGAGTGAATTGAACAAAAATCGATTCATATTCCTACAGAAACATTTCAGGTGAAAGTGACGTCAGGGTGACGTCAAATCGGTAATATGGGTCGGTAACTGCAATCGTTATGAGTTACAGAAACGGGCTACTGATTCACTTACGAGTAGCACTTGAAATATTATGTTTTTATTACTTTCCATTCAGGCATACGCGCCATTGCCATAGACAGTGATCACTTGCTGGAAAATATACTCATGCAAGAGATTCAATACCAACAACAATGCACCACCCATCCCATGGGTATTTTCATCGATTATGATTACTACAAAGAGTTGGAAGATATTATTAATGATTTGGAATATAATATCTGGCCAATACCTTCAATACGTGATGATTTATTTCCTAAGGTGGCTCATTTGTTATACCAAATGCCCTGGGGTGACAAAATAGCTTCAGTGGAAATTTTAACAGAGAATTTGAATGTTTACAATGATTTCATGGAGGCAACACGTAAGGAGCACATGTGTCTCATGCATTTTAAAAGTGAACAGAATATCTATATGTTATTTGGCAATAAAATGGCTTCGCATTTTAAGGAGAACGGCACGATATTCGCGGTACCAACGGAGAGAACAGATCGAAATTTTATAATGGGTAAGGAATTCAATTAAAATTCATATGTAGTGATGTTGCAAAAATTTCATTTAAGTAATGGAAGTTGTAGAGAAACATTTTATTTTCATTGGTCATAAAGTCTTTTTACTTTTCAAACAATGTTCAAAAATTACACCATTTCCAATTGAAATCCAAAGAAAATCAATTGAAATTCAAAAGTTTTATTTGATTTTCAAACAACCCATTTGAGTCTTAAATTTCGTCAATTGATATTCAAAAAATAAAATTCAAAATATGTCAATTCAAATTAAAATTTTCCATTTGGAATTCAAAAAACATCAACTGAAAATCAAAACTTGTAAATTGAAATTCAATTGATATTCAAACCTCATCAATTGAAATTCAAAACTCGTCATTTAAAATTCAATATTTGTCAATTGAAATTTAAAATTCTTCAAAACTTTATCAACTAATGAGTTTTGATTGTCAATTGACGAGTTTTGAATTTTAATTAACGAATATTGAATATTAATTGCCGATTTTTACATTTCAATTGATGAATTTGAATATCAATTGATGTGTTTTGCATTTCAATTGACGGGTTTTGAATGTCAATTGAAATTTTTAGAATTTTAAATGAAAAATTTAAATTTGAATTGATATTTTTTGTATTTCAAATGGATTTTTTTAATATCAATTGACGAGATTTGAATTTCAAATGGAATATTTGAATTTCAATTGATTTTCTCTGAATTTTAAAATATTGTTTATTTACCCGGAGCAGAAATTTACTATGACAGCTTGACGGATGTTTCGTGAAATATATGAAATATTATGCATGTGCTCGCGAAAACGTTCCTTTAATACCTCAAGAAACACTGAGTTATTGTTGAAAACTTTACTTAAAGGGTATCCTGAAAGAAAACAGTCCATTGGGTATAAGTCGAGACTAAAAGGTGGCCCGTTGATGTCACTTTTTACCAAAAAATTTCGTCAACTGCAGCCGATGAGCCTTTGGAGGTGTGCCATGTAGCCACATAAGCCACATTTTCCTGAAACCATTGGCAATTGATTAAAACTATTGTATTTCTGCAGCGCTTGAGCTATAAATTTCTGTAGCATGGCAATATCCTGTATTCCAGCATGACCTCTTTGATCTTCATAAAAGTACGCAGTACAACATTTTTCAGCTCAATTATTTGGGACTCAATTCTGAGAACTGCACATGAAAGTAGCCCCAAAAAGAACAAGTTCGGCATCATTCGTTGTGTCAGGTTACATGCCATAATAATTTAATATCGATTTTAATGCTTCAATTTAAGATTAGATTTAAAATGATTTTGAAAAAAGTAGTTTTTTAATAATTACCTAAAAGTATATTCAGATTGTTAGGACGTTATGAAATAGCACTTCCGAATACGTAATAACGTCAAACAGGTTATTATACAAGTTATATAACAACATGCTATTACAAAATTCAATGTCTTACATTGTACTAAAAAGTAAGTTTATTGTACCAAATAGAACTTTTCCTGCATCAACTGGCATTTTTAATGTAACAAAAAGAACTTTCATTGTACCCACACGTTATTTATTATCTTCCCAAAAAGTACCTTTATTGTATCTAACCAAGCATTTATTGTAAAACAAAAAAAAAATACTTTTATTATAGCAAAAAGTACTTTTGTAACAAAAAGTATTTTTGTTGTACCAACAAGTACTTTAATTTTTATCAAAAAGTACGTTTAACAAAAAGTACTTTTATTGCACAAAAAAGTTATTTGTTAGCTACCCAAAAAGTACCTTTATTGTACCTAAACAATCTTTGTTGCACCAAAACAAAAAAATACTTTTATTATAGCAAAAAGTACTTTTATTGTAGCAACGAGTACTTTTTTTCTATCAACAAGATCTTATTGTATCAAAAGGTACTTTTTATTGTAATAAAAAGTACTCTTAATGTATCATAACGTACATTTATTGCACAAAAAAAAATTTTAATATACCATAAAGTACTTTTACTGTACCAAATATAAAAAAGACTTTTCTTGTACAAAAAAATATATTTTAACCGAAAAGTACTTTAAACAGTAAATAGTGCAAAAAAGTACTTTTATTGTACCAAAAAATACTTTTATTATACAAATTAGTACTTTTCTTCCATTAACAAGTTTTTTCAATGTACCAAAAAGTACTTTCATTGTATTATAAAGTACTTTCATGATATCAAAAAGTACTTTTCTTGTACCAAAATGTATAAACAAGTACTTTTCTCGTACAAAAAAATAACTTTAAACATATCAAAGAAAATTTTATTGTAACAAAAATTAATTTTATTGTATTAAAGAGTTATTTTAATATAAAAATGGTACTTTTCTTACATCAACAAGTACTTTTATTGTACCAATTTGTACATTTCATCCATCAACAAGTTCTTTCATTGTGCCAATAAGTACTTCAATGTATATTTAAGTACTTTGCTTATACCATAAAGTACTTTTAAACATATCAAAGAAACTTTTATTGTAACAAAAATAAATTTTATTGTATTAAAAAGTACTTTTAATATCAAAAATGGTACTTTTCTTGAAACAACAAGTACTTTTATTGTATCAACGTACTTTATAGTACTTTACTTAAATCAACAAATTCTTCATTATACCAAAAAGTACTTTCAATGTGTCATTATGTACCTTTATGGTATCAAAAAGCACTTTTCTTGTACAAAAAGTACTTTACATATATAAGTACTTTTTTCGTACCAAAATGTATCATAAAGTACATTTATTGCACCAAATAATACTTTTAATATATCATAAAGTACTTTTATTGTACCAAATAAAAAAAGGGCTTTTTGTATCAAAAACTACTTTCCCTATACCAACTAGTACTTTTACAGTATCAAAAAAAAAATACTTTTATTATAAAAATTAGTACTTTTCTTCCAACAACAAGTTGTTTCATTGTACCGAAAAGTACTTTCAATGTGTCATAAAGGGCTTTCATGGCATCAAAAAGTCTTTTCTTGTACCAACAAGTACTTTAAATGTATAAACATGTACTTTTCTCGTAGCAAAACGTACTTTTTAACATATCAAAGAAACTTTTATTGTAACAAAAATTATTTAATTTTTTCGAATAATTAAAATGGTACTTTTATTGCATCAACAAGTACCTTTATTGTATCAACTTACTTTTATTGTACCAATTAGTACTATTCTTTCATCAAAAAGTTCTTTCATTGTATCAAAAAGTACTTTTTAAATAAAATTTTTTTGTAACAATATATGTAAAAAGTACTTTAAATATAAAAAATGGTACTTTTCTTACATCAACAAGTACTTTCATTGTATCAACGTACTTTTATTGCACTAATTAGTAATTTTCTTCATCAACAAGTTATTTCATTGTACCATATAGTACTTTCAATTTATCATAATATACTTGTATGTTATCAAAAAGTACTTATGTTTTACTTTAACAATTAGTACTTTTACTATAACAAAAAGTAATTTTATTGTACCAAAAATTACTTTAATTATAAAAAATGGTACTTTTCTTGCATTAATAAGTACTTTCATTGTATCAAAGTACTTTTATTGTACCAATTTGTATTTTTCTTCCATCAACAAGTTCTTTTATTGTACTAAAAATGCATCATAAAGTACTTTTATGGCATAAAAAAGTACTTATCTTGTTCCAAAAGAAATTTAAATGTCTAAACAAGTACTTTTCTTGCATCAATAAGTACTTTTATTGTATCAAAAATAATTGTGTTGTACCAAAAAAAAAATATTATTGTATTAAAAAGTACTTTTACTATTTCTATTAGTACTTTTATTACACAAAGAAGTAACTATATTGTACCAAAAATTACTTTTAATATAAAAATGGTACTTTCCTTGCACCAACAAGTAATTTTATTGCATTATTAAGTCCTCGCGAGGCTATGGTATTTCTTACACCATGTTGACTTTTACTTTAAAATTATAAATTTTCTTTGAAGAGATTTTCTTCTAATATTGCCAAATTGTCCCAATTTGTTTAGTTTCTTCTTGGGCCCTAATATTCCTTTGCTAAGTTATCTTATTAAATATTATCTTTTCCTTCTATTTCCCTTCCAGATTTACCCAATCATTCGTTTATCCTAATGGAGAATGAAATCGACTTGCGTGCAGTCGATAAAAATGTCACCCAAATGACTTTAGATGAACCGCTGATTGGAAAAACAGTTTTACCCTCACGTGTCTTGGCCTTCGCACATCCGATACTCGAAATGGCACGCTGGCTCAAATCATCTCTGCAGAAGAACTGCAAACGTGTAGAAGAGTTTTTTATACTGGACACATGTAGCAGCCTGCTGGACTTCGTAGGAGACTGGCAAAAACCTGAATATAAATTGCCAGTTCACGACACCGCAGAATTGTTGGATCTTATGCGCATGCGACATTTGTCCTCGCTGATGAATTTCCAAATGTTTCAAAAACAAACGAGCGATAGCAAAGCGCCTCCCGTGACCTACGAAACGGAGAGGACATCGTTGAAAGAAATTGCCGCACAGAATTTTGTGACGAATATTACGACGTATTATCACTACAATCGGGATAATCACACAAGTTTGGAATTAAAGACCAAGTTTGGACATGTCTTTAACTGTCAGTATACGGCGGGTGAGAATGCTCGATATCCGTTTTTGTTCGATGGAGAGTCGGTAATGTTTTGGCGTATAAAGCCAGACACTTGGGTGGCTACGGGCATGACGGCAGCCATACTGGGTATTATCTGTACCTTGGCCATTTTAGTGTTTATTGTGGTGCGTATTTCTTTGGGAGATGTCTTCGAAGGCAATCCAGTGACCTCAATATTGCTGCTACTTTCCCTATTGCTCATATTTACCTCTTTTATACCCTTCTCCATGGAGTATGTGGGTGAGCATCGGAACTCCCATGTGACATTCGAAGATGCCGAAACTTTGAATACTCTGTGTGCTGTGAGAGTTTTCATACTTACGCTCGTCTACTGTTTTGTGTTCTCTTTGTTGCTGTGTCGTTCCATTATGTTGGCTTCCATTGGTTCCGAGGGTGGCTTTCTCTCGCATGTCAACGGTTATATACAAGCGGTGATCTGCGTTTTCAGTGTTCTCGTCCAGCTGGGCATGTCCATACAACTGCTGGTGGCCATGCACATTGCATCCGATAAAGTAGCCTGTGAGAATATCTACTATGGACATGCGATACTTGGTCTACTGGCCTATGACTTCCTGCTGCTGCTAAGCATAATAGCATTGGTGCCATTCATCTATCGTTCACAGCGTAATTATCGTGAAGGCATTCTGATTGTCATAGGATCAGTGTTAATGCTGATTATTTGGATTGTATGGGTGACGTTGGCATTCTTCGGTGATGAAGTTCGTGATGCTGCCATGCCATTGGGCCTGCAGGCTTCTGGTTGGGCCATACTTGTAGGAATACTGATACCGCGAACGTTTTTGATAGTACGCGGCATTGAACGTTCGGATATTGCACAGGCTTTGCCATCGCTGACGTCATTGGCGTTTGCGCAAAACAATCAGTATTCATCGGAACAGGTAGGGAGATACATGATCAGTATTGAATTAAACTATATATTTCAAATAAATTTATTATTTTCTATTCTCCTTCCAGAGCGTTTACGAATGCGTTAATCCCGCCATGCGTAATATATCCCAAGACGAAATCAATCATCAGTCTCCCAGCGAAATTCCCACACTGCCATTGCGTGGTGGCGGTGCCCCCAGACGCCAACAGTTCTTTGCCAATCTTAGACAAGCCAATGCTCACATTGGACCCCAACGACAAAACACAACCAGAGTTAATCGCGGAAGTCCAACGCAATCTGCTCAATCATCACTGACCGATGATTCACCAGAAAATAGTAAAATTACCAGATTTTAAAGTACTGCAAAGAGATGCAACAAGTCACGGAGGTACTTGAAACGCCTTCCCCTTAAACCAGAAAAACAAAATATGCTTCCAAATTAAAAACAAATCCCCAATGGACCATATAGTAATGAAATTTACATTTAATATGGTGAAATTTGCGTAACTCCTTAGACTCCAGTCAAGATCTTTAAGGAAATAGTTTTAAGTATTTGGTAAACAAGAAAAAAAAACTGATTTTGAATGATTACAATTTTTTTTTTGTAATCAGTCAATTTTTAATTTGATTCTCTTTACGTTTTAGTGCTCTTCTATGATTGTGAGTAAAGTTTTTTTACTCTAAGTTCAAACTTATTCTAGTCAAAACGTCTTGAAGATAATGCTGAGGGCGAGTTTGTTTCAAACATCATTAATATTTAAGATTATTGAAAAGGATATTTATTTAATAATAAAGAATGATATTTATAGAAAAACAAATATTTACAAGTGTTATTTTAATAAAAAAAATATTAAATTATTAAAGGTAATTCAATTGTAAAGCATTTAGACCCCTGCACAAGTGTGCTTGAAACGCTTTCAAGCCTGTACACAACAACGGTGTTGTTCTGGAAAAGTATCAAAACAAAAGCTATAGATCGTAAGTGCAAAGGAGTGTGAGTTTTGATCCAAATAGTGTTTTGTAAAACGAATGCACTTAAATGTCCCTGCAGTTCTGGAGGTGTCGATTGGCCATGCGTGAACTACCTACCCCACTACTGCCTACGATTGCCAAACCACAGAGTACAAAAATGTATGCACACGAAAGCGACAGAAAGCGTAAACGAATCGTTTGAAGCTATTTTAATTTTTTACTTCTGGGTACGACTTCAAACGTGAGGTCCATGCTTCAAATCCCCATCGCTCCCTCGATGTTGTCAAAAGCAATTTTACAGTATAGTTTCGAGTCAATTGGCATGTCTAGTAAAAGTAAACAAGTAGGTGAATCTAAAAATAGAAATTACTTTTTTACACCTCATTCATGGGGTGTAAAAGTAAATTAAGTTTTTCTGGGTACTTATATCGCCACCCCTAGCATGGATACTTATCTAAGTACCCTTTTCGTGGGACCCATTTTACTAGTTCGCGGTAAAAGATTTGGTGGCGACTGACCCTAATTGCGGACATTTCATACAAAAAACAAAATAATGAAATGCATTGCTTAGGTTTTGCAAAGTAAGTACAGGTGGTTCATTATTAAGTTGTGATTAAGCCACCTGTTTGCCGTTTCATACAAAGAGCGGCCAAAAATAGAAGGAGTTTTCATAGGTGAATAATATTTGGCTTAATCTAAAATTTGGTCAATGTCGGACAAAGGATTCAAGGACCTCTTTTAGATCCTGAAAATTTAAATTTCATAGTAAGAAACCAAAGCCGACATATCCATTGATTCCATCAATCTATGACTAAATCTAAAGTTTGGATTCAAGGATCTCTCTTATATCCTGAAATTTTAAATTTCATAGTAGGAAACCAAAGCCGACATATCTATTGATTCCATCAATCTATGACTAAATCTAAAGTTTGGTCAATGTCGGACAAAGGATTCAAGGACCTCTCTTAGATCCTGAAAATTTAAATTTCATAGTAGGCATACCAAAGTCGGTATATCTATTGAATTCATCAATCTATGACTAAATCTACAGTGTGGTCAATGTCGGACAAAGGATTCAAGGACCTCTCTTAGAGTACACAATCAAAACAAGGACACCGAAAACGATGACGCCGCTTTTTTCTATTGAAGATAACTCAACAATCCGCAAATTTCCGCAGCTTAAATTTTTATCATATAATCTGTAAATACTGGTAAACATTTTACAATAAATTTGGTTGTCAACTTCAATCGACTTCGGAACTAAAACTCTAAGTGAAATTTAAGTCTACACACGAGTTAGTATTGAAATAGGCAAATATAATAAATTAGTTTAATAAAATAGACACAATATGCTGAGAAGTTTTTAATTCTTTTAAATAATATTTAATACCTTTCTTTACAATATTTAATTTTTCGTTTTATTTTAGACCTTCACTTGAAAGTTACTCACACTTGGAAACAAAATTATTTTCATAGTCTGCCTTTGGCAGCTATTCTTAAAAAGGACAGGTGGAATAAAGCAAAAACAAAAGAAATTTGAAAGAGAAAAATCTATTGTGAGATAATGTTTCCACAGTATTACCCAGAATTTTGACTTAATTTTTTTATTTTTGGCCAATGGGGACGACCACTGTGGGGTATATTCAAAGTATATTCAAAAATTCAAAAATAAAATTTTTTTCTACCACAAAAGTACAATTCATCATACTATAGAGTTTTTTCTATTGTACCAAACAGTAAAAATTATTGTATCACAAAGTACTTTTATTGTACTAAACAGTACAATTTATAGTACCAAAAAGTACTTTTATAGTTACCAAAAGTACTTTGGTTATAACTAAAAGTACAACTTATTGTTCCAAATAGTACAATTTATTGTACCAAATAGTTTTTTTTATTGTACCAAAATGTACAATTTATTATACCAAAAAGTACTTCTATTGTTGCAAAATGTACTTTGAATGTACCTAAAAGTACAATTTCTTGTGCAAATAGTACAATTAATTGTACCAAAAAGTAAGATTTATTGCATCGAAATATAAATTTTATCGTACTAAAGTACTTTTAGGTACCAAAAATTTGTTTTGTTGTACCTTTATTTGTACTATACAATTATAATTTAAAGAACCAAATGGTACAATTTAAATTACCAAATGGTACAATTTGTAGATTCAAACGGTACAGTTTATTGTACCAAATGGTAAAATTAATTGTACCAAAAAGAACAATTTGGTGTACCAAAAAGTACAATTTATTACACCAAAACATACTTTTATTGTACCAAAATTATGCCAAAACGAAAAATTTATTGCATCGAAAAATAAATTTTATTGTACCAAAAAGTACTTTTAGGTACCAAAAATTACTTTTGTTGTACCAGAAGTACTTTTATAGTGTACAGAAAAAAGTGTTTCTATTGGATCTTTATTTGTACTATTGTACTATTATTTTACCAAATAGTACTTCTATTTGTCAAACAGTACAATTTATAGTATCAAATGGTACAATTTATAGTACCAAATGGTACAATTTGTAGTATAAAACGGTACAATTTATTGTATCAAGTTTATTGTACAAATAAAACTTTTATTGTACCAAATAGTACAATTTATAATACCAGAAAGTACAATTTATAGAACCAAAAAGTAAAATTTATTGTACCAAAAACTAAAAACTTGTTTTCAAAGGTACAAAAAGTACCAAAGTTGTTTTAGTTGTTTTATTGTTTAAAAATAACTTTTTGTTCAAAAAGTACTTTTATTGTACACAATAATAAAATTTATTATACCCAAAATAATATTTATGGTACTAAAAATTTCTTGTGCCAAAAAAAAAAGTTTTTCCATTATACCTTTTCGTACTTTTGTACTTTTATTGTACCTAAAAGTACTTTTACTGTACCAAATAGAACAATTTGTGGTACCAAAAAGTACAATTTGTAGTACCAGAAAGTACAATTCATTGTACCAAAAACTAAAAACTTCAAAAAGTACACTTTATTGCACCAAAACTTACTTTTATTGTATAAAAAACTACTTTTATTGTATCAAAAAGTACTTATAATGTACCAAAAAGTACTTTAATTGTGCCAAGAATTTTTTTTTATTGTATCTCTAAAAGTACTTTTATTGTACCAAATAGTACTATAATTGAACAAAACAGTAAAATTTATAGTATTAAAAAGTACTTTTAGTGTATAAAGAGCTTTTGTTGTTTCAAAAGTACTTTAATTGTACGCAATAATAAAATTTATTGCACCCAAAATTATATTTATCATTTTTAAAAAAAATTTCTTGTGTCAAAAAGCAAGGAAGTGTTTCCATTGTACCTTTATTTGTCCTATTGTACTTTTATTGTTGGAAAATTTACTTTTATAATACCTAATAGTACTTTTACTGTACCAAAAACTAGTTTTTTGTACCAAAAAGTACTTTAACTGTGCCAAGAATTCTTTTTATTGTATCTCTAAAAATACTTTTATTGTATTAAAATGTACTTTTATTGTACCAAATAGTACAATTTATAGTACCAAAAACGGCAAATTTGTTATATCAAAAAAGTACAATTTATTGTACCAAAAACAAAAAATTTATTGTATCGTAAGTACATTTTATTGCACCAAAAATTACTTTTAGTGTACCAAAAAGTACTTTTGTTGTTTCAAAAGTAATTTTATTGTACACAATAAAAAAAATTATTGTACCCTAAAGTATATTTTTTGTATCAAAAAACTTTTATTGTACCAAAAACTAAAAAGTATTTCAATTGTACCTAAAAGTACTTTTATTGTACCAAATAGTACAATTTATTGTACCAGAAGGGACTTTTAATGTAGCAAAAAGTACTTTTAGGGTACCAAATAGTATTTATGTTGTACCCAAGAGTAATTTTTTTATACGATAGTAAAAAGTACTTTAATTGTTCAAAAAATTCTTTTCTATGTATCTTAAAGTACTTTAACTATCAAAAAGTACTGCTGTTATACCAAAAAGCAAAAACTACTTTTTGCTTCTCCCCAAATACTAAAACGACTGCACTAATTTTCACTCAATTCTAACATAATACGAAAAGGCAGACTTCAAAACATTCAAATGATATACTGCATTCATTGACATAGCAGCTGGTTATTATTGTTGTGGTTTTGAAAAACGAGAGCTTATCGTGAGCAAGATAGGTTCTGAGTTTGGTTTGAAAAATACAAAACACAAACAATGCACATTGCGTTTTTTCTTGAATTTTGGTAGCGAATATCTTGCAAGCATTGCAAACTGCAGTAAGTCATTTGATGTCTTATGATGTCTAAGTAAAGCAAATGCATTTTTTCTAGTAAATATAGTATTTAATAAGATTAATGGGACCGGCCTTTGCATAGTGGTTAGAATACGTGACTACCATGCGGGAGATCCGTGGTTCGGTTCCCGGCTCCAATCGTGTACACTTTGCTCACCCCCTTGATGTTGTCGACAGCAACATCGCAGTATAGTGTCGAGTCAATCGGCATGTCTAGTAAAAGCTTCTCAAACAGTGACGTTCGCATTTGTCGATAAACAAGTAGGAGCCGTTTTTTATGAATCTAAAATAGAAACCGAGAAGCTATCTCATACCTCATGTATGGGGTGTAAAGGGAAATTAAGTTTAAGTATAATGTTACGGCTGCTGGCAAGAGATATTCTCTTATAGTTGATTTTTTATGGTCCCGTCATAGTATGGGTGTATTATAAGTTTACCATCCCGTTTGTGGCAAATAGCATTACCCATCTGATAAAACAGGCATTTAACATCGTGAAAATCCATCATCTACCAAATATCGCCTTGAATTTAGAAATTACAGAGTATATAATCCAAAATCTATTGAAACCATAAAATACTTCTTGATTATTTAAAAAGAGATATTTAAAAAATACTGGCTCAAAGTAGCAGCTTTTTTAAAAAGCTCACAGAAAGTGGTGAAAATCCTAGTAGGTTGAGTAATAAACACCAACACATTAACCAAAATGGTCACTGCACAAACCTATGTCAGTAACAAACCTTTTTTTAACAAAGCTTTCAAGCTCCGCAAACAAACACTTTTAGTGGCCATAAACAAAATAAAGCTACTGACCAAAAGTTCCAGTCCATATTATATCTTAGTAAAATACACATTAACTACGCTATATTTGCTTACAATACAATAGAGTCCTGATGGGATTCACTATGAAGGTAATAGTGTTGGCGTTGACGGTGACGCTGTTGTACATTGTTGGTGACGTTGAGTGGTGGCTGGCTGTATTTAACGAAACCTCCAATGACGACGAGGCTGGTGATGAGCCTTATTTACGTCACTTTCACAACGTGGCCTTGCTACCACAAATGCAGCGAGTTGTTTTGAGCTTTAAAATGAAACAGAAAAAAAACTGTGCAGATAAAACAACAACGACGACAACAACATGTGTGTGTGTGCACAATACCACATTTGTATGAGGAGCAAAGAATAAAGCAGGACTTTCTGTTTTTGTCGAGTTTTTGTTTAGCTATGAATGAAACAGTTTGTGCTGAAATTCTTAGCGTGTTTTGTCTATGTTCCTCATTTACTGATAAACATGTGTTTGTGTGTGTGAGCGTGACAACTGACGTCAAAAGGTTATTTGCGTATGTGAATGAGCGAGCGTCTTGTATTTTTTGCACTTGTATCTTGTATTATATTTTTTTTTTGTAATTTAAATTTTAAATTAAGGTAGAAGGAAGTCAAAGACAAATCTAAAGCAAAAACATGCAAGAGTAAGCTAATTTTAACTATTGAACATGTTCTGGTGTCTATTTAAAATAATTGTATGGACTGTAGGATTGGCAAATACTGAGGGTAATATAAGATAACATAGCGCTATGTGTGGGGGCGTGTATATGCAAATAGTATTTAACATTAATATATTTATTTAATATTGCCAGAGCAGATATGAATAATGTACTCTGTTACTGGTGGAAAATACATGTCTACTGTATGTACTGAACTACTTTTTTCTATAGTAAAAAGTTGTTGAAAAACTACCTTTTTGCTATAGTAAAAAGTTAAAAAACTACCTTTTGTACTATAGTAAAATGTTGTTGGAAAACTACCTATTTCTACTATTGTAAAAGTTTTTAAAAAACTTACTTTTTTCTACTATAGTATAATGTTGTGGAAGAACTACCTTTTCCTACTATAGTAAAAAGTTGTTGAAAAACTACCTTTTTCCCTACTACCTTTTTCTTATCTAGTAAAAATTTGTTGAAAAACTACCTTTTTTCCTACTACTTTTTTCTAATATAGTAAAAAGTTGTTAAAAAGCTACATTTTTCTAATACAGTAAAAAGTTGTTGTCAAACTACCTTTTTCTTATATAGTTAAAATTTGTTGAGAAAAACATTTTTGTAAAATGTTGTTGAAAAACTACTTTTTTACTATATAGTAAAAAGTTTTTGAAATATTACTTTTTTATATAGTAAAAAGTTGTTGAAATATTACTTTTTTTTGCTATATAGTCAAAAGTTGTTGAAAACTACCTTTTTATACTATAGAAAAAAGTTATAGAAAAGGTACTTTTTTCTGCTATAGAAAAAAGTTGAAAAACTACTTTATTCTACTATACTATAGAAAAAAAGTTGTTGAAAACTACATTTTCTACAATAGAAAAAAGTTGTTGAGAAACTACTTTTTTTCTACTATAGAAAAAAGTTGTTGAGAAACTTTCTTTTTCTACTACCTTTTTCTAATATAGTAAAAAGTTTTTGAAAAACTACCTTTTTGATAAAGTAAAAAGTTGGTAAAAACGATATTTTTTGCTACAGTAAAGTTTTTTTAAAAACTACCTTTTTCAACTATAATAAACAGTTGTTGAAAAATTTCCTTTTTCTACTATAGTAAAAAGTTGTTAAAACTACAGTTTTCTACTATAGTAAAAAGTTGTTGAAAAGTTACCGTTTTCTACTTAGTAAAATGTTGTTGAAAAACTACTTTTTTCTACTATTGTAAAAAATTGTTGAAGAACTACCTTTTCTACTATAGCATAAAGTTGTTGAAAAACTACCTTTTTCTGCCATTTTTCTCTAATATAGTAAAAAGTTGATAAAAAAACTACATTTTTCTAATAGTAAAAAGTTGTTGAGAAAAAAGTTGTTGTATGTTGTTGTTTGTTTTTTCTACTATTGTAAAAAGTTGTTGAAGAACTACCTTTTCTACTATAGCATAAAGTTGTTGAAAAACTACCTTTTTCTGCCATTTTTCTCTAATATAGTAAAAAGTTGATAAAAAAACTACATTTTTCTAATAGTAAAAAGTTGTTGAGAAAAAAGTTGTTGTAAAATGTTGTTGAAAAATTAACTTTATGCTATAGTAAAAATTTGTTGAAATACTACCTATTTTCTATAATAAAAGGTTATTGAAAAACTATTTTTTTTTTCAACCATAGTAAAAAGTTGTTGGAAAGCTTCCTTTTTGGTATATAAAGTTGTTGAAAAACTACCTTTTAAAAAGTTGTATAGTAAAAAGTTGTTGAAAAAAACTACCTACCTACTTTTTACTATAGTAAAAAGTTGTTGAAAAACTACTTTACTATAGTAAAAAGTTGTTGAAAAACTACCTTTTTACTATAGTAAAAAGTTGTTGAAAAACGACCTTTTCTTACTATAGTAAAAGTTGTTGAAAAACTACCTATTTTTACCATAGTAAAAAAGTTGTTGAATACTACCTATTTTTACTAAAGTTGTTGAAAAACTATTTTTACTATAGTAAAAAAGTTGTTGAAAAACTACCTACCTACCTTTAGTAAAAAAGTTGTTGAAAAACTACCTTTTTACTGTAGTAAAAATGTTGTTGAAAAACTTACTAGAGTAAAAAAGTTGTTAAAAAACTATTTTTTTACTTTAGTAAAAAAGTTGTTGAAAAACTACCTTTTTCTGCTATTGAAAAAAGTTGTTGAAAAACTACCTTTTTACTATAGTAAAAAGTTGTTGAAAAACTACCTTTTTACTGTAGTAAAAAGTTGTTAAAAAACTACCTTTTTACTGTAGTAAAAAGTTGTTGAAAAACTACCTTTTTACTGTAGTAAAAAGTTGTTGAAAAACTACCTTTTTCTACTATAGTAAAAAGTTGTTGAAGTTGTTTTTACTATAGAAAATATTGTTGAAACGTTGATATTGTTGTTTCTACAATAGTAGAATTGTCTCAAATAAAACGCAATTCATATCCTTACTGATTTTCAGCTGGACACTGTGTTAAAGCTTTTCTTGAATCTCTTCATTAGGGGCTGGGGAAGGCAGAAAACGTAAGAAGAAGAAGAAGTTCTTCCATTGAAATATGCAAATTTCAAATGAACTTCAAACAACTGTGTATACGCATAATTTACTTATTTGAATCTCTTTTTTGTTTTTATTTTTCTGTCTTATATTTATTTTCTTATTACAATACAAACAAATGGGGACAGTGATGCGGGTGTGTGTGGTGTAATTTCAGCATGAGTACTATGTAAACAAATAATGTACGAGGGGCGCTTAAGTCTTAAAAAGAAAAACTGTAAACCTAGTAAGTTACCAATCTTATTGAAATGTTGCCGACATGTCACCATGCTATTAAGTATCACCTTCATATAAAATTTTTTTTTCCCTGAAATCACTTGTCTTTTCTGTTTACTCCCCTAAAAAACTTCTCGTCCAGCCCTCGTGGCTACTCATATCCATATACCAAATAAAAACCCCAAACATTCATAATATCCTCAAGCATGTAGTCATGTTGTGTTTTGTTTAACATAAATTTTATATTGGCGCCAGTTTTTTGTTTTTGAACAGCATTGCCGCTGTCTCTGTCGTCCGTTCACCAATTCGTCCCTCATCTTGAGGGCAAACATGTGCGATGTGTGATTTGTGCTATTTTGCTGTTATTTCTTTGAAGTCCTTTACATGGCTGTTGGAGGTTATAGGTGGTGGCATTTTGTCAAGGACATTGGATGGTTGGTTTTAAGCATCCCGGTGTTTGTATTTTGCTATACATATTTCGTATTTATTTTAAAGGTACAGATGTGGGTAAAGGTGTTTGTAGTTTATTTGCTTGGCTGTTTTCTTTTTTTGGGGTCCATTGATACACAATTATTGAATGGTTTCAAGGGACAGTCTGCGTTGGTTTTATTCAATGAATGAAGCAGCCACTGAGTTTTTTTTATCGTATTGAATGGACCTTTGTTCGGTGGCATTGTGGGCGAGAAAATGCAAAGTTAACATATTTTTCTGTATTTCTATTTATAAAAATGACAAATGCCAGAACGAGATTTGCAAAACAATGTTTATAAAAATAAATGATATCAGAAGAAGAATTAAATGAAATTCCCTTAGAGTTGAAGGCATAAAAATACGAGTTTCAGGTACTACATCGGTCAATTCGTATATTTAAATGGTGGGTAGTCTATTGTTAATCCTATAATGCTGAAGGAACTTTTTATGAAAATAAATATATAATATAATACTATATAAATACAGTATTAGTACTTATTAGCCATGCTTTAATGTTTTGACTTTACAAAGACAACACATGACTTACTGCAGTGAGCAATGATTGCAAGACATTCGCGACCTAAATAACAGTTATACATTAATGTAAAGAGAAACAAACAAACAGAAACAAAACCTGTGACACCAATTCGAAAGTGTTCAGTGCCTGCCGGAAAGCTCATAATGAAATATACAGGAATAACAGAGTCCTAGTTACATAGATACGTGTAAACAACGGATATGAGATCAACTGTAGAGCGGACGAAGAGGCTCGACAGGGCTTAGCCCTGCAAGAAAGTGAAGTTGAACACGTAGCAATTAGCCCTATATCCACCAGTAAGAATACTATCGGAAATCAAACGTTTAAAACTGCAAACGACAGATGGAAGAATGAGGAAACGTGTAGAGAGGCCAAAAAGACATGGCCTGAATACAACAAGAAGCGTGCGGCGTACCTGGTAAATCTTGAGAGGGACCAGATAAGAAAATATTTATTACCTTGATGACGGGACATGGACTTATAGGCAGACATGCGAACAGAATGGGATTCGTAACGAAAAGGAAATGAATCCACTGTGGAAATAACAGTAGTATACCATCTACCAACCATATTATATGCGACTGCTCAGCCCTATGCAGAAGGAGAATAGACACCTTGCGGAAAACCTTCTTAAATGGTGTAGAGGAACTTGCATCCTTGGATATCGGAAGGATCAACAACTTTTGAAAAATTATCAACTAGACGGATTGGATCGAAGCTCCGGATTCCCAATCGACAACTGGCAACGCATTCAGGTAGCACACGCGCTGATAGTATAGACTCAAGGGATGGCGTAAATGCCCAACGGGTGTCACAATGGGTCCAATAGGACCTAAGTGTTCTCCTCGAAGAACGAGATGCCCGCACACCAACCAACCAAAAGTACTTTTAGATTGAATAAAAGTAATTTTTGGCACAATTAATTAACTTTTTGGTAAAATTAAAGTGATTTTTGATACAATAAATTGTACTATTTGGTCCATATAAAGTAGTTTTGGTACAATAACTTGTACTTTTTGGTTTAACAAAGTACTTTTTAGTACAACAAAAGTACTTGTGGGTACAATATATTGTATTATTTGGTAAAATAAAAGTACTTTTTGGTACAATAAATTGTATTATTTGGTTAAATAAAAGTACTTTTTGGTACAATTAATCGTACTTTTTGGCACAGTATATTGTACACAAAAACATAACTTTTCGGTATAAGAAAGTTTTCTATTAGGTACAATAAAAGTACTTTTGGTACAATAAATTGTACTTTTTGTTATAACAAAAGTAATATTTGGTACAACAAAAGTACGTTCTGGTACAAAAAAGTACTTTTTAATGTTATAAAGTACTTTCTGCAACAACAAAACCACTTTTTGGTGCAATAAATTGAACTACTTGTACAATTATAGTACTTTTTGGTACAATAAATTTTACTTTTTGGTACAACGAAATTACTTATGGTACAACAAAAGTACTGGTATAAAAAGTACTTTTTGTTACATCAAAGTACTTTGTGGTACAACAAAAACACTTTTCGGTACAATAAAATGTACTATTTGTAAAATGAAAAATACTTTTTGGTACAATAAATTATACTATTTTGTAAAATAAAAGTACTTTTTCGTACAAAAAAATTACTTTTTGGTACAATAAATTTTTCTCTTTGTTAAAACCAAAGTACTTTTTGGTACAATAAATTGAAGTAATTGGCACAACAAATGTACTTTTTGGTACAATAAAAGTACTTTTTGGTATAACAAAAATACTTTTTTATAACAAAAGAGTTTTCGGTACAACAAAAGCTCTTTTTGGTACAATAAATTGTACTAGTTGATACAATAAAAGTAAATTTTTGTACAACATAAGTACTTTTTGGTACAACAAAAGTGTTTTTTTTTTGTATAAAAAAGTACTAATATTTTGTACAATAAAACGTGCCTTTTAATTACACTAATTAACTGTAAAATGTACAATTAATTGGACTTTTTGGTACTTTTGGGTACAACGAAATTAGTTTTTGGAAAAAAGTACTTATTGGTATGATAAAAGTACTTTTGGTCATACCCAAGTACTTTGTGGTACAACAAAAGTACTTGTTGGTACAACAAAAACATATTTTTGTAAAATTTATTATACTATTTGTACAAACAATGTACTTTTTAGTAGAATAAATTTTATTATTTGATAAAATAAAAGTACTTGTTATTACAATTAATTGTACTTGCACGGTAAATTTTACTTTTTGGTAAAATAAAGTGTTCCCTTTGGTACAAAAAAATTTTACTTTTTGGTAAAATTACTTGTTATTACAATTAATTGTACTTGCACGGTAAACTGTACTTTTTGGTAAAAAAAGTGTTTTCTTTGGTACAAAAAAAAATTACTTTTTGGTACTATTTGGTACAATAAAATTACTTTTTGGTGTAATAAATTTTACTTTATGGTACAACAAAAGTACATGTTGGTACAACAAAAACACTTTTTGGTACACTAAATTTTATTAATTGATTAAATTAAAATACTTTTTGGTACAATAAATTGTACTATTTGGTACAATAAATTGTACATTTTGGTACAATAAAATCACTTTTTGAAATGACAAAACCTTAAACTCAAATTTGCTCCTCTACGTCATAATATTTTTTTACAGTGTTTTGAAATTTGATATTTTTGGTCAAAAGCTGAATCAATGAATATGAAAAATCATGTGTAAAACTACATTTGGGTTAGTTAATATCTTCTGAGACCTATATTAAAATTTTCCGGCGAATATTTCCTTTGAACATTTCAACCCCCTAGCTCCCACCCGTATGGGACATTTTAGGTCCAATTTTGAAAAACAGCTTAAAAGTCAACTTTAGACGAGGGTCAAGGGTTAAAATCTTTGTTAGAAATATTCTCGGTTGATGAGTTTTGACTTTCAAGAGGAAAATATGAATTTCATATTATGTATAATGAATTTCTAATGGAGTATTTAAATTTCAATTGATTTCCATTTGAATTTCAATTGGAAATGGTGTAGTTTTTCAATAAGCTTAAGTATATTCTTTATTCAAATCAAAACCAAACAACTCCAAATAACATACATGACCAGCAAATTGAATAGCATTGTTTAACGAGGTGCCCAATTTTTAAATTAACCACAAATTACCCGGTCCTCTCTTGCCTAAGTCTCTAAATCTTATCTGTGATGAAAAATTCCTTTGGCTTACCAATCTGTTTTAAGATATTTGACGGAATATTATTACAAACATAAAAGTGATATTAAAGATTAACATCGTCGCATAATCCAAACAAGCGCTAAAAAAACATAACAGTTTCTGTCTTATTCCCTTTTTCTTTTTCTTCATTATCGTATTTACTGTTGTCATCTATACAGCCTCCGCGACAGCGTTGGAGTACAGGAGCAAGAGAGGCATCGTTAAGATTACTGAGTAAACATCTTTTTCTTTGAGGCACGTGTCTCGTTGGCAACACCATCAGAGACCGCGACAACATCATACTGCTACTGAGAACAATGACTATAGCTGCTGTGAAACCCTCAAAACCGAGACAAGAAATTTTAAATTACCATAAAGTGTTATAAAGAAACGTGACAATATTATGAAAGAGAGAGAGGCAAGGCAGGCGACTAAAAGAAAGTCGACGGAAAATTAAGGAACATTTTAAAGGCAAACCCAACACTTTGAGGAAAACTATAGCAAACGTTACGTTAACTCCTACAACGGCAACACAATTATAATGCAAAAGATGATATTTATGAAAGCATCGATAAAAGTAAGCACCACAAGGACTAATACTTAAACA
Organism: Muscina levida; assembly: GCA_964034835.1. Classification (NCBI taxonomy): domain Eukaryota; kingdom Metazoa; phylum Arthropoda; class Insecta; order Diptera; family Muscidae; genus Muscina; species Muscina levida. Next base: position 6,957,165 of record OZ035880.1, read on the forward strand.
CGCGACACATGGTTAAATTATGTGGACGGAGAGGTAGTGGTAGCGAGATTAACAAAGAGAATGAGAGACAAAGCTAAGTATGATTACTTAAGAAATGTAGACGGGTATAGAAGACGATGCAGTTGGTTTCTCTTATAATGATTTATGTGTCAATTAAATAGATTAACTATGAAATTAAAGTAAGGTCCTTGTGGTGAAGGAAATAACAAATGGAGGATCATTGTATCAAAATAGGTGCATATAACATAATAACACCTATTTGTAAAGGTGTGAAGAACAATGTGAATCATTTACGTCCGCTGGGGCATATGAAGTAAACATTTGTATACTTATGCTTTGTTTTTACTCTCCGCTACTAACTAATAGAACGACTTTAGTAAACAATTTTAATAAAACTTTAATAAATAATTACTTATGGGCCATAAATAATCTATACACAAATTTTTAATATTGTTAAGAATTTCATCAATACTGTGTCCATAACATTCGTTTAATAAGTGTACACGTGCCGCAAAACTTTATAATTTTTCTTTTTTATCATATCCAGCTATAGCGTATTATGGCCTCATAAATTCTTGCATGTTTTCTCACCCACACCAAAGATGGGGAGAAGAGAATATGCCAAAGTAGCAACAGACACAATTGCTGCTGCTGCTGTAGCTTGGTGACAGTTCCAGTCAAAACACTTTTATGGCGTCATTAATATCACAGCCGAAGTGAGCAACATATTTCGTTCGCATGACTCATTTCGTTATACTTAATGGGTTATTCCTTTTGCCGAAAGCGTAGCAAAAGACAGCATTCAAGAGGGAAAGAAGAGGCAATGGATGTCGAAAGTTGGTGTTATAAACGAGGTTTAATTTAAACAAATCATGTATTAACACTATTTGTTATACAATGCACACACACACACACAGCGAATGAAAACCAAAAAAAAGGCAAACAATGTCTCCAGATTTCCGGCTTGCCTTCTCTCTCTCTCACACTCATTCTCGCTTATTTTATTTTTATCCTACATCATTCAGCTGTTTCGCAGCATTAATTGTGTACGTGTGTATCCTTGCGTTTCTCTAATATAGCGCACGTGTAACATATTTGTTTACTTTTCGAGTTATTGTTCTACGTTTTTGCTGTTGTGTGCGAATCATCTCCCCTTGAGAAATTTTCCGTTTCCGACATTGATAACACATCCGGTTGCCGTTTATGCGAAATGACCTTTTACTGTGTGTTGAACATTGAAGAGTTTGATTTAGTTTTTCTTTGGCGGTGCGAGGAAGTGAACACTCACTAGGGAGATGGTATCATATACACATGTAAACATTACAAGACTTGTGCAGAATTTGGGCAATGAGAGAGAGAGAGAGTGCGTTTTATTCGGTAGTTGATGTTTGTAGTTGAAGTTTACCTAAAGTAACAATAGGTTTGGACTTAAAGCTTTTTAGATTTATGTGATGTTTTACAAACTATGCGGTTTAAATCTGTACTTAAGAAAGCTAGACATTGCAAGGCTGCATACCATATTGGGTATGTAAAACGAATCTTGCATCTCAAGCCGACTCACAACCTCACTCGTGGTGGCACCTGGGCAACGTTGTTCGTGATTTTTTAGCGGCAAATACTGGGCGACGAACCCTGATGATTGGGTTAGCCACCCGCCTTCAACTCCTGTTCTTGTTCTGGGAGTCTTTAATGCAAAAATAGGTACTGGAGATGTTTTTGGTCCATCGATCGGTAAATACAGCCTGCATACCGACACGTCAGACAACGTGTTTAGGCTGGATAGCTTCGCAGCGGGAAGGATCATGGTAGGTAGTGTATTCAGATTGCAGCACAACGATACCAAAAATCAAATTGATCATGTGGTAATTAATGGAAGGCATACATCTAGTGTCATGGACGTGTGTGTGATCCGTGGTGCTGATATTGGCTAGGATCATTATCTGGTTACATCCAAGGTACGCACAAGATTGAGCAGAGCGAAAAACGCACGTAACCAAACGCAAAGATAGCTGGACATCGCGAAACTGCAAACACCAGAGATAGCCACGGCATACTTCAACCAGCTCTCCCATCTTCTACATCACAACTCCTATACTTCTGACGATCCCGATACACAGGCAACAACCGAGCTAGGATATGAAACACGGCGCTCAGTCGAATCCTGGTACGATGAAGAATTTCACATAGCGCCTGAGGAACAGGATGCTGCTTATAGGGCAACGCTAAAGTCAATTGTAACACGAGCTGTTAGGAAACGGCACATGGAGACAGTCAAACAGGTGATACAGCTATTTAAGCGAAAAAAAACGTCAGATGAAGGAACGGCAGAACAAGGATATAGAGCGATACAGGGATAGAGGTGAGGCCCGAAAATTGTACCAGAAAGTCAAAGCAAAAGGATGCGGTAATTTGCTCCCCTCCTGTAAGGACAATGATGGACATCTGGTTACAGATACGTGGAATGAGCTGCATATATTAAGAGAGAGACTTCCAGCAACTGCTCGTTCCAGAAAGAGCGCACGTGAAGGTATCACGCCAATTGTCGATGCCATCAAGTCAAGCCGAGATAAGAAAAGCAATATCGCGGCTGAAAAACAATAAAGCAGCCGGTACCGACGGAGTTTCCGGCAGAGCTCTTCAAGTCCGCTAGAGAGGAGCTGATAACGAGCATGCACCAGCTCTTACGCACGGTGATCCAAATGTGTGCTCCAACTACCGCTGGAACAGCCTGTTAACCCCCATCGCATACAAGGTCATGTCGGGTGTGCTGTGTGAAAGACTAAAGCCAGTGTTAGCCAATTTGATCGGGCCTTATCAGTTTGGCTTTAGACCTGGTAAATCAACAACTGACCAGGTATTCACATTTCGACAAGACCTGGAAAAGACCCAAGATATATACATCGATACGTACCATCTTTTCGTCAACTACAAAGCTGCCTTTGACAGCCCGATACGGCGGAAATTGTTCGAAACCGTGGCTGAGTTTGGTATTCCACCAGGGCTGATACGCCTTTGCAGAATGACGCTGACTGATTCGAAGGCTGCAGTGAAGGTTGGCAGGGACCTAACGGAGCCATTCAATACCAGACGAGCCCTAAAACAAGGCGACATCGTATGACATAGTGATGAACATGATAATGAGGAAAGCTGCAGTAAACACAAGTGGCACGATATGGCGATACGCTGACGTCGAAATCTGCGGAATGTGACTGCAGCCTTCTCAGGTATACAGAAGGAATCAGCGCAAATGGACCTAACGGTGAACGAGGACAAAACGAAGTTATTAGTTTCAACGAACAAAGAATCTACTAGTTTGGGAAACTGCGTGAACGTTGACAACTATAATTTCGAGGTGGTAGGTAATTTTATCTACCTAGGCTCCGCCATCAACAAAGCAAATAATGTCAGCCTAGAAATCCGGAGAAGAATCCTGCTTGTCAATAAATGCTACTACGGACTAAGCAAGCGATTCAATGTTAGAGCCCTCTCTCGACGAACAAAACTCCAGCTATACCAGATACTGGTTTTACCTGTCTTAACGTATGGCTCAGAATCCTGGGTTATGACACAAGCGGATGAATCGGTTCTGGCGGTATTCGAGAGAAAAATACTCCGTAAAATATATGGGCCCATCATCGTTAACGGAGAATATCGGCGTCGTATGAATCATGAGCTGTACGAGCTGTACACAGACATTGACGTGGTCAGGCGCATTAAGGTGCAGCGGTCATGTTGTACGCATGGACGCAGCTCAAAAAGCTCAATGAACTCTATGGACGGCGCAGAAGAGGGCAACCAAAACACCGTTGGAAAGACCAGGTTACTGAGAACTTTGCAGAAATTAGTGTGACTAAATGCGGTATTTAATACATTGCAAAGAAGTGCCAGCTAAGTAATATGCAATAGTGAAGCTTTGCCGGACCCACTAGCATTTAATAAAAGTCATATGTCCATCGCTTACGCCGATGGTATAGATATCATTGATCGAGGACCGAGGATGTTACTGCTGCCTTTGTAAACAGTTATAAGCAGTCGGAAGAAGTTTGTGGTGTTTAATGAGGACAAATATAAGTTATTAATTTTAACGAGCAAAGAGTCTTCTCGTCTTCTTCTATCTAACGACATCGAAGTAGTCAAGCGCAACTAACTAGACCGAATGCACTGCATAGGATATGTTGAACGAATAACTGAAAATCCTCAAAAAATTTTCGGCAATAATCTCAAAGTGTGGGCAAAACATTGTTGGGTGGACCAGGTTAATAAGTTTGTTATACAAACTTGTCTACCGAACGCAAAAATCCGAAGCACTTGGAGTCCTTTATTCCGTGCGGCTTTAGATGAATGAACATCTGTTGTTTCTGAAACATAACAAGATGAAGACACATCACAATAGTCCTGAAATGATTAGCCACAGCTACCCATTGGTTTTTGTATGCGAATTATTAGTCACAATTTCCTTCCCATACCTTAAGAACCCATATTACTTGTATCGCTTGATTAGTTGCAATAAAACAAGTTGTTTCCTATAAATTTCATAAATTTATGATATATAATAAATATTTAAAACTATTGTCCACTTGTTGTTGTTGTAATATGTCAGACACAATATAAATTACACATTTCCACACACAGCCATGTTATTTCGTTATCCTTTTGTTTTGTCGTTATCCGTCGTAAACATTATTAATGACGTCATTCACAAAATGTTTGCTTGTAATTATTTATGCCCACGCATTTACAAGTTACGATGGGTATTGCATAGGGTAAGCCGGGCTACAGTTAACAAGAGAGGTGGAAGTGGCGGTGCTGTTACTGGTACTGGCGCTGTCGTCTTTGACAAGAACAAGTGCATGAATGTTTAGTATACAATACGATATACAGACAAAGTGGATATGGCGTGATCCATTGACTAAATTGGCTATATCCGTACAAAACAGGCATCATGCCACAATGAGTGCGAAAACGTTATACTCTCTAAATGATTTTTAATCATTTATTATGGCAAAACAACAAAAACCATTTTTGGACTTATCAACAACAACATACAAATTTCTATAATAAATTCATTAAACTTAGCAAACTAAACGCACATCAACAATACAGCCAATGAATGAAGCAGAAAACGAGACACAAAGCAGCAAACAAATTAGGAAAGTTTTAGGGCAATGAAGCTGACGACTACGACGACGATGATGATGATGATGTTGCTGGAGTTGATGACGCCGCTGATGGCGTCTCATTGGCAGGATCACGTAATGGTGATGGTGAAATTTATTCTATGACGTTGTTGGGGCTTTGATTTCTTAAGTTTTTTTTCGTTGTTGGAACTGAAAAACTACAAATATTCTACGACAATGAATGACAATGTCATAAACAACAACAAAGCACCACTATCACCACATGCTACAAATTTCATCACATCGATAACGAAAAAACAAAAACCAACCATAGCGGGGATAAACAAATTATGCCAAACCATAAAACCCCATGCCCATCGAGCAGCAGCTCGATGACTTCAATTACTCCAAAAAAAAAACATGTGTTTGAGCGGCTGGCGGGCGGATGTAAATTTATTGAAACTACAAGGACCTATAGCGTAATTTGTTGTGCACGCTATTTTGTGAAGCAGAAAACAAACAGACAGGGTTAACAAAAACTATTAGATTGTCATGGTCTGTCAAGCTGCCGTTCATTATACGCTGAGGACAAATATTCATAACCAAAGAGAAGGATATAACAAAACTTGAGGTAGAAAAAAACAGAACTTCAAGGACAAAAAGGAAACTTATTAATAATATGCTAACCGGTACAAGTAATGAGAGAAGATAACAATATTGATGTTCTTTAAATAGTTGAAGCATCAGTGGGCGTGGCAAAACATATATTTAGAGCAAGGAGACAAAATTTGGAATAAAGATAGTGCTCGGCAACATGAATATGAAAATGCAGACGGAATTTTAATTTTGAATAAGTGCGCGGAGGATTGATATATCTCGCATATGGGAATGACCTACTCCCATGGGGCTATGACGTGATGCAAAGAACTTTCATTCCTCTCTGCCCGTAGTGCTCAATCTAGGCCCCCGAGTACACTAATACTAAACATGATTTACATCGCATATCAACTTAAAACTTAATTTCCCTTTACACCCCATGAATGAGGTATGGGATGCTTCTCGCGTTGTTGTAAATTAACACGATTTCTATTTTAGATTCACAACAGAAGGCAACTACTTGTTTTAACGACGAATGCTAACGTCAGCGTTTGAGAAACTTTTACTAGACATGCCGATTATCTCGACACTTATACTGCGAAGTAGCCGCCGACAATATCGAGGGGGCCGGCAATGAAAGAAAAATCTAGATTACTGGAACCGGGATTTGAACCACGGATCTCCTGCATTACAATCGCATGTTCTAACCACTATGCCACTGCCGGTCCCGGTTACATCGCATATACTTTGTGATATATCTCTGATCTGAAACAGAGGATTGATATATCTCGTATATGGGTATGACCTACTCCCATGGGGCTATGATGTAATGCAAAGTACTTTTATTCCTATCTGTCCCTAGTGCCCAATCTAGGCCCCCGAATACGCTAATACTAAATATCATTTACACCGCTTACACTTTGTGATATATCTCTGATCTGAAACAGAGGATTGATATATCTCATATATGGGAGTGACCTACTCCTATGGGGCTATGACGTGATGCAAAGGACTTTCATTACTCTCCGCCCTTAGTGCTAAATCTAGGCCCTCTCATTAGCTAATACTGCATATCATTTATATCGCATATACTTTGTGATATATCTCTGATCTGAAACAGAGGATTGAAATATCTCGTATATAGGAGTGACCTACTCCTATGGGGCTATGACGTGATGTAAAGGACATTCATTCCTCTCTGCCCTTAGTGCCCAATCTAGGCCTTCGAATTAGCTAATACTACATATGATTGATATCACATTTACTTGGTGATATATCTCTGATCTGAAACAGAGGATTGATATATCTTGTTTATGGGAGTAACCTACTCCCATGAGAATATGACGTGATGCAAAGGACTTTCATTCCTTTCTGCCCCTAGTGCCCAATCTAGGCCCCCGATTTAGCTAATAATACATATCATTTATACCGCACATACTTTGTGATATATCTCTGATCTGAAACAGAAGATTGATATATCTCGTATATGGGAGTGACCTACTCCTATGGGGATATGACGTGATGCAAAGGACTTTCATTCCTGTCTGCTTCGAGTGCCCAATCTAAGCCCCCGTAAATGACAATGCTAAGTATCTTTTATTCCGCATGTACTTAAAAAGGAAAGTATTTGTAACAAATTTAATAAATATATTTAGTTATTGCTTTATATATCATTATTTTAATTCTTATTGACCTTCACAATTCTTTTCGCCATATCAATATTTTCAAAGTGCTAGTCTCTTTATTCTATTCAACTTTATTATATTAACATTTACCCACTTATACAATGATTAAATTTTGCGCTCCATTTCACATTTCCAGAAACCACCATCCTCCCTTTACACAATGGTGCAACATGTGCAACGCCCATTCAAAACATGTTGTGTCCTTACAAAAAAAACAACATAACCACAATTTATATTTTTAACTCCCTAACTGTGTACTTATAACAAAGAAGGGGCGAACTACAGCTTATTAGTCATGTTTTAACCCATTGTCTGTTTTTTTTTGTCTTGTAATAACCAATATAGTTAACCGTTGTTGACTAAATTTTTAACGCAACTACATTGACAACTGCACATTTTCAATGTAATCCACCTACACAAACACACAACTACAAATTATATTCGTCAGTGTAACTGCGAATAAGTAAGAGTGCGTCTATGTGTTAGTGTGTGTTTACGTCGTAGACGATTACAATATTTTAGAGTAAAGTGGGCAAAAGCTTTTCATTCATGAAATTGTCGTCGTTGTAGCTGTCACTTCACTAGTTGTTTGTTATAAACTCACAAAAAGATTCCATTGTGTACTTGAGGGTGTGGGGGTGTGAAAAGAAAACCAAGTAAAAAAGTTTCACTTGTTTTCCTTTGGTCGGGGGATATTGGTGACAGAACGCTAAAGCTTTTTAGTGTTATTCTTTGTATATTGGTAAGATTCTCTTGCTCTTAGTTTAAGTAAGTCTCTTGTTTGATAGAATAGTGTATCACAAGGTGTAAGACTTGACGAAAAATTGAAAGAGAGTTCAAGTGTTGGGATACATTTCGATAGATGCACATATCAGTTGTAAAGATATTTTAAGGCAAAATTTACAAAAAAAAAAAAAACAAACAAAAACAATAAAATTTAACTTGTTTGTTGTTTGATAATACTAAAAATAAAATATCTATGATAAATATTAACAAAAATGCTGTAGCGTATAACAAAGATTCTCGTGCAGTTTTAGAAGTTGATATATTTTATTTTTTTTTTTTAATTTTTATTCAGAAATTTTAAACTACATAGTAGTATGTTTAGACCGCAAACTGGCAAAATTTGAACATATGAACATCCCATTTTAAAAAGGGGGGAATTAAAGATGTTTGGAATACATATATTTAAATTTCTATATGAGCTACCAAAACCATTATATACCGAGTGTATGATGACGTTTTTGTAAGCAAACTAAGGATGAATTTGATGCACTTGGAAAATAGAAAAACATCTAAATATATGTACACTAGCTTACCAGGCAGACTTCGTCCTGCGTCCAAAATTATTGATAAAGATGTTAAGTAACATACTTGTTGAAATCTAATAACGATTGGTTAATTTTTTTGTCCTCTAAAATTTTTAAATTTAAAGGGCGAGTCTTCAATCCTAAAAGCAATGAAGACTTTAAAATATTTTTGTTAGAATTGCTAATATGTTTCAGCAATACCACGTCCATGCTTTGATGAAAACTTACTTGGTTAGTCAAATGTAATAGTTATATTTGTTTGCTTGTATCTTACAGCAAAGTACTTTAATTGTACCAAAATGTACTTTTTTATATCATAAAGAATAATTTCTTCTTCTTAATTGGCAGCAGCAGCAAAAATTCATATATCACTAGCCGCACGTAGAAAAGAATTCCAAGCGCTTCGGTCTTTTGCGCTCCGTAGAGAGTTAGCCACACCAAGTGTAGATTACTCTTTCTCTTTCACCTGGTCCATCCAACGATGTTTTGGTCGCCCCCTCCGGCGCTTGGCGAAAACCTTTCGAGCTGGATGAAAATTCCATTTGTACAACGTGTCCAAGCTAGCGCAATCGGTCTATTTCAACGCGCTTGACTACGTCGATACCGCTGTACAGCTCATACAGCTCGTGGTTCATTCGACGACGATACTTGCCGTTAACGACGATGGGTCCAATTATTTTGCGAAGTATTTTTCTCTCGAAGACTCCCAGTATTGATTGATCCGTTTGTGTCATTACCCAGGATTATGCGCTGTAGAGCAAGACAGGTAGGATCAGTTAGATCCTTTTTCGTCAAGAGAGGACTTTGTCATTTAAAATATTGCTTAGCAAACAGTATCAATGGTTTCCGATCAGAAAACGAATTTTGTTTTCGAGGCTGACATTGTTATTTGAATTTATGGCGGAGCCAAGGTAGGTAAAAACATCTAACACTTCAAAATTATAGTTGTCAACATTCACGCTGCGTCCCAGACGAGTGGACTCTTTGTTCGTTGAAACAAAACACTTGAATTTGTCCTCATTTATCACCAGACCCACTTCGGCCGACTGCATTTCAATGCTCGAGAAAGCCGCAGTAACATCCCGCAAACCACGGCCAATGATATCTATATCATCGGCACATGCGAACAGCATTTGACTTTTGTTGAAGATGGTACCATTCCCTTTTACTCCAGTCTTCCGCATGATCATCTCCATTACGATGTTAAAGAGATTGCAGGACAGACTATCGCCTTGTCTAAAGCCTCGCTTGGTAAAAAATAGCTCTGACAAATTTTTGCCAATTTTCACTGCAGACTTTGTGTCAGTCAGTGCAATCCCGCAAAGTCGTAATAGCTTCGCGGGGATATCAAGCTCACCCATAGCATCTAACAATTTCAGTCGTATCGGACTGTCGAATGCAGCTTTGTAGTCGATGAAAAGATGGATGGTGTCGATCTGCACTTCTTGTGTCTTCTCTGGGATATACCGTAGAGTGGACATCTGGTCGGACGTGGATTAGTCTCAAGTCATAGTGATAAATTTCAATGAGATTCGCTAAAATGGGATTCAGTCTATCACATAACACACAAGACAGCGACCGCGATAGGTGGTACAGGCATTTGGATCTCCTTTCTTAAGCACATGACATTGAACACTCAGGCTTTCCTTTAGCCAATTCGTATTCAAGTGCTGCTGCGTGCATGTTGCCAGCTCGTCTCCGCCGGTCTTAAAAAGCAATCCATCGGCTCCCGCAGCTATATTTTTTTAGGCCGTGCTTATCTCGTTTTGGCTCGGTGGAAGACAATCTACTCCGATGTCGATGATTGACATAATCTCGTCACTTAAGCTACCTTTGGGAACGAGAAAAGTACGAAAGTTTTCGCTCCATATTTTCAGCACCGTAACTAGATTTCCATCTTTGTCCTTGAAGGTGGAGACCCCAATTCCAAAAACTTAGATTTTTACCTTTTGATAGATCTTTTTTTCATTGTATTTTTGTTATCCTGGTTCTCTCTTATTACTCCGTAGACTTCTTTTGTTTTACAGGTGGGGATCCCAGGTCCAAAAACTTTTATTATTATATATTTTGATAGAACTTTTGGGCTTCACCTTTTTCCCAGTAATTTTTGATATCTTGGACTCTTTGCGCCTGAAAAGGCGTGTCATCTCCCTCGTCTTCTCATTATAACGCTTCGTCACTGCAAGCGTTGCCATTGGCTGCAGTTTCGCCCTGTATGCAGCATCCTTTTCTTCAGACATTTCGCGACATTCCTTACACAGTTCAACACATGATTTTGGAACTCAATCCTGAGAACTGCACGTGAAAGTAACCCCAAAAAGAAGAAGTTCTGCATCATTCGTTTTGTCAAGTTAAATGCCATAATAATTTAATATCGATTTTAAGTTAGTTAGTATCGTATAGGGGAATTTGTCACGTTTTAGGCTCTTTTGTTATATGTTATATGGTGGCGTATGATTATCATCAGTAATATTCCACGTAAATCATACGCCACGGAGTACAACAGTTTTATTGTAACTGTAACAAAATAAACCCAATTCAAAATCATTTGATGAATGGAAAAGTGAAACTGTTGCTTATGTAGAAAAACATTATATGAACGAACAGATTAAAGAAATTGTACTTCTTATTGTTTTTAAATTTGTTTTAGCTAAATCGAACTAGTGGTTCACTAGTTATGTCAAACAAAAGAGCCTTAAACGTGACATATTCCCCTATACGGTACTTACTAACTTCAAATCGATATAAAATTATTATGGCATGTAACTTAACAAAACGAATGATGCAAAACTTCTTCTTTTTGGGGATACTTTAACGTGCAGTTCTCAGAATTGAGTCCCCAATCAATGAGCTGACAAATGTTGTACTGTGTTATGTATTATAATTCATTTATCTAATTTTTTGTCAATCATTGGAAATCTCACATGAACGAATATAAAATTAGGCACAAATGGATCTATCTGCAAAACAAGGTGATAATAATAACATTCATATCCTTGGATGCGAGTCACAGTGTAACTTATTAAATTAGAAAATTTTAATCCTATATATCTCCAGATCAAATGCATAACATTTTTATGCGTTAGCTTTGACGTCGACTTTCCTAACCCACTCACTCGAAGACTGATTTCTGTTATCGTTTTCCCAAACCTGTGCTCTCGATTTTCACATCTCTAACTTTTGACCCACAAAATGTGCAAAAGCTTTCGTTGACTTAGTTGGCGGTTGGCTGGCACCACCAACTAAAGCTTACCCCCAAACGACTGACGACTTTTGACAATTGCTCGCTCGCATGCTCGCTCACGCACCATAGAACTTTAGGAGTAGCAGCAGTGACAAAGAAGAACACGAACCACGAAAAGGAAAACAAAAACACAACGAAAGCAATGACTTCCACACACCAGAACGTGTACACATACACAATGCCAGAGCTTTAGAGTTTAGTACTTAACGGTATTTCATAGATAACGGACCTCAAAATACGAGTAAACGGATGAACAACGGTAAAGAAGAAAAAAAAATTAACACACACACACAAAAAAACAACAAAAGAAAATTACACACAACTCTGTGGCAGAGCAGAAAAGTTAGGTGAATAAGTGAAATTTTAAGGATTAAAACCTAAAAAGTGAAACTTAATACGTTGGCGTATAAAATTACTTAAACGGGCAAAAGTGAAAGTAAAATTATTAAATGAAATTTCAAGAAACAAGTGTACAAGTGGTTACACTTTCTCCTCTACAAATTTTAAAGTGAACCGAGTTACGGAGTTGCTTTGCTGCTGCTCTTGTCCGTGCACATGAAAATTTCGGGCTTATCGCTGTAATGAAGTGAAGTGAGTTCTATGAAAATACTCGTGCGCCTAGTGAGTGCGTGAGTGAGTGAGTGAGTGAGTAGATTGAACAGTGTGTATCCCGTAATTCTGCTTTTGTTGCTGCTACGCTCGCTCCCGCTTCCGCTCCTTCTTTAGTTTGAAGGCAATCGAAAGAATAACAAATAAAAGGAACACACACAAAACGACGTGAAATTGCTGTTTTTTTGTTTGTGTGTGTTCTTCACTCTGGCTAAAACAAAAAAAAAATAATAGACGAAACGAAAACGAAATTAGTAGCGAGAGTAGCACACACACAAACGCACTAGTGTGTATTGTGCGTTCGTTATTGCTGTGCGCCATACGTTGTTTCTTCCTCTTGGCTATGACTGGCGACGACGTCTCAAACTTCAAACCCCAGCTCCTGCTGTAAACCCTTAAGCAGCTGCCTCACCTCCATCGCCACCACCTACCTATCTAACTAACTAACTAGAGAGCTATATACCTACTACCTACCTACCTACCCTGCACGCATTCGAGCGTCATTATTATTTTATTTGCCTTTTAATTCTTCTTCTGCTGCTGCTGCTGCTATTCGCTATGCCTCGAAAATATGCTGAGCTTTTTGAGCTTCTCTTTAATCATAATTTATTAACTAATTTCATTTAATATATATAAATATAATATATATGTACGAAATAACAAAACGAAAAGTCGCCTTAAATTTATTAAACTTAAAACGAAAGTAAAGAATGATAATTTGAAATTGAATATTTGTTTTCAAAAGCCTTATAATTACCACAAATTAAAAAATATCGCAAACGTGTATTGTTGGTTTTTTTGTTTATCCTGAATTGATATATTTTTGATGTTATCAGAACATTGTGCAACGCCAAAGGCGTTTAATTCGTCGTCTTCGTCGTCGTTGTTGTTGTCGTCGTCATCATCATCATCATCATCAAGTGCTACTACTGCAGCAGCAACCAACTCAATAACGGCCAATAAACGGAGTTCAAAAGGTAAATGTTCAATAAATGTTCGCAGTTCGCACAAAAAGTTCAGACCAAACTTTTGTACCACCAAACACGGGGATCTCCTGTGTACAAATATGCACATACGCACATACACGCACACACCAGTACATGTACACCGACACTATATCTTACTGAGGAGAGAATTACACTTTCACCTGGAGGAGGCTCACGATACACAAAATTGAAGCAAATTGTAAAACAAGTGGCTGTCAAGAATTTGAACGCGACACATTTTCCAGTAGAATACATGTTTATTGTGCAAAATATTGTTTATTTATAGCCAACAAGAGGAAAAATGCCATTTTAATAGTTTTAATAGCACAGAATCATCATTTCAAGTCAAATAGTTATGAAGTATGTGGTAGAAACAAATTATGTATACTATAGTGGATAAATTTTTTCTCGACCAAGCGATTATCAAAATCGTAATCTACGATTAATTCTAAAAAATTTGCCCAAGAAACAAAGGATCTAAAATCAAAATTGCCTCTAGGTGCGATTCCGGGACTTTTGTGGGTCTTTTTCCCCCAATACAAAAAGTTGCTCGTTAATAATCGGGAGCCCGATTTTGATTTTAGACCCATGATTTATTGTGCAAATTTTCATAGTATTCATTGTAGATTACGTTTTTGTTAACCGCTTTGTGCATTTTTTAACTCCATACAAATTGACCGACTCTAATGTACACCCTTTTTGCTTAAAACGTGACAAATTACCCTATACGATACTTACTAACTTAAAAACGATATTAAATTATTATGGCATGTAACGACAAAACGAACGATGCAGAACTTCTTCTTTTTGGGGCTACTTTTACGTGCAGTTATCAGAATTGAGTCCGCAAGTCATGTGTTGTACTGTGTCATTTATATGAAAAAGAGGATATTTCTTTTCAGCAACACAACGTGATAAAAAATCGCACAATATGATGTACATTTTCCATCAATATTTGAGAACGTCATCACATGTTTCATTATATTAAATTTTGGATAAACCCACAAATACAATTTGGTGCTGAAAGTAATTTGGAAAATTCAAATATTTTTAATTTTAGGATATACGGAAAGGGGGCGCGTACTTTGAGATAATTTCATAAAATTCAATAATATACCCGAAACAAATCGCACCAAATTTGGTTCAATTCTAAAAAAAATTTTGAAAAATATAGGTTTATTTCATTTCAGGAGCAGGGGAGGTAGACGTGTCCTTTGAAATAATTTTATAAAATTTATGAAAATATAAGTTTTTACATTTCAGGATTTTTGAGAGGTGAGCGTGTCCTTTGTCCGATTTCCACAAAACTTTGTTTTTTTCTTTTCCTGTACTAATTTTCATTCTTCTATGAGAACTGTTTTTATTTTTGGCCACTTTTTATATGAAGTCACGACACTGTGCGTGGTAGTTATGAAACTGTATATACATACATATATTCGTATTTTAGAGAGAAGCAATCTGCGATGAATTCTAAAAAAAATTGCCCAAAAACCATTGGTCTAAAATCAAAATGGAGCCCCCGGATTTTAACGAAAAATTTTTCGTTTTGGGGAAAAAATCTAGAGGAGTTAAATGTATGACCGATCCCGAAGATCATATCTACCCTCTTTCTTCAACCCTAAATATTGTCCCCATAAAATTTTTTTTATTTTAATAATTTTTTTAGAGAATCTTCTGTCACTCCCATTGTGCCTCCTAAAGGGGTAAAATGCATGAACGAACACACCTAGCCCCTAACTCTATAAACTAAGGGGGCTCTAATAAGAGAAAATTAATAAATTATTTGAAAAAAAAAATTTAAATTATAAAAATAACAAATTTGTATAGCGACCACATTAGGGGTTGAAGATAGCGGGTATATATGTTTTGAGAAACTGTTGAGGTTGCAAAAATATAGGGTTTCGGTCATACATTTGACTTCTTTAGAGCAGTTATGAGCCAATTTTATAAAAAATTGATTTTTTTATGTAGATCTCCTTAGGGGGGAAAGGTATGTATATTTGGAAAAAAATTTAGGTGGGGAAAATGACTGGGTTTCATTCATATGTATATAAGTGATCAGCGTCGATTTTAAGATGTCTGTCTGTCCCCTAGGGACCGGCCGTGGCATAGTGGTTAGATCTAGAGCATCTTAGCCTCATCATGTAGGCCCTTCTGATGACTTGAGGAGGCATCCTGCAGCTGTTCTCAGATCTGCATTCTGGCAGATATGTACCTTTCTTCACTGCGTTGGGAACAGAAGTTACTAAAGCTCAACAAAAATGCCGTTTTAATGAATTTGGCTGCCCCAAGAAATTAATAAGCCACTCTGCTTAAATAAAAATCAATATTCAAAAGACAAAGAACATAACCAAATGCAATGGCAGCTAGCATCTCAAAGCTGCATAGCACCGAGATAGCCAATGTCTACTCCACACAAATCTCAATTACTTCAAATAAACCCTCTTAGTTCCGATGTTCCCCACACAAAATGTCAGGATATTGTGAATTCTATGACCACTGCCTCAAACGACGCTCAGACAAGCCCTGGTACGAAGGGGAATGTCGCATAATGTCTGAGGAAAAGAATGCTGCTTACAATGCAAAACTGCAGCCAATGGTAACACGTGCGGTGACGGAATATAATGTGAAATGGAGGGAAATGAAAAGCATCTTGAGGCGGTAGCATAAGTGACGTTATCATAGTTGACTGTCCACCACCGAGCCAAAACAAAAACCAATAAAACTGCGAGAGCCGATGGGCTACCGGCAGAGCTTTTTAAGGCTGGCAACGTGCATGCACTGGCTCATAAACACGATTTGGCTAAAGGAATGTAGGCCCGATGTTTGGAATCTGAGTGTTATATTTACTGTGCTTACGTAAGGTGTATGTACCAACTATTGCGGGGATCAGCCTTTTACCCATTGCATATAAGGTCCTTTCTAGTATGTTATGTGAAAGACTAAAGCCTATCCTTGTGAACCTGTTGGGCCTTGTCAGTGTGGCTTTAGACCTAGTAAATTCACCACCGACCTGATATTCACAGTACCGCAAATCCTGGAGAATACCCAAAAAATAGCAGAACGACGCAATCTTTTTATGGTTTATGAAGCGCATTCGACAGTTCGATACATCAGAAATTTAATGACAAAGTCCTCTCTCGACAAGCAAAGATGTGACTATACCAGAAATTGATCCTACCTGTCTTGCTCTACAGCATTGAATCCTAGATAGTGACACAAGCGGATCAATCGGCAAGTACAGCAGTCTTCGGCTACTAGGAGCTGTCTACTTTTGTAATGCTATGCTCAAAAATTCTTATTGCTCAAAAATGTATTTATCATATAACAACATTACTTAACACATATCTAGTAATGAAAACAATAATGCTAACATTACTATTACTTATAAAAATAACTATTTGTCATTTCCTTACGTTTTCTATTCTATTTTCTATTGCTTTTTGCCCCACTGTTATCAATTCATTACAATTACTTACATAGTCACAAACACGTAATTTATACACAAACGGAAGACGTCACGACATAACGAACCTTAAACTCGTATGGTAACAACAATAATAACATCAACAACAACAACAACTATTGCTACGACGACAACTGCTACAACACTGCAATTAACGTAATTAACTAAATTACGCTAATAAACATTGCAAACTACAACGACCGGCCAGTGCACAAACACTAAGCAGCGACCAGTAAGTGGAGTGCATTATGAACACGTTTGTGACTGTCAAAAGAAAGTGACAGCTGTGCAATGCAATGCCAATCACATGACTGTGAACAATTCCCACACGCACCAATACACATACAAACATTGCATACGAATTGCAATTGCAGCACCTCAGGGGCAATGACGAATGTGTGTGTGTGTGCATATCCTTTGGCTTTTTCAAATTGTTAAAATCAAATAATAATAAATAATAATGAATGGAATGAATGACGTTATGCGTGACATTAGATCGTAAATTATGGAAAAGTTAACAGACGTCAACAAGCGTTCGTTGTTGTCTACCCCTCCATCCGCAGCTAACAGATGTTGTTGTCGCGGTTGTGCTGCGGTTGTTGTTCTTGGCGTTGTTGTTGTAAAATATGACGACACTTTAGACGTTATTTGTGACATGACAACATTTCTGCGCCATAACTTTGGTGGTGGCAGGTGAATTGAAATGAAAAATGTCTTAATAACTGTGAAATTCACAGTTGAAAGGACAAATTTTACATGTCACGTTAGCCGCTCGTTAGATCAAAATACCGAGAGTATAAAAGAACAGGAACAAGTATTTCAATGAATTGGCCATGGTAAATGTGGCGTTACACATGCATGCGAGACAAACTGAATGTTCAATGACAAAATGAGGTCTTTTTACTGTTTTTGTAAAATATTTTTGGACAACTAACATCATCGATGACGGGTGGCGTATGAAATTGCGATATAAATAAATAATGTTACTCATACGCTCGGGGACTGCAGTAGCAACAAGACAGAGTTCGTAAATACTTATCATTGAGAAGTATTATTTTGCTCTTCTCCTCATATACAACTCTATTTGCGAGCGACTCAATTTTGTGTTTTCATTTTCGACGTAAAAAGAAATGAGCGCTCGTTTGTTAATGCTCTAGAACGTCATCGCTCGTTGAATACTCTTTCGAAAGCACTCAACAAAAGAGTACTCATTGCTTTCAATGCTTTGATATTTCTCACTCAAAAGTTATTGCGATGATAAACTCTTTACAACAACAAAGCTAAGTTTTGAGTGCTCCTGTTTAATAACATGCTCATAACTGATTTGGTTTACAGGAATTACATACTTGTATCTGCTCTGCTAGCGTCGTTTTTCGAAGTTGTTCTTGATAAACATTTTGCGTACCACTGCATTAGAGTCACATTATTTTGTTTTTTCTCGTAAAAAACCTGTGCAAGAATATATACATATGTCTATATCTGACACGCCTCCCAACGGCAATATGCTCCACCACTAAACTGTGTGTCGCATAAAAAACAATTTTCATATCAGAGCATTGTTGGATTTGTCAAACAAGCAAATTATCAATCTTAATAATTTAGGTTTATTAAATGTAATTTTTAATATAAAAAAAAATAAAAATAAATGATTCAATGTGTTAACAGTATTATTATTTCAAAAATAATAATAATTTTCTTACATACTACCTAAATATCAATGCATATTTTCCAAGCAACACAATTCATTTCTGTGTTCAACGAAACGACGGCACTTGAAAAATCAACATTATACATATGTTCACATTTGCTTATTTATGATTGATAAGTAAAATTCAATCGATCATTTTCGTGAAATGAGCGCTCCTTGTTTGCTTCAATGAGCGTACAATGAGTTATTCAATTTAAAAATTCTATTCAAACAAGCGGTCGCCATTTAACTAATCAAAGCGATGTATTGAATGAGTGAAACTAATGAGGAGTTTATAGAAGAGAAGATTGCTTGATTGCTTTCGCTCACTTGTTTTGAAAATGATAAACTCATTGTAAAGATAACTCAATAGAGCGAGAGCGTATTTTGATTGCTCTACGCACTCTGCAACAAGATTTTATATCAAAATGATAAGTAAAAATGTTTCTAAAATTAAGATCATAGAAAGAGAGCAGACCAGAGAGATGGACAACATAAAGTTCGGATAAAAACACAAACCTTCTAAACACTGATTTCCAATTCATCTCAAACAAACTATTTATGCCCCGTTTTGTAATCCTTTAGAGATGTTAGATGTGGTGCTTCTTTGGCATTTCGCGACATAGTTCAATTAACGCCGTAAGAAGAAAAAGTATTAAGAAAGTGTTACTGCTCTAGAGTACTTATATACAAAAAAATTTAAAGGAAAAGACTAAAAATCAGTAGATGATAACAATACAAATTTTGGCATTCGATTAAAATAAAAAATTTTTATCACAATTTACGTTGTGTATCAAATGATACATCAAATTCGGCTAATGATCAGAAAAGTTGATATTTTTGGTCAAATTCAGTGTGTCACGCACTAGGATGACGCGTTTCGAACTTTATGACAATAAAAAAACACTTTTCTGATCGTTAGCCGAATTTGATGTATCGTTTGATGCTCATAAACATTTTTACAAATGGTGATACAAATATGATGGGTATTCACAATCAGAACAATTTGGTGAAGTATTGAATTATTTTTGATAAATTTAACATTTGAATTAAATTTTAAATGCTTACAAAACAAAACACATACCGCATTGAAAAAATAAACGCATTATTTAAAATGTTTACTAAATATATTTTAGACACTTCTTAATTGTCAGCAGCAACAGAAATTCATCTATTAGTAGCCGCACGTAGAAAAGAGTTCCAAGCGCTTCGGTCTTCTGCGCTCCGTTGATAGTTAGTCACACCAAGTGTAGGCTGTTATCTACACAATCAGAACACCTGGCGCATCCAACGAAGTTTTGATCGCACCCTCTTGTATAGCATAGAGCAATATAATAGATAGTGGTACGAACTATTTCTTTAAAAGAAGGTTCCATAGCCCGATTGGAACTTTTCTCTATTGAGGGGAAAAAAGAGCAACATTGTGGAAGAAGGGAGATTGAAAACAAGACACCCGCTTAGCGCCTAGTGAGTATACAGTCCACTTTTAGGCAAGAGCGAGTTGGTAGGGCACTGGTTTATGGACAAACACCTTTCGAGCTGGAAAATTTTTATTCATTCGTTCAACGTGTTCAAGCCAGCGCATTTAGTCTATTTCAATGCACTTAACTAAGTCGATGTCGTTGTACAGCTCATGGTTTATTCGACGACGATACTTGCCGTTAACGATGATGGGTCCAAATATTTTGCGAAGTATTTTTCTTTCGAAGACGACCAGATAAATCAGCTTGTGTCATTACCCAGATTTCTGCTCCGAAGAGCAAGACAGGTAGGATCAGTTCTGGTAGAATTGGATACTTGCTCGAAACGGTCGCAGTAACATCCCGCAATCCACGGCCAATGACATCTATATCACCGGCATATGGAAGCAACATTTGACATTTGTTAGAGATGGTATCATTCCTGTTTACTGCAGCCTTCCGCATGATCATCTTCATTACGATGTTAATGAGATCGCAAGAAAGACTATCGCCTTGTCTAAAACCTTGCTTGGTACAAAATGGCTCTGTCAGATTTTTGCCAATTTTCACTGAAGACTTCGCGTAGATACCAAACTCCGCCATAGCTACTAACAATTTCTGTCGAATCGGACTGTCGAATGCAGCTTTGTAGTCAATGAGCAGATGTTAGGTGTCGATCTGCATTTCTTGGGTCTTCTCCAGGATTTGTATTAGTGTAAATATCTGCTCGGTCGTGGATTTACTACGTCTTATGCCACTATGATAAGGTTCAATCAGGTTCGCCAGAATGGACCCCAGTCTTTCACATAACATGGACCCCAGTCTTTCACAGGACCTTGTAAAAGACTGATCCCACGATAGTTGGTGCATACACTTGGATCGCCTTTCTTAAGCACAGGACATGGAATACTCAGATTCCAATCATCAGGCATGCATTTCTTAAGCCAAACTGTGTTTATGAGCTGGTGCATGCATGTTGCCACCTCATCGCTGCCGGCTTTAAAAAGCTCTGCCGGCAGTTCATGGCTTCCACAGCTTTGTTGTTTTTAAGCCGTGCAAATGCTGTGCTGATCTCGTTTTGACTCGGTTTTTGTCTCGGTAGTGGACACTCTTCTCCACCGTCAATAAGTGCTGCCTTCAGGTACAAAGTAGAGTTCGAAAGTGTTCCCTCCATATTTGCAGCACACTTTGAATGTCAGTGACCAGATTTCCATCTCCATCCTTACCGGTGGGGATCCCTGTTCCGAAACCTTTGCTTTTTACCCTTGGTAGAACTTCCGGGCTTCGCCTCTATCTCTGTAGTTTGCGAAATCCTGGCACTCTCTCTTCTCTGCCACAGACTCTGTTTTCGCCTGAACAAAGTGTTTCATCTCTCTCCTTTTCTCATTATAACGCTTCCGCACCGCACGCGTTGCCATTGCCTGCAGTTTAGCCTTGTTTCCAGCATATATTTTCTCAGACATTTCGCGACATTCATCATCGTACCAGGGCTTGTCTGAGCGTGGTTTTGCAAAACCCAATACGGGAACATCACAACTAGAGGGGTATGTTTAAAGAAATTTATAGAGTTGGTTGGAATAGTCATTGGCTATCTCGGTGGTATGTAGTTTTGTGAAGACTAGCTTCCTTTGCGTTTGGTTACGAGCGTTTTTAGCACTACTTAAACGTGTGCGTACTTTGGCTGCAACTAAGTAGGTGGTGATCCCAGTCAATATTAGCACTGCGGATCACAAGTACTTCCATATCGCTTGAGGTATGCCTTCCATCAATTACCACGTACTCAATCTGATTGCCTTGTGAACATCTTTATGCGGGAATCTTGTTCCATTCACAACCATGTTTCTTGTCGACGCGAAAATAACCAGTCTGTATCCGTTATCCGACAGTGTCGTAAATTTCACCAGATATATTTTTTTCAATACGCAAAGAGTATTATACAACTTCATAGAATGTTTCAAAAATCTAGATTTCACTCTTCAATTATCTTGGCTACCTTAAAAAAATCATATTCTACATAGTTTTTACTATTGTTTGTTAACACTAACTTTCCTTGAAATATTTAATATTCCCCGCAAAGATTTCTGCTAAAGGTCAATTTATTTCTGTTACCCTCATGCAAGGATATAAAAATTATTTAGACGGAAATATCTTGCAAATTGAGGGGTAGTTTTGAAATTGTTATTTTGCCACAATAAATATTCAGTTTACCCCAGTACTGTGGCCCTCTATTATTTTTGTATCATACAGTTATGCATACTCTAGCCAGGACAGCCAGGTAAATTAGCTGACCAACAAATTTGTGAATGCCTTTTGCTCAAGGAACAAGTGGTATTATGTTTAACATTACCATTGTATTGTAATTAGCCGGTAAGGTTGCCGTTTGCTCCCCCCCTATTCAATTCAACTACCGCCCATTTATACCGACCTTCCGCTATACATTCACGCTCTTGAGGCCACACACTAAATATTTGCCTGCAACAGCAAAAGGACACAATGACCAGCAGTCAGCCAGTCAGCATTGGCTGCTTTATAGAGTTTGTCTCGAACTCTCTGTAGTATGACCAGTAGTACACAGTAGTACACATTTAGTTAACACTGACTGAACTGACTGTCGGGCTGACTGCCCGACTGGCTGCCAATAATTGTTTAACACTGACCTACGGCAAAAACTGATTTACTCCTTCTGTTTAGCATTGTACGCTGTCGTTGTGTTGCCATTGTTATAGTTGTTGTTGTTGATGTGGCCTAAAGGGTACAACAGTATAGTGCACAAGGTAAAAGCTGAAAACGAAAAGAAACGATAACAAACAAAATGATTTTTCAATGATACTGAAAAAATGGTAAACATAAAAATTAAATTAAAATTTAATTTAATTAAATCACCAATCAATGTCAGAATAAATGATTTACTTGCCAATACACTGAGGGCTACAACAGCAAGCTGTGCAACAAATCATGGCAACACAGCACAGCACTGAACACAGAACAACACAGATCTGTGCAATAAGTGTGAATAATTGTGATATGTAGTCATTGACGCTGCCTAAACGATGTCAGTATCTGTATTTTCCAAAAATGTTTTTGTTAGAATGCACTTAAAGCTGTGCGAAATACAGCTAACAAAGTAACAGTTGGGGGGTTGCTGACATGAAAACCGCATTAGCAGCATTTGAAAATCAGTATGTTTATAAAGTTTTTCTCTGTTGGGGAGAGGGTAGTTTTACTAAGTGGCTGATGTATGAGACAAGATGAAACCCCTTCGTAGATAGCCATACATCAAAATCAAGCATCAGCCATTGTACAGACTTTAACTGTATCTTTTATGTTTTAATTTCTTATATAGAAGTTCTTTGTGGACATTGCACGACAACTCATCATTTGTATCTTCAACTTTGATGAATTGCTCTTGAAGACGATGAATGCATTTTTGAAAGTGTTTTCTCTTTTCGTCTCAGTTGAATTAGTCAAAGTTGCAATGGAGCATAAAACAACCAGTGTGTCAAATATAAAAAAAGGGGGCTCATGTACTGCATTATATATATGTGGAATATAACATCATACAAATGATCGCCACGGGGTTTCATGCTGACATGGATCCGAGGAATCTAATTTGCAATGACTCTGCCGCGTTGACTCAGTTAAGTTTGAGCGCACCTGGGCGCTTTGTTGATGTAAGGGCTTTAGTCGATTGCGGCTCAGACATGCGACTTCAGCAAACCCCACAAGAAAATGTCTAGCGGTGTTAAATCTTATGATTTCCGTGGCCAATGCACGTGACCCTTGGGGTAAAATAAATCCGCACCACATAGTAACTATTTATGGGTGCACTAGGATGGTCGTAAAAACCTATGTTGGATTTCTGTCGGTGCCCCAAAAACAATAAGTCTGTGCAGATTTAAGGATAGCCAAAGTTTTAGCACGATTGGAGAATGTTGACCAGTGCCGATTTGGGCTTAAAGTTTTTCAACTTCTACAGCCAGGTTTGGGGGACATATGTAACTCAAGAATGACTTGTTCAATTTCCGAAATTAAGGAATTTTAAAAAATTATTAAGAACTTATCTGTTTATATCAGTTCCTTGCATAACACAGTACAACACAAGATGTTGGGACTGAATTCTGAGAACTGCACGTGAAAGTAGCCCCAAGAAGAAGAAGTTCTGCATCATTCGTTTTGTCAAGTTACTAGCCATAAAAATTTAATATCGATTCGAAATTGGTAACGATCGTTTAGGAAAATTTGTCACGTTTTAGGCTCTTTTGTTTGACATAACGTAAATGCTATATGGTGGAGCATGGTGGCTCATAAGTAATATTCCACGTTAATCATACGCCACTGAGTACAACAGTTTTATTGTAACTGCTACAAAATAAACCCAGTTCAAAATCATTTGATAGATGGAAAACTAAAACTCTTGTTTATGTATGGAAATGTTATATGAACAGATTAAATGAATTGTTATTCTTAGGGCCGTTTTCTCATTAGTCGATTATCTTTTTTCTTAACGAAAAATTGTAGAATAAAAAAATTAGAGTTTCTCAATGTCTCATTTGGCTTTGTTCTATCGCAATGCTAACCAGCCCTCATCTGCAGGTTATTTATTTGCCGTACAGATAAATTCAATCAGCTGACTGCTGTTCATAGCTTTTTTGTTTTTCAAGATATATTTTTGATTTATAACCAAAACAATAAGCAGCAGGTCATCTTCAGTGGTAAAATGATTCCACTGTCTCATCTATTTTTCGGGGTATTGCCAACTGAAAAATAATTTTTTGTCGGTATATTGAGAAAACCAAAATCGTTAACGGACAGTTTATCATTCTAACAAATTTTTGTCGAGATTTAGTAACAGGAAGTTTGTCGAAACATTAAGAAAACGGCCATTAATTTTTTTAAATTTGTGTCAGCTAAATCGGACTAGTGGTTCCGGAGTAATGTCAAACAAAAGAGCCTAAAACGTGACAAATTCCCCCAAACGATAATTACTAACTTCAAATCGATATTAAAATATTATGTCATGTAATTTGACAAAACGAATGATGCAGAACTTCTTCTTTTTGGGGCTACTTTACCGTGCAGTTCTCAGAATTGAGTCTCAAATCAATGAGCTGAAAAATGTTGTACTGTGTTAGTCAATATACGCAACATTCTACCAATAATCGTAAAATATTTTATATTTAGACTCTGCTTAAGTCAATGCATATATATAAGTATTAATAGAACTTTGTTTGAGTCCTTCTTAACTTTTACTCAAGTCTTAACAGGTTTTGACTAACAAAACGTCAACAACATTTTACCTCCATCCTTCACTTAATATGATTGACATCACATGTTTCGGCAAACTTTAAGACATTTGAAATTTAGGCTGGCTAACAATTTGCATGTTAAGAAAAGTTTCAAATAAATGTTGTAGGTTAAACAGTTTCGTACTCGTATTTGTATAGACGTCATATGGTGCGTGTGTCATATAAATAATACATACAACATTGAGGCATCATATTGCTCATTCGTCACCTAAAACTCATGTATCATAGGGTTTTTCTACATAGTATATACATAGAGAGAGGTTGTTCACTTTACGTTAATGAAGCAGCCATCATATTTATTTTTAAAATGTTGTACAATGTCGGATGAGACAAATATGAATCTTTTAAATTGTTAAACAGTTTATACTTAGAGGGAATATGATAATATGTGTCCTATTATTGGAAACAAGTTAATTATATTTTTTAGGCTAACAATATTCCATTTTCTAAAGATATAACACCTTTAACATGACGCGCATGCTTGGTATTCATAGAAAAAATCTTAATAACTTTATGCTGCTGCGATACATTTCAAAACATATTGAATTTTGAAGTGCATTTCAATTTGAAATTTAAGTTGAAAACTGTTTGGTTGATAATTTTTTAATTAGCCTATTTACTCTACAACGAAAAATAAACTACTTTTTACCGATTTTGAGCTCTTCATGAATTTAAACATCTCTGAGAAGTTCGTTGTGACTATGACTTTAATACAACCCTAATACTTTACATTTTACAATCTCAACATGTCTTTGAACTTTGCTGACTAATATAGTATTTATGGGTAATATAACATAAAATAAATAAGTGTATGCGAGCAAGTCTAATAAAATCTAGGCAACATATTGTATGTTGTTCCATTTTACACAATAAACTGTAGACTGTCTCTCTCGCTGTCTCTCTCCTTATGTCTCCAAAGCGTATGAGTTATAAAATATTAATATCGCATTACAATAAAAACAATATTACTCATACGTTCATACCATATGTCACACATACCCATGAAATTAGTGCTTAAGCCATCCACCCTCCCCCCACCCAGCAGCAGCATAACGTATGACACCGACAGCAGTAAAAGGGGTCGGCCAAAGCGGTTTGGGTTACTAAAAATAAATTGTATTTTTAAAAACAATAAATCACTGAGCTTTCCGGCCACCGGACATGGGACAATGGCTAGGGTAAATGAAATAGTAAACCTCAACAACATTAAATAACAATTTTCACTATTATTATTATTGTCGTGTTGGTGTTATTGGTCGTCGTTGCAGATCTCCTCTATAAAACATTCATTTTCATTTGTTTGCTGCCGTTGCTATTATCATGCTTTTGTTTCGTTGCCTCTTTCCTCCTACCGCTGTGACATTCTTAACCCATTCGCTGGAAATGCCAACTGATGTCTTTGCAGCAGCAGCAGCACAATCACACACATTCACTATGCACAGACGAAGCATCTGGAAAGGGCAGAGCGCAGCACAGTAGCAACAAAAAATGAACAAGCGAAAACCCCCCTCCGGCTTACGGAAAAGGATTACCATTTTGCGCAAAGACTCTAGCGACCCGCCACCATGTCATTATTATCCATTTAATCGAATTTTCCATTTTGTATAAAATAATTGAATTTCTTTACGCTTTTATTTTCAATACATATACATACAATTTATTGAGTCTCATTCTTTGGTGGCATCATTGTCTCCAGTGGCACTGAATGGAGAGAAGTGCACACAGACACAAACACTGGGGTTTGATGGCACCGCATAAGGCGGACAGGAGAAGAGTTACAAGTGCATATAACGGTAGCATTTGCAGCCCGATAACATGGTAAGGAGCAACTACGTGCCAAAGCCATAGTTTTCTTTATATTTACGACGACTACGAGCATCCTTTCACGGGGAAATGCAAATGGCATCAAAGAAAATATTGCCTTCGGCATGAAAATGGCACCAGATAGCACACACAGCGAGACAGTGAGAAAGAGAGGAAAGAGGACGGGAGGGAGAGATAGATAGAGAATGGCCGCCTTTGTAATGTGGCGGCAGGATGCACAATGTTGTTTAATGATAATGATGATGGTGTTAATAGCGAATTAGTAAGGACTTTAAGGAAGTTACGACGAACATCATCTGGTAGGTTATGGATAGAGAATTAAGATAAAGAAGGCGTTATTTTATTACATGTTTTGTAAAAATTGGAAATGCTTCATTATGTACGAAGCTGTGTAATTTGTAATTAGATAAAGAAAAAAAAAACGATGCGATAACTAAGTTTGAGAAAACAGTATTGTTAAGAAATGGGAAAAAATGAAATGAAAACTAGGGACAATGTGAGGAACTCAGGTCTTGTTTAGCACGAAAATTTTGAGTATGGGGAATGCAATTGAACAAACATTTAAAAATTCGATAAAGATAAAGATAAAGATAAAGATAAAGATAAAGATAAAGATAAAGATAAAGATAAAGATAAAGATAAAGATAAAGATAAAGATAAAGATAAAGATAAAGATAAAGATAAAGATAAAGATAAAGATAAAGATAAAGATAAAGATAAAGATAAAGATAAAGATAAAGATAAAGATAAAGATAAAGATAAAGATAAAGATAAAGATAAAGATAAAGATAAAGATAAAGATAAAGATAAAGATAAAGATAAAGATAAAGATAAAGATAAAGATAAAGATAAAGATAAAGATAAAGATAAAGATAAAGATAAAGATAAAGATAAAGATAAAGATAAAGATAAAGATAAAGATAAAGATAAAGATAAAGATAAAGATAAAGATAAAGATAAAGATAAAGATAAAGATAAAGATAAAGATAAAGATAAAGATAAAGATAAAGATAAAGATAAAGATAAAGATAAAGATAAAGATAAAGATAAAGATAAAGATAAAGATAAAGATAAAGATAAAGATAAAGATAAAGATAAAGATAAAGATAAAGATAAAGATAAAGATAAAGATAAAGATAAAGATAAAGATAAAGATAAAGATAAAGATAAAGATAAAGATAAAGATAAAGATAAAGATAAAGATAAAGATAAAGATAAAGATAAAGATAAAGATAAAGATAAAGATAAAGATAAAGATAAAAAATGTCTATAGTGGGTATGAGGCGTTCTCTACCTAAAGTATTCTTTAGCACTAAAAAACCTTTAATAAGAAATTGTATTCTTAAACGTTTTTATCAGTCCTTTAGCCTAATGTGTTCCGGTGTCAACGCCGACTGTTATTGGTCGTTAATGATGTATAAAAAATTTTTCATTGACTACGATTCTCATGACGATAAGAAGGACTTACCTACTTCATTTCCCATTATACCCCATGAATGAGGTATGGGTTAGCTTCTCGCGTTGTTGTAAATAAACACACTTTCTATTATTAGATTCACGACTAACGGTATCTACTTGTTTATCGACGAATGCGAACGTCACTGTTTGAGACGCCTTAGTAGACATGCTAATTGACTCGACACTAATACTGCGATGTTGCTGTCGACAACATTCGAGGGGAACCGACAATGAAAGAAAATTTTTTTCTTTTTAAGATGACTGGAGCCAGGAGTTGAACCTGTGATCTCCCGCATGGTAGTCGCGTGTTCTAACCATCATGCCACGGCCGGTTCCGATAAGAAAGACGGTAAAGTAAAAATTATATTACAAAATTTTATTTTCTTTTCCTCAAGTTGAAATAATAATCGGATACCGATAACATTGTTTACTTGTTTTAATTTGCGTAAAAATGATTTATAAACCTCATAAATTTTTATGAAAAAGGCCGTGAGTATTTATGTAATATTTCTTTTTTTTTAAGTCATAGTCTGTAAGGAAAATGTATTTCCATAGACTGAACCAAATAAATGAAATTAAATGAAATAAAGATAAAGATGAAGTCATAGTTCGGTTTAAGATCAATATATTGGCAATTAGTAAGGACAATTGGTTTTTTTCAAGAGATGTGAAATGTATTATGTGACAGCAGGTAAGGCGTATGACGTCATTTCGTCATTAACCACAGTGTCTCGTCAGCTCCCTTTGCTATGCCTTCTCCTCTATTATCACAAACCTTAAGGGATAATAAATAAAGACTAAATAAAAAATAAAAAGAAAAATTTACATAAAAATAAATGTATATAAAATAAGAATAAAATGTAAAAATACAACTTTTAACAACAAAAGTAAAAAAATCAAATAAAGATAAAAATAAATATAAAACCGGTAAGAAGGTTTCAGTCGGGGAAACCGTCTTACGTATACGTAACGGGTATACCCTTACCATCCATAAAACATAGACTTCCTGATTTTTCCAAAACTTTATCCTGTTATATATTGATGTTATTACTAAATTTTTAAAGTGGGCGGAGTGCTACATTTGTATGGGAATTACTAGAAGGGGCGTGGCTAGACATCCAATTTGTTCTCCAAACTTTAATCCAATTATAGCTTAACAAAATACAGAAATTGGGCACGATCGCCTTGGGTGTATTGATATTATTACTCGATTTCTAAAGGGAGAGGTACCACGTGGGTATGGAAGATACCAGAAGTGACGTGGCTATACTTCCAGATTTTCTTCAAAACTATATCCTGTTAAAGCTTTATTAAATACAGAATTTGGGTACGATCGCGTTAGGAGTATTGATATTATTACTCGATATCTAAAGTGGGCAGAATGATATATTTGTATTGGTGGTACCTGAAGGGTATATTATATAATAACTTATATTAACAATGGCAAAATTTCAAAACATTTGGTTGCGTCTTTCGAAAGTTATCGTGCGTACCAGCCGGACAAACGACTGCAAAATTCATGAATCGAATTTGGTTCAAAGAAACCTAGAGTCTAAAATGACTCCTTCTATGTGTTACACTTTTGGATCATATCAAATGATATATACCTCTTTACACGTAGTGTAAGAATATAAAAAGGAGTAGTTGATCGCAAAAATTATGAGCTTTATTTCCGTTTGACCGTTTTTGACACGGTCCGTGTCTATATTTGTACAACGCATTACAGGCGCTTCGATAACGACATGCCTGTTGAGCGTATATCCATCTGACGTTAATATGTTAACTAAACTCACACTGTGCAATTTTCAACTTTGATAACACTATGTTGTTTAGTAATATATGTACGGTTTATAAACAACAACAACAAACTGATCACAATTTAAACTTTCAACCAAGAAAAGTTTCTTAAAATTGTTTCTAAATTGTAGTAAAATCCAACTGTATTGCCTCCATGACTTAATCAATGATTTTGAATGACCCAATTACTTCGAATATAGCTTTAAGGAAAATTCCCTTTGGCAAATATTTTCCCTGACCAAAATCCCACTTATTAGACATTACAAAGCAGTCTACAACGACGATATTTACTTGTTACCATACCCACTCTATCTCTCTCTCTCTATCTGCTTAAATGTAATTTTGACTTCCTTTCTCCTTCTACCAAACAAAAAAAACCTCTTCACTAACTGACAGCTACAGTAGCGAGTATTTACATTGGTTATCTTTTACTTGGCTCCCTGACTTGGCTTGCACACACACATTCACTCTCTCAGACGACACACAAAAATGTAACAGTAATATTCACTTGGCCCATTCGTCGTCGTTGTAAATGTGTGTAGGGATGTGTGAATGTGTGTCGCTATAAATTAAGCATGTTTCCCATACTGTAATTGTTGTCGCTGCTGTTGTTGTTGTTAGTGTTGCTCTTTGTTGTGATGTACAAAAATAAAACTGCGTCAGTTTCTATATTTGTAATATTACAGTCGTTCGTTTGCCTCATCGTCGTAATAGACCGAAAAAAACCGAAAACCAACAACAAAACCACAAACAAACAAACGAACACAACGATGATATGATAATGATGATACTCATCGCATGACGATGATGTTGCCTTTAATAATGATGGTAGTGATGTTGTTGTCATCCTCGTCGCCGTCGCTGTAGTCATAGTAGTAGTTATCTGTTATCGTACGTTATCAGGTTCATGGTGAGAGGCGCTATGGGCTGCGTAGACGTTATAGACCGAAACAAGCGAATCATCATCATTAAACCAGCGACAACAAAGCTATGCACACAGAGAGCGTGAGAGCGTACGAAAGGGAGAGTATTGTTTGTCCATAACCCTCTTTAACCTCTGATTGTGGCAAAAGCATGTGGTCCTTGTTGTTGTCTGGGTATATGAAGTACCCATGTGTATACCAGCAGAGTATGTGTTTCTTTCTGTATTTTTTGGTTCGTGATTTTCTTACTTGTTTTCTTTTGCTTTTGAGTTAGTTTTTGCTTTTTCGACAGAAACCCCAAATCTATATGAAAAGGGAAAGGAAAACAGAGCTTTTTCCCTGCATAGTATTTATTTTTAGCAACAACAAATTAGTGTGTTAACGTTTGATTTGGCCAACGTTCTTTGTCAGCATGATGTGTGTGTGTGTGTGTTAGACTGCCAGCGTATGCATGTGTGAGTGTGTTGTTTGTTTTGTACTCTTTCAGTTTTTGACATGTGACTTATTGTTGTTGCCGCTGCCTTTGTAACAGCATGTGCTGGCTACTTTGCCAAAAACAAAAGAAAAACACAAAAGTTTGTTGGTTCAAGTCCTCTCTTTTTTGACATGGATTGACACTTTGTTTTCCCCTTCGTCCTTTCAGCTTCTTGCGGCAGTGTTTGTGTGTCTCTGTGTGCCTTTGTTTGTTCCTTAAGTGTGTCTGCTGTTTGCCGAGTTGCTTTTGCTTATACACTCGCTGCTACACTAGGGATGAAAAGTTTTGTCAAAGTTGCCTGAAAACAACAAAGACAAATATGAATGAATGGACTCCATAATAGAAGACACAATGGCCGCAAATACTAGTGCCAATTTGCCAAAGTGTGTGTCATTGTTGTCGTTATGTATGTGCGAATAAAGCAATTAAATTTATTGATGATTTCCATGTGCTTTTGTCTTCAGTATCTAGGCTTTTATACGGAGAGATGAATGGATTTATTGTCATTTTCTAAATGGAATATTTTTGGTATTGCATTTAACACAGTTTCAACGAGAAAAAAATGGCGTATGTTTCCGAAGAGTAATGGTATGGTTGTTGTTTTTTTTTTGGCAACAACACAATGCTTTATAAATATTAGGACGTTGGCAAATCTGACATAGTTTAAAATGCGAACATGATGGAATTTATTGCAGAAACTTAAAAATTTTTTGTGTGAAACGGAATACAGTTTTGGGAAACTTCTGGATATTTCGTTGTGGCATTGACTACAATGTTTTCATATCCATTTCGTTGAAATCTCTAGTAAATTGTAATTGTTCACAAAAAAAAATTGTAAAAAAAAAATTCGCAAATTTTCACTATATTATTAGCAGCACTCAAAGAGTAGTTACTTTTTAAGGGCCGATGTTGATTTGAATAAAACGTTATCTTAACACAATAGCGAACATCCTTCACAGTTACTGCCTGACCGGCCTCATTTTGGAAAAAAATACGGCCGTCATCCTATAACCCGCACCAAACAGTCACTCTTTGTGGGTGCATTGGTTGTTCGACAATCAATCATGGAATATCATTCGCCCAATCCAATGGGGTGAAAATGTGCCTCATCACTGAAGATGATTTTATTTGAAAACTATGCAGAAAAAAACTTGACGTTTAGATGTGGTTCACATTCAACATCGGCCCTTACAATTTAACCACCCTTTATATGACAACAAGCTTTACTAAAAACTTCTTTAAAGTTGTACAAATATAATAATATTCACTGTATTACCAAACCATAAATCCGCGATACTGCAACGATATTCGTATGATTAATGTAAAATCCGCATAAAATTAATATTACTCATACGTTATATGTATATACATACGTAGCCAGTTCCACCCAGCAAAGGAAAAGCCGAGGCATTGTCCAAATAGGCCTGCAAACATGACTTCAAAGGCAGTTTGTTGACATTTAAGTATGCCTTCCTTTACCATGGCATACATACAGGCTACAGTTAGTCCTTGCTTCTTTCCCTTCTTAAAACTGGCCTGTGAGCAGCCCTACTGTGAACCCCACAAAAATTCCATAGATGTGCACAAAGGGCATGCAAACTTTCTTGCCTCAAACAAGCCTGTTGACAGGCCTATTAGTAGAAGGCAAAATTGACGCTCAAAGCCGTGCACTCACTAGACCTGTTGACAGGCCTCTTAAGGGTAGGTAAGACAGATACTGTTGTTTATGAGAAATATATGTATATTATTTATCGTACAACAACTATATCATGTTATAGCCGTTAGACTTAGCTACAATTCTGTTGAAGAATGAAACAGAAAATCATCTTGAATTACAGCTTAAAAGCTAAGCGAACAAACACCTAGATAAGGTAACAATATAAAAGGTCATAAAGAAACAGTTTAGATTGAGGAAGCCAAACCATTGTGGGTTTTACTATACTGACTTAGAACCTGCACCCTTCACTGTATTACACAGTGCAACACATAAATTGGTGCCGCCTACGTACCCAGCTATTTTTGAAGTATATACCGAGACTAAAAAAGTCCCCAAAGGATTTGGCCCCATTACATCGAAACATTTTTGTATGGATACTTCAATATTTTCACCCCAATACGATTTTTTGACCATTTTTAGGGAGTCCATACTTCATTAACTGTTCAGAATTTTTTCTTGTCGTCTTCGGCAAAGTTGTAGATCTAAACCACAGCAAAAAAAGTCTCAAATAGACCGACCCAAAAAAATTGCATCTAGTGCATGAAAATTGTAAAAATATGGGAAAATAGGCTATTTTTTCATGATATTTTCAGTATAAAATTATGATTATAATATGTAATATTCCACATAAATCATACGCCACGGAGTACAACGAAATAAATGTTGTGTGGAAAACATTATGAAAAAATATTCTTTTTTCCCATATTTTTGCAATTTTTATGCACTGGATGCATTTTTTTTTGGGTCGGTCTATTTGTCACTTTTTTTGCTCTGGTTTAGATCTACAACTTTGCCGAAAAAGAAAAATTTTCGAACGGTTAATGAAATATGGACTCCGTAAAAATGATAAAAAAATCGTGTTGGGGTGAAAATATTGGAGTATCCATAAAAAAATGTTCCTTTGGGGATTTTTTTAGTCTCGGTATATACTTCAAAAATAGCTGGGTACGAAGGCGGCACCAGACGATGACCTTAGAAATGTTGCACTGTGTTATTAACACTGTGACGTATGAGCAATATTTAGTTTATTTGCTTTGAAGTATGTATAAGTTATTACTCATACGTATCAACAACATTACGCAGCCACAAAAAGAGGTCAACTAGAAGTAGTAACAAAGTAAAATAACTGACTTAGAAGAAACATGAATGATTTAACATTGGCTTTTCGTTATTGTAACTTAAATAACACGAAAAACTTGCATTACAATTTTGTTGTTGTTAAGTACATGTGTCCCTACATCATATTTTAAGTAGTTTAAATTAAAAAAAAACCCGCTTATGAAACAAAATTTCATTGAAAATATAATTAAATATTTTTTGCGAGATTAAGATGTTAAATTATATTTATATGCTGTCAGAAAAATAAATCCAAAATTTTCAGATCAGAAAAAACCCCATGTCCTTGTAATTTAATGTCATTCACTTATGACTCTCATACGTATCAGATTAACACAACAGGAGTATAACAAAAGTTTAGAGTTTTCCAATTAGTACGGATTGGTGCGGTCGTATTATTATGGTAGTGCTTGACTTACATATTGTTTATTTTTTATTTACTTATGCAAAATCAGCATAACAACGTCACTGGTGTGACTGCCACCATCAATAGCGAGAAATAAATAACGATGGTAACCAATTTTTAATTTGGCACAAATTGAACGATATGGACACGAACTACATGTTCTTGTAGCAGGATGGAGCTACGTGCCCCACTGGGGACGCCACTATGGACATTCTGTATGAAAACTTTATGGGCATGAGTAGTGTCTGGCGCACAAATGACCTTAATTGACCACCAAGATCTTGTGATTTGACTCCGCTAGAAATTTCCTTGAGGAGTTCCATAAGGTGGGGAAGGTGAAAAATCCGCAACAAGCCCTGAACTGCCCTATTTTTCCTACGACAATAAATAAATTTGTCACCCCAAATTTTACAGAAAAATTTCAGTTTTTCAAGTTATTTAAATCGCAGGCATCGAAACGACAATACTTATTTAAAAACTTTCAAGGAAGAGCTTGTGGAGAATTATGTTGTCTTTAACTTAAGTGGTTGTTTATGAAGGTCGAGTAAGAGATACCCAAAAATATTACAAAAATATTGTGCACAGCTCCAAAAATTAAAAAATAATTTTTTCAAAAATATTTATAAAAAAAACGCACATGAAAATTTTTTAATAATCATTTTCGTGTTTAGGAGGTCAAAATCTATGGAAAAAGTGTTTTGAAACAACACATGATTTTGGGACTCAATTCTGAGAACTACACGTGAAAGTAGCCCCAAAAAGAAGAAGTTCTGCATCATTCGTTTTGTCAAGTTACATGTTGATTTGAAGTTAATAAGTATCGTATAGGGGAATTTGTCAAGTTTTAGGCTCTTTTGTATGAAATAGCATAAAAACTATATCGTGGCGTATGATTATCATAAGCAATATTCCACGTAAATCATACGCCATGGAGTATAACAGTTTTATTGTAACTGCTACAAAATAAACCCAGTTCAAAATCATTTGATGAATGGAAAAGTGAAACTGTTGCTTATGTGGGGAAACGTTATATGAACAGAATAAAGGAATTGTAAATCTAATTTTTTAAAAATTTGTTTCATCTAAATCGGACTAGTGGTTCTCGAGTTATGTCAAACCAAAAAGAGCCTAAAACGTGATAAATTCCCCTATACGATACTTACTAACTTCAA
This sequence comes from Muscina levida, assembly GCA_964034835.1. Lineage (NCBI taxonomy): Eukaryota > Metazoa > Arthropoda > Insecta > Diptera > Muscidae > Muscina > Muscina levida. The sequence goes on from OZ035880.1 coordinate 6,993,520, forward strand.
ATCGATAATTAATTATTATGGCATGTAGTTTGACAAAACGAATGATGCAAAACTTCTTCTTTTTGGAGCTTCTTTCACGTGCAGTTCTCAGAATTGAGTCCCAAATCAATGAGCTGAAAAATGTTGTACTGTGTTATTTAGTCCTTCCAATATGATGAATTCCAATTAAATTATTTTTATTTTATTTATTATTATTTATATATTGCACTCAATCGATAATATTTCATGCAGTTATCCACAATTTAATGGCAATATACAGTTGCTACCTCTCGATCATGTATCTCGTAATGAGGTCAACTGGTGACCTGCCACATTTGTTTGTTCAGCAAAAGAAAAAAAACATTTACGAACTGTGAGCAGATATGTACACAACAAATTTGCTGTGTAAACTTCTCTGGTAAATTTATACAGAAATTGTGTTTTTGACATTTGCATTTTATTGTTTAACATAACAAATCGAAACGCATAATTTCGAGAACTGAATGCTTTTAAGTTTTAAACATGTAAATTATAAAGACCCCTCGGAGTCATACGTTATTAAATTTAAATTTCATCTGTTCAAATGTCGTGTCCACTGCACATAATTTAAGAAACGAGTATAAAAAAATTCCAATAGCTTTAATTTACAATTAAATTGATTTAATTAGATTTATATAGCCTTGAAAAGGCGGACTTTTATTTTTAATTGGCTTAGTTTTCTAACACATTTTTAATTTATATTTCATATATAACTTAAAATGTTTTCTTTTTATATTTAGCGCTACACTAATTCTCTTAACACGCCACAGCAACACTAACGTCATATTACAATTTCAACTTTGCCCACATTAATACAGCGCATTTAATTTTTCATATTCACTCTACTTTCTTTCAGATGAGAATTTGTTACTTAACTCGGACTATAAACCACACTTTAACTCTATCAACTGTCATCTTTCCTCCACCGCCTCAACAACAGCAGCTTCAGGCGTTACATCAGCAGCAGCGACAACGCCAACAACTTTGCCTCGAACAACTACAAAATTTAACCGCCATCCAATGACTAAACAATTGTCAACGACCACAGCACCACCCTCAGGAGTAAATGCCGCCGTGGCAGCTGGGGCAGCTAATGCTAATGGGGCTGCCGGCAATGCTACAGCCGCCACAACTAATGGCGGCAGCAATAACAATTTTGCAGCAACATTTTTGCATAATAACAATTTGACACCCACAATAATATCACCCACTGCCTCTCTGTCACCCACAATGGCATCGAATTTAACATCACCAGCAACGGTGGCGTCTTCGGCGGCAGTGACAACAACTACGGGTGCTATTCCCAAAAAATGCCTAACGCCACAAACCTCAACTAACCATTCAACAACTGTGACAGCATCTACGCTAGGTCTAACAATTACCACTACAACAACAGCAACAACGCAGGCGTCAAATACAACAACAGCACCGGCACCGCCACCAACGTCAGCTCCAGCTTCTACAACAACAACAAAAGGTTCTACGGTCGCCTCCTTGGCGGCTAAGAAATCCTCTTCGTCCTCATCGTCATCCAATGATGCGAATGGACGTTCAGCCGCATTGGAGCGCGCATACGTACACGATGTCTACGAACATTGTGAGGAACCGACAGGATCTTTAAGACCACGAGTAGCTCAATTTCTTAGTAATTTGGAGGCAGGTTCGGTGGTATGTGATGTGGGCTGTGGCAGTGGTCGTTATTTGACGCAATGTAATCCATCGATATGCACTGTGGGTGTGGATCGATGCTATCGACTGAGTCGAGTGGCCAAAGAGAAAGGAGGAGAGGTATGTTTAATAAAAAAACACATTTTATCTGGGAAACTTATGAGAACTTTTAAGTCCACAGGGAATTTCAATAATTTTAATTATAAAGCTGTGTGTTAAGAACATCATTAAATCAAGCAACATTCTAACGAATATTATAGTATTAAAAGGATTAATGTTGAACCTTTATTGAAGGGACTAGGACGGGGGCTTATAACATATATATTGATATGCAATATATTCCCTTCCATTTATAAACCAACGTGTATATAAACACGAAACAATTTCCAAAAATATTAAAAATATTGAAAATATTAAAAATATTAAAAATATTAAAAATATTAAAAATATTTAAAAAAATTCAAAATATTAAAAATATTAAAAATATTAAAAATATTAAAAATATTTAAAATATTAAAAATATTAAAAATATTAAAAATATTAAAAATATTAAAAATATTAAAAATATTAAAAATATTAAAGATATTCAAAATATTAAAAATATTAAAAATATTAAAAATATTAAAAATATTAAAAATATTAAAAATATTAAAAATATTAAAAATATTAAAAATATTAAAAATATTAAAAATATTAAAAATATTAAAAATATCAAAAATATTAAAAATATTAAAAATATTAAAAATATTAAAAATATTAAAAATATTAAAAATATTAAAAATATTAAAAATATTAAAAATATTAAAAATATTAAAAATATTAAAAATATTAAAAATATTAAAAATATTAAAAATATTAAAAATATTAAAAATGTTAAAAATATTTAAAGTTTTTAAAATATTAAAAATATAAAATACAAGAGCATACATACACGGGAAGTACATGTTGACGTGTGGTCTTCGTTGATACCATTTTCGCACCGGTGTGTGTGAGCTTCACATTGATTGCTTAAAGCTTTTAACACTTAAGGTTGTGATAATGAGTGGAGAAGTCACACCAAACGGCACTGAAGATGATGGTTTTGGCAACCATCAAAATAGCTATCTGCCCTGCCAGCTGTCAACATAATACATTTGACACAACTCTTGTAAAACAAATTCTATTAGCGATAATAGAAAAAAGATCTCAAACCGAACAATGAAACCAAACAATATTAAAAATATGAGGAATAATTAAAATATTAAAAATATTATATACATTAATATAACCATATTAAAAATATTAAAAATACTAAAAATATTAAAAATATTAAAAATATTAAAAATATTAAAAATATTAAAAATATTAAAAATATTAAATATATTAAATATTTAAAATATTAAAAATATTAAATATTTAAAATATTAAAAATATTAAAAATATTAAAAATATTAAATATATTAAAAATATTAAATATTTAAAGTATTAAAAATATTAAAACTATTAAAAAAAATTAAAAATATTAAAAATATTAAAAATATTAAAAATATAAAAATATTTAAAATTTTAAAAATATTAAATATATTGAAAAAACATTAAAAATTTTAAAAACATTAAAAATTGTTAAAATATTAAAAATGTTAAAAATATTAAAAATATTAAAAATATTAAAAATGTTAAAAATATTAAAAATATTAAAAATATTAAAAATATTAAAAATATTAAAAATATTAAAAATATTAAAAATATTAAAAATATTAAAAATATTAAAAATATTAAAAATATTAAAAATATTAAAAATATTAAAAATATTAAAAATTTTAAAAATTTTAAATATATTAAAAACATTAAAAATTTTAAAAATATTAAAAATGTTAAAAATATTAGAAATATTAAAATTATTAAAAATATTAAAAATATTAAAAATATTAAAAATATTAAAAATATTAAAAATATTAAAAATATTAAAAATATTAAAAATATTAAAAATATTAAAAATATTAAAAATATTAAAAATATTAAAAATATTAAAAATACTAAAAATTTTAATTTTTAAAAACATTACAAATAATAAAAATATTGGAAATAATTAAAATATAAAGAAAATTACAAATATAAAAAATAAATATTAAAAAAAATATTTAAAAAAAATATTTAAAAAAATAAAAATATTAAAATATTCTTTAACTAAATCGTTCTTGCACCTTAATTCAATTCAATCTTTATTTTATAAAAATTTATTACTTAAATTTGTCCTTAATTCTCTATTAAAATCACATATAGTAAACAATGCCAACAAGTTTTTCCTTCCATATTAATTAAGGCCACTTCCATGCCTATTTTCGTATTTTAAATAACACAGTGCAACAGTGAAAAAAAACACCCGAACGAGACTATATAGGTTCGATAGTACAACCGGAGCTGAGTAAAACCCTAGCTCAGTTTGGCTAGATTGGCTACCAATTTTTTTTTTGGCCCCCTAAACTTTTTGAAATCCCTTGGACCCCTTGGAAAAAAGTGACATCAATTGTTGGCCAACAGTTTCTACAGTTTTTAATCTAGCTCTTTCTCTTCTTCAACAAAGTTTTAGCTAATAGTCCGCTTTAGAAACTGATATAATAAAATTTCCCAAAAAAATTAGACTTCCCTCGTTTATTTTCAAAAAACTTCGATAAAAATTCTAATTTTTTCACTATTTTTTATATAAGTCGTAGGGAATCCAGATTTTTTGCATACTCCATTCAGTGAAATTGTAGTTTAGGTAACACCGAATAACTTCTCTGAACAAACCTATGCAATCTGAACAAGTCTAGGGATATTAAATAGCTCTTAAAACACACTATCTACTTTAAACAAATCAGTTTTTTAGGAGTTTTGGGCCATTGTGCAATGTTTTTACTTGCTATCTTTACTAAAAACGTACTTATTGTATAACTGAATAACTTCTGTAAACAACCAATATGATCGGAATACTCAACCCCCTTAATTGTTCACAAAGAGCATTAGGGTGTTCCTTATATGGCATTTTTTTCGAAGTTCGTTAAAAATATGTATTAATCGCGATGTTGGTCATCTATCTTCACCTTACGTTTCTTTTTGCCAATATTAGGAATATATTATGAGAAATTTTGTATCGATAGTTGGACATTAGGGTGTGCCGCAATGAGGTTAAATTATGAATTTGTTCTCAAATCAGTTTATTGCCGCTGAGTATTTTTCTTTCGTATATAGACTAAGTAGTAACAAGCCGTTCAATAGCTGAAATAAAGACCTAAAATAATATGTGTTTGCTTTTACCATATCTCTTATAGTCGCAGAGATATTTGATATAGAAGTTGGGGTATTTTTAAAAAAATTATTAAAAATGTTGAAATTGAATTTCGATGTAGATTATTATGGGCAATTATATATTTAAACTTTTAAAGGTTAATCAAGTTAAAATCTATATGTTTAAAAAGTATATGTGTATGTTATCACTATCTCTATCAATTCTCGAGATATCAGGGGCTTAAAAAGCATAGCAATGACTACTTATCGTTTGTTTCACCTGTATATCCATTGTGTATGCTTACAAATGTCACCAAAACCATTAATATGCAATGGTCTTTTGAGGGGATTTTTTATTTTTATCGTATAAAAATCGTTATTGATAAGTAGACACAATGGGTATTCAGATGGAACAAAAGTTCATTAGACATTGCTATGCATACAGTCAAAAATTCCGTTTTTTAACGCCTGATATCTCAAGAATTTATAGAGATAGTGATAATATACACATATACTTTTTAAACATATAGATTTTAACTTGATTAACCTTTAAAAGTTGAAATATATAATTGCCCATAATAATCTACATCGAAATTCAATTTCAACATTTTTAATAATTTTTTTAAAAATACCCCAACTTCTATATCAAATATCTCGGCGACTATAAGAGATATGGTAAAAGCAAACACATATTATTTTAGGTCTTTATTTCAGCTATTGAACGGCTTGTTACTACTTAGTTTATATACGAAAGAAAAATACTCAGCGGCAATAAACTGATTTGAGAACAAATTCATAATTTAACCTCATTGCGGCACACCCTAATGTCCAACTATCGATACAAAATTTCTCATAATATATTCCTAATATTGGCAAAAAGAAACGTAAGGTGAAGATAGATGACCAACATCGCGATTAATACATATTTTTAACGAACTTCGAAAAAAATGCCATATAAGGAACACCCTAATGTTCTTTGTGAACAATTAAGGGGGTTGAGTATTCCGATCATATTGGTTGTTTACAGAAGTTATTCAGTTATACAATAAGTACGTTTTTGGTAAAGATAGCAAGTAAAAACATTGCACAATGGCCCAAAACTCCTAAAAACTGATTTGTTTAAAGTAGATAGTGTGTTTTGAGAGCTATTTAATTTCCCTAGACTTATTCAGATTGCATAGGTTTGTTCAGAGAAGTTATTCGGTGTTACCTAAACTACAATTTCACTGAATAGAGTGTGCAAAAAATCTGGATTCCCTACGACTTATATAAAAAATAATAAAAAAAATTAAAATTTTTATCGAAGTTTTTTGAAAATAAACGAGGGAAGTCTAATTTTTTGGGGAAATTTTATTATATCAGTTTCTTAAGCGGACTATTAGCTAAAACATTGTTGAAGAAGAGAAAGAGCTAGATTAAAAACTGTAGAAACTGTTGGCCAACAATTCAAGGGGTCCAAGGGATTTCAAAAAGTTTAGGGGGCCAGAAAAAAAAATTGGTAGCCAATCTAGCCAAACTGAGCTAGGGTTTTACTCAGCTTCCGTTGTACTATCGAACCTATATAGTCACGTTCGGGTGTTTTTCAAAAAGTTTGATTTTGTGTCATAGTGTAATTAACGAGTATGTGCTTCATATTATTCACAAGTAGTCCTGATGAATGCGAAGAGTTCGCAAAACCTAATTTCATTGAATTCTTGATTCATTTTTATTTTTTTGGCTTTTGTCTTGAACGAAACTTAACTAGTTTTCCTTTTATTCATTCATTCTCTAGACGAAACCAAGAAAAAAATATGTTTATTCTCAATCTGTGTTTTTCTTTGGTTGTTTGTGATAATTTGCTGTTGTTTTTCCTTGACGATTATAAGACCGAAAGAAATATTAAGGAAAATTGTGCTATTAAAAGTTGAAATATGATTCTGCAATTTCGTGTTGAACGAATTTTCTTGTCCTACAAACAAGAAATAGAAGATACTAAGTTGTGGTGGTGCCACCGCACAAACTGCTACGGCGAAGACATGTAACAGAAGGGCACGAATAGGAAAGCAGTAACCAGGCCATTTATTCTGGCAACTGTAAAATGCCATTTTGCGATAAACACAAAACTTGTTCCGCTGTTACATTGCGGCGGCCTTTAAACAACTTCTAAAAATGTTGCATGCCACGACAACAAATGTCCTCCGAATGTGGCTGTGGCTGTGGAAGACACGATTGAGTATCTGCAGCTGTACATTACACTCCCCAGAGTAATTTATAATATTTATGCATATAAAATATTAAATCTACATATAAATTATAGCAAATGCATTTTATAAACATACAAACAAGTAATGCGATTTTTTTGCAATGTATTTATTTATTTATAATTTATGTGATAATCATTAAAAACAAAAAAACAATGCAACAGAAACACTTACAAAAACAACAAAAAACACTATAATTCAGATTGCTGCTAAATATGAGTCATTCGGAGGCCATAGCATTGGTGCTGCCTAGTCACGTCCCAGCCTGTCAGAGCTGTGGATTAAGTATTCATTGGTTGTTGACGCTGTTCAGTGTTCTTGTCGCAAAAGCATAAATTGATGTGCGATTGTAACAAGTTTCCATTTTTATTTAGGTCATTTTCCAGTTATAATGAATGTGCAGAGATTTTCTTATCTACAAAATGTTAAATGTGGTCAAGAAAGGGTGTTCTGGATCAGGGCGATCGTATACAGTTCAATAAGTGATATATGAAATTTTTGATATGGTGGAATATGAAATGAAGATAAAATTTTGAATATTTCGTCGTTCAGAGAATAATGTGCCCCATACGTTATTTTGACAGTTTAAGTTAATGATGCTATCTCGTGTAACTGATAACAAATTTTTCGAATCTGCCAGTCCGTTTTTGGCTATAGCTTCTAAAATATTTCGAGATATTTCGTGTCCTCTTTGCTCTATAGTCCTTTCAAACTTTAACAGCGATTTACTCAGAATGTGTTTTAGGCTCATAGAGCACATGAATCCCCCGGCGATGATTTGACGATTTGACAATTGAATATTTAAATACTTGAATATTTCAATAACATTGGTTAAATGTTTTTTGATATTCTTTGTTTTAAATCTTCCAAAGTTACTTCCTTTTTGCCAATATTTCTTGCCATTTAATATAATCCGTCTACTAGTCCTTTGAAAAGAAAACCCCTTGCATTATCTGCTCACATTCATTTCGTTTTTTGCAATTTCGAGTTAAAGCCATTATATATTTCATGCCATAATCTCTGACACTTTTTTTTTCTTTCAATATTGTTTGACCCAGATTATTCTTTCGTTTTTTCACATCATTTTGAAAACTGATGGCATTTCATGAAATACACCAGCGAATCTTTCGAAGACGTTGTCTCCGTCTATGCTTGAGATAGTATTTAAGTGTGGGTGTGTGTGTGTTACATTGTCTTTGTATGAGTGTGCGATTACCATGGTGGACGTGCCTCAGTACGTGTTTATTATCGACATATAATGGCCTATAATATCTTAAGAGAGCACAATTGTCCTTTCACATGATTTTGCTACGTAAGGCCACATGTAATGAGAGTTTTTCATAATACAGCTTAAAGGAATGTTTAATTGAGAAAATAACAACGATGACGACTATAACGCTGATGATGATGATGACGACGAAGTGAAGATGATGGGCTTGGGAATGTTGTATGTAGTGCTGACAATAGAGAGCATAATATTTTATGCATTTGTAATTAAGGATGTCTACTAATTAGAAATGAATTAATAACTATTCAATGCCATGTTAATATTGTGATAACATAAAATTATCAGAAAGTTAAAGCCGTTTTTAAGTATAACATGTGAGTGCGATTACATTTGCTGCTCAGGTTTGATGCGTGTATAAGAAAATTAGGTGTAATAAATGGAAAATTGGATTGGTAATGGTTTTTGAGTTGGAAGCTCTTACAGGTTCTCAAGTTTGGCTAAATATAAATTGTAGCAAAAGTGAAGATTCTTCTCTAAGTATTTATTTTTAATAAATTTTGTGGCTGAACCAAAAGTCTGTATACATTTGAATCGATAGCTGTGTTGAGCAGCCACGGCAGGGGTTATGACTGAATGGAAGATTGCAAAAACAATATAGTATGTATAACTATCGCATATAGAGCAACGAAAATTTTGCACTCTTAACAAGAAATAAAAGTCTATCCATTTAACATATTAGATTAAGAGTTAGATAAATAGGCGTTGCTCTAGCCTCTAGCTCTCTATATGCAATATACAATATCTGGAAAAGCAAAGCATCATTCGTCTTGAAATTTCGTATTAATTTATTTCAGATTAGTATACGCTTTAAAAACTTGGCTGGATCGGTTCATGGGACGTGTTTCTGTCCACTATTAACAAAAATTATAATTAAAGTAAGAGTTTTGAAACTTTGCGTATGGGTAAGGCTCGTATCTATACTGTTTTTCGCAGTACTGTACTGTTTTTCGACATCAAAAACTGCGTACTGCTTTTCTCCCTCAATGTACTGTTTTTCGATACATAATAGAAATATAAACGGCGAACAGCGAATTCATGCAATAATATTGTTTACTTCAAAAATAAGCTCGAAGAAACACTAAAAATGCGTCAAGAGGATGATTTTTTATCCCCAGCTGTAGTAGCAGAAAAGCAAAAACTTATTGACAATGGATACAATTCGGATACAATGCCTGCTATGATTTGAATGCTTTTATACTAATGGAATGAATTACAATGCCAATGAAAATGCGGTATATTTGACACGCAATTTAGATATATCAAAAACAAACACGAGCGACAAAAATATGCAATGGAGAGAAGACAATGTTTTGAATGTGGATCGGTGGGTGGAGATATTTATTCATCTCAATAACGCTGATTGCGAATTCAAAGAAATGGCCACGATCGATGAATATATTTTATTTTTGCCACTGCGAATCTTCTCTGCAGTGAACAAAACTTGGACGTCAGACAAAACCCGATTAGATGTGCAAACATTGAAGGCTATTCTGACCGTCAAATGTATGTATGAAGTACAAATGCATACAAATGATTTCTACAATTACCTCAAAACGAAGCCGGAATTGCTTATTCAAATTGCTTCAAACGACAAATAAAAACCATTAAAAAACTTGGTTCTGCAAATGATTATTAATTTTTTACATATTGAATAAAATATATATGCTATGTTAATATGTACTGCGAAAAGTACTGTTTTACCAAATCGATGTACTGCTTTTTAAAAAAATTTCAGTGAAATGTACTGTTTTTGTCCAAAAAAAATATACGAGCATTACGTATGGGTCATATTCCACTTCTGTGCGTAACGGTCTGCAAAATGGGCGAGATCGAATTGGTACGTGTGGCACCTGTGTAAGTGTATTATATTGACTTGTTGTGTGCTTTGAGGATACTATCTTCGCACCGGTGGGCACAGTTTCTCAATTACATGCTTCCATTAAGGTTGTGATGATGAGCAAAGGGCGCTGACGAGGCATTTGTTGTGAATGCCGAAATAACGTTATACCCATTACCCGCTGTCTTATAATATATTTCACAACTCTTGAACAAAAACCTATTGGTAATAATCATTACCAATCATTAACACAGTGCAACACACTTTTTCGGGGGTGAACCAAACCAATATCAAACGATAGCATTTGACCTCAATAACAAAACCCTAAACTCCAATTTGCACAACTACGTCACAATTTTTTTTACAGTGGTTTGAAGTTTGATTTTTTTGGTCAAAAGTTGAATCAATGAATATGAAAAATCATCTGTAAAAATACGTTTGCTGATGATGTACCATTGTGCATCAGTTCGTCACAAAGGGGTCTGAAGATGAACTCGTCATGGAGTTCGAAACGCGTCATCCTAGTGCGTGACACACTGAATTTGACAAAAAATATCAAGCAATAAAAAACACTTTTCTGATCGTTAGCCGAATTTGATGTATCATTTCGATACACTTAACGTAAATTGTGATATATAACCAATACGATGGACTAAAACTAACAAACAATACAGTTTAAAATATTTTTAATATTTTTAACATTTTTAATACTTTTAATATTTTTAATATTTTTAATATTTTTAATATTTTTAATATTTTTAATATTTTTAATATATTTAATATTTTTAATTTTCTGAATATTTTTTAATATTTTAAATATTTTTTATATTTTTAATATTTTTAATATTTTTGATATTTTTAATATTTTTAATGTTTTTAGTTTTTTTTATAAAATTACTTTTTTCAATATTTTTAAATTTTGAACATGAGTGCATTTACATTTTACTTTTTCTGGAAATGTACCTATTACTGTTTCAAGTTATGCTAAAAATACGTCCTTCAAAATTCCAAAATTCTAAAGCCAAAAATATCCTCTGCTAATTAAAACCTTCTACATAACACTGTGTAAAACATTAGCGTAAAAAGTTGTTTATTAAAATATTTATTTAGTACATGTCCATCTCTTGGGCCCCTTAAACAAATCCTCTCTCTGACATTCTCACTCGACGATATTTTTGTATTCACTAACATTTGTTCAATTTCCCTGTCATTAAATTTTCATTCCGAGTATAAAAGGATATGTCTATTCTTGTTTTCACATTCGTATCATTTGACTTGGATCGAAATAAAATCAATACCTGTCCATTGTGGCCTATATTTATATAGTCAGTTACCGTTAACATTATTCACTATTACGACCGTTGCAAGAATATAACCAATGAAACGTTTGCCAGTATTTGTACATGTTAAAAACTCTATCTGGCATAGTGTATGAGTTGTGTGTGTGTGTGTGTGCATCCATAGTGCAGTCAAGTCCTTTTGCATTACATTATGATGTAACTTTGTAATACGTTACTACGTCAACTTTTACTTGGCTGCCAAGCAAGAAAAACTCAATCAGTTGTTTAAAGAAGAAGAAAAAACTTGAAAAGCTATTACTATATGGCTGATAATGTAAAGAGGGTGGTGGTCGGGGAACACTAAGTCTCTTGATGGCTTGAACTATGTAAAAATAATGTAAAGTAGGTAATTTTCATAATACAACGTAGTAACTTTTTCTTGAAATAACTTTTAAATTGAATTATTCTTAAAATATGTAAAAAGAAAATTGATTTTTTTTAACAGAGAGTATGAATAATGGTTTATAGATAAGTTTTGGTGTATGATTAAGATATGAAACAAGCAAATGGTGAACATATAATGTTTTAGCTTATAAGATATATTAAATTATTAATTATAATAAATTTACACAATGCCATTTGTTAAAGGTTTCTGCCTATTTTGAAATATGTACGTATTTCACTTTTGTATTTCATAGTGGTTAGTGGTTAGAACACGCGACTACCATGCGGGAGATCGCAGGTTCAAACCTGGCTCCAGTCATCTTAAAAAGAAAAAAATAAAATAAAATTTTCTTTCATTGTCGGCTCCCCTCGAATGTTGTTGACAGCAACTTCGCAGTATTAAGCGTCGATTCAATCGTCGTGTCTAGTAATAAGAGCTACTCAAACAGTGACGTTCGCATTCGTCGATAAACAAGTAGGTGCCGTTAGTTGTGAATCTAAAAATAGAAAGCGTGTTAATTCACAACAACGCGAAAAGCTATCCCATACCTCATTCATGGGGTACAAAGGGAAATTAAGTTTTTTTTTTTAAGTAAGTATTTCACTTTCCAGTCATTCAATAACAAGTCAATGTTAAACTTTTTATAATTTACGTAATGATATATTGCTGATGACAATATTATAGATGATTAAACTATAATTTCATAAGTTTGTTACATCAACAATCATTCGATTGTCATATTCAATGTCAGCCGTTGCTTGATTTCACAACATGTATGACTTTTGATTATAGTTTACATAAGTTTTGATTATAATTCCATTCATTCCAATATTGAGCTCATTATCATCACATATCTAGAGACTTCTTCTTGCTCAATTTAAAAGCTCTTGTTCATTAATTTGCTGCAACAACAGTATTATTAAATTTTATTAAATTGTACTACACACTCTTTGTACATTTGTACACTTTGTGCCAGGGTTATATAAATATGAGAGAGAGCGAGAGAGTGCAAAACAAGTATGCTTCATTTATTTAATATTGTTTGTAGTTGTTATTTTATGTATTTGACATTCTGCTACTTATTTTATGTTGATATATTACGTGAAAGTTGTAATAAAACAAACAACCAAACTTACACAAACACACACATGTACACACATGTCTGCAGAGCAAGAAGGGACGAATGAACAACAAAACAACTGCTGAGTGACATGACCTGAAAGCAATGACTTACACTAATACCCATACGCGTACGCTGGCTTAATGCAATAGCGTATGCGTGTGTATTGTAAGTGCAGACGCAAAGATGTAAGAGATTCAAGGTGCACATAAAGTATTAACGCAAATTATTTACGGTGGGAAGAGTCAATTGTTGTTGTTTGTCTCATTCAAATATTTGAACTATTGTCATAGTTCGGATGCTTTATTCCCTTAAGGTTTGTGATGATAGAGGAGAAGGCACAGCAAAGGGCGCTGACGAGACATTGTGGTTAATGTCGAAATGACGTCATATGCCTAACCTGCTGTCAACATAATACATTTCAGACTCTTGACTAAAAACCTATTGGCAATAATAAATAATTGCCAATAGAACTGATCTCGAACCGAACTTTCACAATATCATTTTTAATGTGTTTAATATTTTTATATTTTTTTACATCTTTTTAATATTTTTAATATTTTTAATATTTGTAACATTTATAATATTTTTAATATTTTTAAAATTTTTAATAATTTTAATATTTTTAATACTTTTAATATTTTTAATATTTTTAATATTTTCAATATTTTTAATATTTTTACTATTTTTAATATTTTTAATATTTTTAATAATTTTAATATTTTTAATATTTTTGAAATTTCTCTTGTGTTGTATTGTTGATCTGTATATGTAAATAATGAGTTTGGTTTCATTGTTCGGTTCAAGATCTATTCTTTTATTGCTAATAGAATTTGTTTTACAAGAGTTGTGTGAAATGGATTATGTTGACAGCTGGCAAAGCAGATAGCTATTTCGATGGTTGCCAAACCATCATCATCAGTATCCGTTTGCTGTGACTTCTCCACTCATTATCACAACCTTAAGTGTTAAAAGCTTCAAGAAATCAATGTGAAGCTAACACACACCGGTGCGAAAATGGTATCAACGAAGAAATTTTTAATATTTTTACGGCCTTATTCATAATAAATTTCTAAAGTGGATATGAAGCGTTCTCTAGCTAAAGAATTCTTTTGCTCTAAAAAACCTTTAATAAGAATTTGTATTCATAAACGTTTGTTATCAGTCCTTTAGCATAATGTGTTCGGGTGGCAACGCCGACTGTTATTGGTCATTAATGATGTATAAAAAAAGCTTTATAATCGGATACAAAAGCTTTATAATCGGATACCAAACATGTATTTGCACTTATAATAACTTTGAACATTATTATAGCTTAATTTTTCATCGACTGCGAATCTCATGACGATAAGAAAGACGTTAAAGTAAAAATTATATTAATAAATTTTATTTTCTTTTCCTCATGTTGAATTAATAGTCGGATACCGATTACATTGTTTCCTTGTTTTGATTGTTTATACATCACGAATATTATTACATTATTTACATATTATTTTGGAAGAATTTTGGAGAAATAGTTTTCAAAATGGAATTCTTGAATGAAAAGTGTCTTTTTAGATACTTTTGTATGTGCGCAATGATTACGAAGACAATTTCCTACACGACGAATACATGCAACAACTCTTTTCGATAGGAAAAATGCCGAAAAACTCAAAATAAAGACCACAAATTCATAAATATACAATAAATTGCACAAACGTCAAGTTATAGCACGCTTCAAGTAGAGACAACCCTACTTTAACTTATTAAAGATGTGAATCGTTTATGAATATTGTTTTCTCGAAAATTGCTTAAAAATGGTTTATAAACCTCTTATCAGTTTTTATGAATACGGCCGTTAATGTTTTTAAAATATTTTCAAAATTTCTAATATTTTTGATATATTTAAAATTTTTAATATTTTTAGTATTGCTAATGTTTATAATATTTTTAGTTTTATCTAGGACAATTAGGAAGCTACAACTGAAACTATTTGAATGTAAATGCACTACAAATTTGAAAGATATATGAAAGTACGACCCCGACTTTTTAACTGCGTATAGATTTTACGTCATCTTTATCACACTTTTTCCTTACATATTTTAGAGCATTTTTACTACTCTCACATGTTTGTAACTACTACTTACATAAATTTATGTATATGCTACAGCAAAGAAAATTCATTTTTATGCTTATACTGCCACTTAATTCTATATTCTTATTTATATAGCCATACAAATAAGAGTGGTGGAGTTCACCAATGCAAATGTTATACTTCAAAGCTGTTGCAACAACAAAGTATGTTACAGACAGAAAATAGATAACAAATAGAATTTAAAAATTTTCAACATTTTTGTTTCATTGAAAATCAAGAATAACATTTATGTTCTCCGAAGATTCTTAGAAAAAAAATAGAAATTAAGTTGTCCTGCGAAATAGGAAAAATTCAACGAAGAAGAAATAAAACTGAAGTTGTTCTGCGAAATGAAAAAATTCTAGGAAAAAGATATAAGAAAATTACAGTTAAATTGAAATTTAAAAACAATAATATGAAAACCGAACAGACAAGATAAACATTTTTTTTAATATATGTATATTAGGGTGACCGCAAGTTATATGGAGAAAAAATTACAGAATTTTGCCGGTCTGACGCCCAAAAATGATAAGCCAAAATTTAAGCACGATTGGAGTATGTTAATTTGTGCCGCTTTGGACTTAAAGTTGTTAAGCTTCTATAGCCATGTTGGGTGGCATAACTCGAGAACGACTTCTCCAATTTTGCTGAGTTGAAAATCCGAAATGAAGGAATTAAAATTTCTTTATGCCGTTATATATATCATTTCTCTGCATAATCAATAGTTTCTCAGTTAAAAATAAATTTATAAAAAAAAAAAATTTTGCAAAAATATAAAAAAATATGTAGTTTGATTTTTTTGTCAAATTTTTTATATTTTATTCCGAAAAAAACTCAAATGTATACGAAAATTACAGTTCAATTCAATACACAGTACAACATTTTTCAGATCATTTCAATTGAGCTTCAAAACATTTCTTTGTATTAACGGGAAATTTTTTCATCATTCTGGGGGTTAGATTTTGTTTCCTCAACATAATCAATTGCTCTTCAACATTACTTTACTATGTTTAAAATTTATCCAATAATTTTTTTTATATATATAATTTTTTGCTCAAATTATTTAACATTTGGGCTATTTGACTATCATTTGTTTTGTTAAATTACACAGTACAACACATGATTTTGGGACTCAATTCTGAGAACTGCACGTGAAAGTAGCCCCAAAAAGTAGAAGTTCTGCATCATTCGTTTTGTCAAGTTGCACGCCATAATAATTTAATATCGACTTGAAGTTAGTAAGTATCGTATAGGGGAATCTGTCACGTTTTATGCTCATTTGTTTGATATTATTGGATTATTGGATAAATTTTAAACATAGTAAAGTAATGTTGAAGAGCAAATTGAGTACGTTGAGGAAACAAAATCTAAGACCCAGAATGATGAAAAAAATTTCCCGTTAATACAAAAAAATGTTTCGAAGCTCAATTTATAAAAATGTCATTGGTAACGTTCTATCATGTTACTTAAGTCCTTTTAATGTACATCTCGTATTAATACAAATAATTCTGCAAACGTGACTTATACTCTCCATACAAATATTGTCCTAAACGTGCTTTCATACACGCGGATCTGTGAAGATACATATTTGTATGTCACCTACTTTGTCGGAGGTTCAAACCGTTCGCCTCATTTCAATGTCCACCATCAAGATTGCTGTAAAGTATTCTATGCCTCGCTATTAATTCATTTTATTACAGAACCTCAGTCTTGTGATCTCCTCCTATGTCTCGCTCTCTTTTATCGCATGCATAAAAATCAGCAAAAAGTTGACACAAGTGATTTAGTTTGTTTTAAAGTCATCCAAAACAACATAAATTTACTACGAGGACATGTTCACAGAGCGCGAAGCGTGCCAAATCCCTGGGATTTTTTACACATATATCAACATGTATATGTGTGTGTATGTCCCTGCCCATACCATGAATGGTTGATTGTATTTGTGCAATGTTTAATGTTCATAATGTTTCGCTAGAGCTGTTGACGATTTTTTTTTATTCGCCAATGCATTTGTTTTGTGTTACAACAAACTTTGTCTGCGCTTTATTAAGTGTTTCAGATGCAGTTCACACATACATTCATCTATGTATGTGCCTATGTGCCGTTTGTTATTTATTTAACCTCTCACATAGAATTACATACATTTGCAAAAAAACGAAATAAAAAAAAAGTGCAAAAGTTCTATATTCAATGGCGGACATTTCAAGTGTCAGCGTAGTGCTTAGATCAGCATAAATGAGGGGGGTAAAAGGAGTCAGGAAAATAGTAAAAAGAGGATAAATTCTAATGTCATATACAAATTTTATCTACTTCTAATTAAAAAATTTTGTTTTGAAAATTTCATTTCAAATTATAAAAAAAAGTCATAATTTAAATTTAAAATTTGGTTAAGTAAATAAAAGTTTTTCAAAAAAATATTTTTTTTTAATAAAAATTGGAAGAAAAATTTTGTAAAAAATTTATGAGATATAAAATCTAATAATAAATATTTTTAAAATTTTTCTTATTTTCTTTTCTAAGTCAACTTATTTTTGTTTTTTAAAAAAAAATGTTAAAAAAAATTAAAAGTGCATTAAGGTTAATAAATTAACATTACATGCTTACACGCTTTACATAAGCAAAGTGTGAGGAAATAAATTCTCAACATCTTTAGCTAATTTCCTTTTCCATAGCCATTAGCATGCACGGTGCGTAATCTAGTCTCTTACGCACTTTCTCTCTCTGTCTCTCTATGTATATAATCACCATTATAATCCTTTCACAGGACTCTCGTAGAATACAAATATATACAAATATACACGTAAGAACTAAAACTCAGCAAAAATTGCAGTAAAAGCACAATAGTACAAGTCGAATATGAACACATGAATGCAATGGTTGTGCTTTTATGTCATTTCTTCTCATGTGGACGCAAAGTCAGTCATTGGAACAAAGGCGCATAAAGGATGTAGACTACACAAAAGGATATGTTAACCATGTAGTGTTAGAGCGTCCATGTGTGTGTGCGCGTATCTGTACATGAAAGAAACACTTTTGCTGCTGTTGTTGATGTTCAAAGGAAATTTAACGGATATAAAATTAAACAAGCAACAACAAAAGTTTAATTGTGTTGATAAAAATTATAGTCAAAAAAAAACTTAAATGTCACACATGCCAACAAGGCAAAGTAAGGGGGGAAAACAACTGTAGTGTGTGTGTAAAGAAAAAATAGGAAACATTGCGATATTCTGGATAAAAGTTTAAAATGCCGTAACGGAAATACATATAAAGCTAAAGCTTCATTTATTGTAACAAACTTTGAACACATTGTAGTTATTTTATGGTCATCAGTTTTTGTTTGAATTTCTCTTGTGGTCATTACGATGTTTGATCTGATTAGTAGTGTGGTGTCCATTTGCGAGATGATGTGTATAAATGACTTTTGGTAAAACTATTGAAACAAAACATTTGTTGTGCATTTGTTTCTTAAAGATAAACATTTTCATTAGTTTTACTAACAAAATACACACCCACACACATATTATACTATTGTCTGTCTGTTTGTGTGCATAACATTTGGGTCAAGGTTTCCGGCAAAACTTTGCCAACATTTCTGTAGACGCAGGAGATAAAGGTAATGGTATCGAAGGCTGTGGCGGTGGCGGTAGTGGTGGTGGTAGCGGTGGTGGATTCAGAAGTAGTGGTTTCGCAGCTGAGGTGCGGGTGGTGATGTACGCGATGGTACTGTTGTTGCCAATGTTATTTTACCTTCTATCTATTACATGATAACAACATGTATATTCACATACATTACCAATTGACATACATACATTCGTATGTATACATTCGTTTATATAAAACTTCATAATGAGCCGCTTGCAATACACGGTAGATGATAATGATGTTGCCAGCAGTGGTAATGGTAATGCCATCATGTTAAAACCAATGTAATGCAATTTGTTGCAACATCATGTGCTTAAACTACAACTCTCTCTCATACATACACATATCCCCAACGTGAGTTGCAGGGGAACCACCCTAATGCTGCTACACCTTTTGTGTAACTAAGCATTTAATTGTCCTTTAGTGTCTTGATGCCAAGGCTGATGCAATCGCTTTGTTCTATATTGAAATGTAAGTGTATATCTAGTGTGTGTGTGTTCGTGTGTCTGTGACAACACACAAACAGCATAAATTCAATAAAAACCTTTTTGAATGGAATCGATTGCAATTAATCGAATCACTGGCGACACAAACACGAGCATTACATGTGTCAGCCTGTTAGGGGGGGTGGTCTATTCATAATGGATTCACTCGTATTGTTAACGCAGACTTTGACAAATGGGAGGTCAATGTGTATTACACACAAGTGTCATGAAGTGGTTAGCAACAACAACTTTGCAGAAGGACAAGATGGATTATGAAGCAATGTATCTGCTCTGATATATATTCTTTATATCATTTTTGTACAATAAATATACTTTTTGGTACCATAAAAGTATCATTGGGTACAATAAATGTACTTTTTGGTGCAATAACAGTACTTATAAAAGTACTTTTTATGGTACATTAAATGTCAAGTTTGGTACAATTAGTATACATTTTGGTACCGTAAAAGTACAGAAAATGTACTTTTTGGTACGAATAAAGTACCTTTTGGGTACTATAAAAGTACTTATGGATAAAAACAATACTTTCTGGTACGATGAAAGTACTTATAGGTGCAGTAAAAGTTCTTTTTGGTACAATAAAAGTACTTTTTGGTACACTATACGTACATTTCGGTACAGAAAATATTCTTTTTGGTACAGTAAAAGTACTTATTTGTACAATCAATTGTATTTTTGGTATAATTAAATTTTTGTTACAAAAAAGTATCTATTGGTAATATAATAGTACTTTCGGGTACCAAAAATCACTCTCTGATACGATAAAATTACTTATTGGTACAATAGAAGTACTTTTTGGTACAATACAAATACTATTTTGTACAATAAAAGTACTTTTTGGTATAATAAATGTACATTTCGGTACAGAAAGAGTACTTATTTGTACAATTAATTTTATTTTTGGTACAATTAAGTTTTGTTCCAAAAAAAGTACTTATTGGTACTATAAAAGTGCTTTGGGTACAAAAATATTACTTCCTGTTCCAACAAAAAGTTCTTATTGGTACAATAAAAGTACTATTGGGTACAAAAAAAATTCTGGTACCGTAAAAGTACTTATTGGTAGAATAAAAATACGTATTATTATTACGACTTTTTTTTATAGTAAATTTAATTTTTGTTACAATAAACGTATTTTTTAGTACAATAAATGTACTTTTTAGTACAATAAATGTACTTTTTTGTTTAACAAAAGTGATTACTAGTACAATAAAAGTGCTTTTTGGTTTAACAAAAGGTATTACTTGTACAATAAATGTACTTTTTGGTACAATAAATGCAAAATTTGGTACAAAAAATATATTTTTTAATACAGCAAAAGTACTTATGAGTACAACAAATTCACTTTTTAGTACAATAAAAGTAAAAGTACAAAAAAAGTATTTAAAAGTACTTTTCATTACAATAAATTGTACTTTTCAGCACAATAATTTTGATTTTTTTAGTACAGTAAATTAATATTTTGTACAATAAATTACTTTTTGGTAAAAGAAAAGTGCCTTTAGGTACAATCAATGGACTTTTTGGTGCAATAAAAGTACTTATTGGCACAATAAAAGTACATTAAATGTATTTTTTGGTACAATAAATGTTAGTTTTGGAAACCGTTTTTTTTTTTGTACGGCAAAAGTACTTTTCGTACAATAAATATACTTTGTAGTACAATAAAGATACATATTGGTACAATAAATGTAAAACAAATAAATATTTACGAGACTGTGATCATGACTTGAGGATTCAGTACGTTGAAGCCTACCATACTGGAATTATATAAAATTCTCGCGAATTGCGATTTTAACTTGAAAAAGAATATCTATCACTTCCCTAAGTCTATAAAATGTTTAGAAATATTAAAAAAATTTTAAAAAAAATATATATTTTGTTAAAACTTATTGGATAACGCATATTTTAGGAAAATCAAAAATTTAAGAAAAAATTTTATGATAAAAAAAATTTAATGTTCTTTTACATTTCATTCTTAATGTTGTTGACTCTTAAGCTTCAGCCGTTTGGGGTGAGTGACCAGTAAGTGATATGATAGAAATTGTGAAAAATTTATTACAATCGGTCTATTCATAGGACCGATATAAAGATACTTTGAAAAGAGGCGTGACACCTCCCATTTCCCAGCGAGACGTAATCCTACTTGTACCAGTAACATATGCAGCAAATCTCCTCTTCTAATGGGGTTTTTCAACTTTCCAATTTCAAAATTTTAATGATTTGGTTTTGTAAAGAAATATTTGAAAAGGAAAAATTAAACAAGGTTTTTTATAAAAAGTAAAATTCTGTAGTTAAAAAAACTAACAGAAGTCAACGGAAATTTATTCAATGAAATTAGATTAAAAAGCACTTCTACCGAAATACCGTCCCTTTTAGTAACATCGATTTTAATTTTAAAAGTCACTTCCAAAATAATGGGTTTACTTTCAGGGTTTCGGGAATTAAAGCTTGAAACGATTTATAAGTGAAACATTCATTAAAAAGCATTAAAAAGGGTTCATTCATAACTGTATTTTATATTAATTTGTTTCAATGACTTAGGCGTTACACACTTTAACTTGGCATACTTGACTACAAAAGCGGCATGCATTTGTGCGGTATTTTCGGTGTTTTTGAAGGCTAATATCTTTCGCGTAGGGTTGTTGGGGATATTCTCTTCTTTTGTATGGAGACAACACATGTTTAACTTTTGAATAAAAGTAAAAATTTTTTAACTTATATGAAATTTTCATATAATTCTAGACAGGGAAGAAAAACACCTAAAGTAGGCGTGGCATCCCCAATATGTTTAACTTTTTTCATAAGGAGAACACAATTATGAAATGTACCGAATTTCAAGTCCCTAGGTCCAAAAATAAATAAATTTTGACAAGTGCAGTTATATGGGAGGTGGGTGTGGCAGTGGGCGATTTTCCAAGATTTTTTTAAAATTTCTTAATTTAGCCCAGGGAAGTGTTTCTGCAAAATATCATTCTTGTACGACCACTCCTTCTATTTTTTGCCAAGACATGTATGGGCAGTGCCACTGTGTAGATAACCAAAAAAAGATATCAGAAACTTTGTTATATTTTGATTTTATAAAATAGGTAAACAAATAAACAAATATGTTCTCTATGCCCGCCACGACGTACAATACATACATTGATTTATCTAAATTTTCACCTATTCGTAATTGTGTTTCAAAGAACAATCAGAATATCAAATTTTGTATTTCTAGGGCATAAATGCAGTTTGGCCACGCCCCCTATACCCACTGATCGAAAATAAAAATTTCGTTTGCAATTTTAAACCTATAGTGCCGAGTTTATCTGTATACTAATTTGTATCCTTTTGGCTCTAAAATTCAGTGTGGTCACGCCCACTCCGCCTACTAATAATTTCGTCCGCAAAGTTCTAATTGTTTACGATCTATATATCAAATATAATCACTCTAGAACTAAAGTAGAGTTTTGCCACGCCCACCGAAAAAATATTAAGATATCATCTGCAAATTTAAACCTATAGTGCCGAGTACTGTCTATATACCAAATGTTATCCCTCGTGGACTAAAATACAACCGATAACTTGTTCTCTATGTACGCCGCGATGTAAATTACATTGATTTGTCTAAATTGTCTATTTGAAGAGGGACCTACTTTTCCCTATGTACTCTATGAATGCAATGTGAGAGAGCTTCTCTTATTTGAGTAAATTAACGCGTTTTAAAATAATTTCGAACGTCAGTTTATTTTGGAAGTCTTTTACTAGACAAATGTCGCCTGACTTGACTACTCGGCAGATGCTGTCTATTATACAACTCAAAAAAACTAAATATTATGCTCTTTAAAAAAATATTTTCTAAGCACTTAGCTAATTGTTGAACATATTATGTTACATTATCACATTAAATACATTATGCAATACACAATTTCTACTACAGTCACTTACATACTTTCCATCACCCCTCAGCTACATTATGCAATACACACATCTTCTACTACAGTCACATTACATACTTTCCATCACCCCTCGGCCACCACACCCTATTTGCTAAAGTGAAGCAAAGTACATGATTAACACCACAACTCTGAGTTCTGTGTTAAAAAGGCATTTAATTTCCTCTTTAAAAAGTACCCACACATCATTTACCCATATCGACGTCCTCGGTCCATAATGTTGTTAGAAACAGCCTCAGCAGAGAAGTGTTTGAGTAGTACACGAGTGGCAGGCACAACAACCGACAGCAGCCGCCCGTCCGCCCGTCCGCCCATCCGCCAGTATTGCCAGGAAACAGTTAAAATTGAATTGAACAATACATTTAGACGCATACACTCTCACGCAATCTCCTCCAGCAGCCACACATGTATAAGCACGTGTGTGTATGTTCACCTATTATTCCTGATACTGGTAGGGAGGACAGCATTACAACAAGCCTCTGGTTGTGATGCCTGTTAATGTATGTTCGTTCGCATTGTTTGTTGGAGCACTTAGTGCTGCTGTGCAAAAGACAGACTGGCAGTCAGTTTAAGAGACAGACGAACAACAGAGGCCGAACAATCGTTGCACATTCACAACAATCAAAAACCCCTCCAGAGACCTAACGAAATGTAATATAGCCACGTGCATACGTTGGGGCATGGTTTTAATTGGTTCACATATGTGTGTGTGTGCAGGTGGATTAACAACAGCGTTTTGCAAGTGAGTATGTGTGTGAGTGGAGTTTAAGTATTTAGCAACACCTTTACAACATAACTAACTACCAGTGTCTACCTAGCGTTGATTGTAGTTGATAACTAGGACCTGCGGACTTGCATGGGATGACTGAATTTCAAATGTAGTGACTGTCGAAAATGTGAGAGTACGTTAGGCTACCTTTTGTCATGATATTAATTGGGTCTATATTTTTTTTGCTGTTGCTTTCGGGCAGCATGTGTCTGCTGTTGTTTTTATGGGACTCTTAGACCGATCGTCATATGTTGGCTAAAAGCGACTTTCGAATTTACTGTTATTTTTAAATATTAAACAATTCGAACTTTCGAAAGATTTGGACTTTTTTGCAATACATACAACGTTTACTTTGAAATACATACATACAATGTGTAAAGAAATTAATTTTCCATTTCAATGAATGGGTTTTTGTACGTATGAGCTAAAAATTACTATATAGCGTATACGTTACAGAGTATAAGCAAACTAACACAGTACATAATTTTTCAGCTCATTTATTTAGGACTCAATTCTTTTTTATAAAAAAAACGGCACCCAAGAAAATTTTTTAAAAATCATTTTCGTGTTTATTAGGTCAAAATCTATGGAAAAGTGTTTTGAAATCTTGTTTGCACAGAAAAGTCGAAAATTTGTGGGCTGGTGTTGTTTACTATCTACATATATATCAAGTATTATCACTCTAGGACTAAAATAGAGTTCTAACACGCCCTTCCGCCCACAGAACTAAGATTAAAACCGATAAGAAAGTTTTAGTCGGGAAATCCGACTAACATAAACCCTCACCCTCAGTAAAACATTTAATTTTCTAGTATATTGATATTATTACTGAATTTCTAAAGTGGGCAGAGTGGTACACTTGTATGGGAGGTACCAGAAGGGGTGTGGCTATACTTCCAGTTTTTTTCTTCAAAACTTTATCCTGTTATAGCTTTACTATATACAGAATTTGGGCACGATCGTGTTGGGTGTTTTAATAATATTAATCGATTTCTGAAGAGGGCGGAATGATGTATTTGTGTGGAAGGTACCAGAAGGGGCGTTGATAGACTTCCATATTTTTTTCTCCAAAACGTTATCCTACTTTAGCTTTACTAAAAACAAAATTTGGGTACGATCGTGTTGAATATATTGATATTATTACTAGATTTCTAAAGTGAGCGGAATGATGGGGACGTGGCCATGTAGCCCATTTGCAATGCCGTAAGTAGTTTTGAGGAAATATTAAGTCGTGCAAAGTTTCAAAACATTTAGTTGCGTCTTTCGAAGGTTATCGTGCGTACCAGCCGGACAGACAGACAGGCAGATAGACGGACATGGCTCAAACGACTTAAAAAGTCATGTATCGAATTGAGTTCAAAGAAACCTAGGGTCGAAAGTAATAGCACTTTTGGGTGGTATTAAATGATATATACCCTCCTACCAGAAGGGTGAGGGTATAATTACTTACTTAATTTTCCTTTACACCCCATGAATGAGGGGATAGCTTCTCGCTTCTCGCGGTGTTGTAAATTAACACGATTTTTATTTTTAGATTCACAACTAACGGCACCTACTTGTTTATCGACGAATGCGAACGTCACCGATTGACTCAACACTGATACTGCGAAGTTGCTGTCGACAACATTCGAGGGGAGCCGACAATGAAAGAATTATTTTTTTTCTTTAAGATGACTGGAGCCAGGAGTTGAACCTGTGATAACATGGTAGTCGCGTGTTCTATCCATCATGCCACGGCCGGTCTCTATAGCGTATAAATAGGTCAGCAAATATGAACATAAAGTACCGAGAACTATCTTTATATCAAATGTTATACCTCTGGGTCTAAAATACAGTGTGGACACGCCCACTTTCAGCCTCCGATAGAAAATTGAAATTTCGTTTGCATATTCATATTTGTGTGCTCGAGTACTTTCTGTGTGTCAAATTGTATCTCTATATAGTTTTGCCACGCCCACTCCGACACATGCAAAATTAAGTTTTAAAACCTCTTCAAACCTTGCCTGAATGACAAATAGATTGACCTGAAATGGTAACAAAAACGATAAATGAAGTTTTGTTGGGAGTCAATTCCAAATTAAAAATTGTGCAATCCTTTTTTAAGATAAAAGGATTTTTTGTTCTTTTATCTCCGTTTTGTGGTGTTTTTTTAAGAAGTAACGTTCTTTGCCCCATGATTTCGACTTTAAATCGTAGATATATTATATCGTGTAATACAGTACAGACTTCGCCTTTAAGACTCTTCTATGCAAATAGATCTTTTCTGCACCAAATTAAGTTTCGCCCTCTAGATCTTTCTGTAAATATGTTTTTTTTCTCTTCAATGTATCCCAATGGCACCACAATTTCTTTTTATACCACACTTAATAATTCACATATTTTCCTACATGCGTCTTAACATCGTTTCTAACGAAATCTCTATCCGATAACGAGATACATTTCTATATCCTTAATTCTTAAAAAATTTATCGATAGGTGTCTTTACTCTTAAATATATCTATAGCTATGTATATTTTGTTTTTAGTATACACCTCCTACCATTGAAGCTTTCCCCCGAATAAATTCATTATTCTGCAAACATTTTTGCATTTACAAATTTAAGAGGTCAAAAAGGACCAGTTTTTAATCCAAATATTCCAATTAATTAACTCAGACCCAGCGGCCACATGTCAATGCTGGTGAAATACAAAACTTTGGAGTTTTTCGTTTTAACTAAATGTCCTCAGGTTTTAAAACTTAGTTCAACGGCTGCTCTGGAAAAAGAATACAAACAACAAGTGTATTTGTGCGTATGTGTTGGATAACTGAATGTATATGAGAATGTTAGTGGGTAAGCTTGCCTGCATTTTTGGTTGTGTTTGTTTGGTTAACGACACGTGTAATGTTGCTTAACAACTCTAGCGAAACAGGAGGTGCCACTAAGTGCATATACATATGTGTCTGTGAGTGAGTGTGTGTGTGTGCCCGCTAGAAGGAGTAGTTTAGCTAGTTAGTTAGTGTGCTGCCATTTTGGCAAAAGCTATTCTTAACGTTTCAGTGTACTGTACGTTGGTAGTGCTTTGCTTTTATAAACAATATAACAACAGCATCGTCGTCATCATCGTCAGCATTCACTTGAACGTTAAGCTACGTTTGAAACACAAAACAAAGCACTGGTTTTGCTTCTATGCACTTAGCAACTTTATATATCCCTCTGGATAATTTTTGTGCTACTTTTACGAGATGCTTTCAATTGTCCAATTAAAATAATTTTAAAAATTCCAGAAACATTTTTGATTCAATGGGAAAATAGTACGTTTTCGCCTTAGGAAGTAAATAACACAGTAAAACATTTTTCAGCTCATGGATTTGGGACTCAATTCTAAGAATTGCATGTGAAAGTAGCCCCAAAAAGAAGAAGTTTTCCATCATTCGTTTTGTCAAGTTACATGCCATAATAATTTAATAACGATATGAAGTTAGTAAGTATCATATAAGCGAATTTGTCACGTTTTAGGCTCTTTTGTTTGACAAAACTCGAGAACCACTAGTCCAATTTAGCTGAAACAAATTTAAAAAAATTAAGAATAACAATTCATTTAATCTGTTCATATAACGTTTCCCTACGTAAAAGCAACAGTTTCACTTTTTCATTCATCAAATGATTTTGAACTATTGTACTCCGTGGTGTATGATTAACGTGGAATATTACTTTTGATAATCATACGCCACCATATAACAATTTAACAAATGAGCCTAAAACGTGACAATTCCCCTATACGATACTTACTAACTTCAAATCGAAAATAAATTGTTATGGCATGTAACTTGACAAAACGAATGATGCGCAACTTCTTCTTTTTGGGGATACTTTCACGTGCAGTTCTCAGAATTGAGTCCCAGAATCGTGTGTTGTTCTGTGTTAGTTAAACATATAACTAATCAAATTTAAAAATATTAAAATTTTCAATCTTGCTAATATTCAAATATTCATAAGTTCAACTATTCAAATCTAAAGATATTCACATATTCAAATATACCGCCCAGTGCCTCCTTTTGAGTTCAACGTCTTATAATAAATTCCTTTTAAGAGAAACTACAAAACGAAGAAAATGTGACAATTATTTGTATGTATCAGTGTAACTTTTTTTTATTCCTAACCCCTTTTAAATATTTTTTATTGAGTCTTTAAATAACTGCTCCATTCATTTGCTGCATTTAATAAAATTTCAATTGAATAAACAATGATTCATACAATCAATATCGGTGAATGTGTATGCAATGCGTTTTGCACTTCCCTCCCACTTAATTTGAAATGTTATATCACACACAGTCTAAAACAATTGACCCATTGTCCTAAATGCCCCATTTTTTCAATTTTCCCAAACAAAGATTAGTTTCATAGGCATGAAATAGAAACCAAAACAGAGAAAAAAAAACTTTTCAAAGTTTATAGATAGAAATGTGATGTTTGCTACGGGAAACCAGTTGCCATATGAGATTATTTGTCATTTTGCCAAATTGTAATTAAAGTTGGCAGAAGAAAGGAAAAAAAATACTGCAATTAAATTCTACTTTCACAAACACCCACACATGTCAATATGTAAGTGTACATACTGCATATCTAAACGCCTCTGCAGGACATATTACTGCTACTTCCGAATGGAACATTTTTCTCATTTTTATTAGTTGACATTAAAAAATAGGAACTGGGGGGACTTGATAAACTCCTAAGACCAACTAAAGAAATACCAGGGCTCATATCAAATAATTCTTTGGTGCAGCATATATCAGCAAAATGATACAAAAGGCCATTCATCCATGGCATACTGGCTACAGTGTTATTCCTTCGACCGCACATATATGTATGTGTATCGCATAATATGCATTGAACTAAGGGAATGTCATAGAAACTTTCCTCTCTCACTCTCGTGGTAGTAGTCAATAACGGAAACGGATGTCCCGCAGCTAAATGCAATATACCGTTCCCATAGGGCTGCTCAAAAGGAGAACTATCGTCACAGCAGCAGTAGCTGAGGAAAACGAGAGACCGATGACGTTGGCTAAAGAGTGAAACTTACAACAAGGCCGGCAACAGCAAATGACTTGTGGCGGATATGCCATCGTCGCACATGTATAGATTCGATATATGTTGGCTGGCTAAGCTGCAATGCAACAGCAACAACAACAAAATGACAATTTAACATTTTTCAAAGCCCACAGATATATACTCAGCCCACACACGTACTTACTTCAGATACCACAATGCGGCACTGTGTGTGGGAATGCAATGAATGGAGTGGTCATTGTAGTGTTTGGGTAAAACAGTTAAGCGATTTTTGAAATTTTGTATTGCTGGATAAAAAAACGCAGATTATTTTGAAGCTTCAATTAAGACTAGTGTCACTTCATCTAAAACTGTAAAATTACCTGTTTACATGCCCTTTTCTTGCTTAGCACCTCTTGCAGCAACTTAAATTCTTGAAATAATTATACTTAAAATTTAACATTCCTATGTAAATTTACTAAGCATCGTAAGATTTTTGAATTTTTGTGGTTAAACCAGTAAGAAAGTTTCAGTCGGAAAACCGACTTACATGTGGGGAGAATGGTACATTTGTATGGGAGGTACTAGAAGGGGCGTAGCTGCACTTTTTCTTTTACTCGAAAACTTTACCCTTCTTAGAGGTAACAGAAGGGGCGTGGCTACACTTCCAATTTGTTCTCCAAAACTTATTCTGTTTGATCTATTGATATTGGATCTCTCTATAATGATCTATTTATAATATTAATCGATTTCTAAAGTGGGCGGTTCCTAAGGAGTATGGGTTCCAGATGGGGCGTGGCTAGACTTCAGTTTTTTCTCCAAAACTTTATCCTGCTATAATTCTACTAAATATAGGATTTGGGCACGATCGCGTTGGGTATATTGATATTATTACTTCATCTACGAAAAATACATTTGAATGGGAGGTACCAGAAGAGGTGTGGATTGACTTCCAATTTGTTCTTCAAAACTTTATCCTGTTTGAGATTTACTAAATACAGAATTTGGGTACGATCCTGTTGGGAGTATTGATATTATTACTCGATTTCTAGAGTGGGCGGAATAGTACATTTATTTGGGAGTTACCAGAAGGGGTGGGGCCATGTAGCCCATTTGCAATACCGAAAGTTGCTTTGGGGAAATATTAACTCGTGCAAAATTTCAGAACATTTGGTTGCGTCTTTCGAAAGTTATCGTGCGGATGGACGGACATAGCTCAAACGAAATAGTAATAGTAAATAGTAAGCGAAGAATTTTCGTATCAATCGGCCTATAAGAAAAGTCGTCAGAGCTATTTTTGAGAAGAGGCATGGCACCGCTCACTTTTACCCTGGCTGTATTTAATACTGTACCAACGGCATATATACCTAATCTCATCTTTATACCTCTGATAGTTCATGAGGTATAGGCTATTTAACTTTCAATTTGTAAGGACGGACCAAGTATAGCCAGGCACTATAAACAGATCTTCAGAACCACTTTGTAAAATTTCGTATCAATCGGTCTATTAAAAAATCCGTCAGAGCGATTTTTAAAAAGAGGCGTTACACCGCCCACTTCCACCTTGGCTGTATTTAATACTGTACCAACAAAATATATACCAAATCTCATCTTCATACCTCTGATAGTTCAGGAGATACAGACGTTTAAAGTTTGAAGTTAAAAGTCACGCCCACTGATCCGATCTCGCCCATTTTTTTTATGAATCACAATTTTTTGGTCCCAAATGTATCCACACAAGTTTTCAAGGTAATTTGTTAAACAGTCCTCCAGATATTGCGGTTTCGAAAATTGGGTCCAATGGGCGGGGTTACACCCACTTGATATATCAAAAGTTCAAGTAGCCTATTTTCAACAGCCTTGATGAACATTGAGCAAACGGCGATTTTTGTACATAAAATCTAAGTTTTTTTGTAACTATAATTTTAAAATATTTTGGCCATTTATATGCATTTTCCATGAAATTACTGCAGTCTTCTCGAACATCGAGCATGCTAAGATTTTTATAATTTAAATTTTAGTTTTCTTCATAACCATAATTTTAAGATTTTTTCCAAATTTTTAAAACGTTATATGTTTATGACGTTACTGCAGCTTTCTCAAAAATTGAGCTAAAGCCGATTTGTATACAATAAGTTTAAAATTTCGTCATATCCATAATTTTAAGATTTGTTGACAATTTCTAAACATTATATATGACGTTACTGCAGCCTACTCGAACATTTAACATTACCCCATTTTTATACATAAAATTTTAGTTTTCGTCATATCCATAATTTTAAGATTTTTGTACATATTCCATGACGTTACTGCAGCCTTCTCGAACATTGAACTTGACCCGATTTTTAGTTTTTGTCATATCCATAATTTCCCGATTTTTGGCGATTTTTTGTCCTTACATATTTCCCACCTAAAACGCAACCTTAGCCACATTGCCAGTGTAAACTAAGTGTATGTGACCTTTCGCACTTGCTGGCACATGTGTGTGGGTAGAGTAAATCTAAATTCCTCTTAAGGTTTTGAGAAAATATTTAACCAGATTTATCCACACACAGATAATGGCATAATAAGGCAAGCAGCAGAAATACCTCATCTTGTGTCAGCTGGCATTAGTGCCGCAATAAACTGATTTTATTTATAGTTTATCATTTTAATTAGCTTTGACATTAAAATATGTTTATAATGTTACATTTCTCTTTTACTTTAAGGTCGCGCTCTGTGACAATCTCGAGTTACCCTTTCGGGATGAATCATTCGATGCTGTGCTCTCCATAGCCGTGGTGCATCATTTCGCTACAACGGAACGTCGTGTCAACGCTCTGAGGGAATTGGCACGCATCCTGCGTATTGGTGGCAGAGTTGTGATAACGGTGTGGGCTTTAGAACAACGACATCGACGCTTTGAATCGCAAGATGTTCTGATACCATGGCAGCCGCCCAAGAATCGAAATTTCAACTATTCGGATGAGGAAGATGATGATGATTTCTTGCCACCGTATCATGCGTATACAGAGGACTCGACAAATTCCAGTCGTTCGGCAGGAGATGGCGATAGTTCAAGTTTGTCGTCTTCATCGCCGGGTGAATCGTGTTATAGTTTTGTGAGGCGAGCGATACAGGTAAGTTCAAAGTGGTAGTTAAGAAAGGCACTTACTTACACTTAGTTAGCCCTCAACTAAGCTGAAGATCAATGAGCACTTGATTCTTTAAGCTGCGATTCGTAAAAAGAGCATTTGGCATATTCTTAAAGAGCAGAGGGCATCAATGTTTGACTTTTGCATGTTCACATTTAAATCTGTGGGCCAACTCGTTAGAATTGATCCTAGTAATATAAATAGTATAAATCCTGTCTAAATGCAATAACTATTTTTAAATTGTATTGATTTGTAAAGAGTCGGCCCAAAAATCGGCTAAATATCAATCTAAAAATCCATTCCATTTTAAGAGCCAGTTGCCACTTTCGCGGCTCTCGACTCGTTCGTAATGAACAGGGCAACCGGAAATATGCAAATGCATGTTTTTTTAGATATTAACAAAGGGGTAAGGTATTTATATGTTTCATACTCTTACAAGTGTTTTGACAACTTTTTGTTAGAGCATATTTTTGCATATTTTACCCATAAAGTCATATTTTAACATAATTCGGTTTTTAGAGCTCATTTTAAAAAATATCCTCTTTTTAAGCATATTTCATATTTCTAGAGTATATTTCTGCATAGTTTACCTATAAAGTCATATTTTAACATATTTTGGTTTTATGAGCATATTTCTAAAAAATATCCTTTTTTAAGCATATTTAATATTTTTAGAGCATATTTTATGATTTTAAGAGCACATTTTACGATTTTGATAGCGTATTTTGGGCATATTTTAAGCGCATAAAACACGATTTTTATGGAATTTATTTCCGGTTTGTTAGAGCATATTTCTGCATATTTTGCCTATAAAGTCATATTTTAACATATTTCGGTATTAAGAGCATATTTCTAAAAAAAATATCCTTTTTTAAGCATATTTTATATTTTTAGAGCATATTTGTTGATTTTGATAGCAATTTTGGGCATATTTTAAGCGCATAAAACACGACTTTTAGGGAATAAATTTTCGGTTGCCCTGGTAACGAATCAATACCAAAACTTAGTAGAAATGAAGAACTCCTATATATTGTGTTCATTACAAAGTTTTCAATCGGTTCAAATTTATTGCATCTCCTAACTTTTACTTATACATACTAACATACCTCACCTAATCTTCTTGCAGAAATTAGCTGGCGGCCGAAAACACGCATGGTTCCTTGAATCTTGGACCTCCAAAGATACCAAAAACGACTCCAGTCTCGACTACGAAGATGCCAAGGATCTGCCTATCGAGTTGCGGCGTCTAGAAGACTTTGAAGATTTTACTGATCCTCCGCTGTCGGCGGGTCTTAAATCTCGTAGTCTGGGTAGTATACTCAATCCACCACCACGACAAATTGTACGCTCACGTTCAAGTGTACCAAGTCTCGGTGGTCCTCTCATTAATGTTGACGCTGCCAACAACAGCGCGAGCGTCTCAAATAAAAACGCCCAATTTCTTGATGCTCCCCATCATAGCCACCCAACGGGTGGTTCAGCATCATCGGCATCGTCGAGTCATTCCAATGGTCATTCGCCCACTAATCATCCTGCTACGACGAGTGGTTCCTCTCCCAATCACGCTCTGAACTCATCATCGTCACTTAGTCGCCGTCCTAAACTCATTAAACAGAAACAATCTCTATGTGATGAAGACTATCAACTGCCAGATACTCCATTTCACATGCTAAGTAGCTATAACATGAATACGAATGGAGTGACCAGCACGCTTTATACGAGAGCCTCCTCACTTAATGCGCAGAATCTGACTACGCGTCAGATGCGTAAGCAGAGTTCTCTCAACGAGGAGTTAATGGCTGGCAATCGGATACGCGAAAAGGAACGAGTACGGAAGCGCATACAAAAACAAATGTCGCTTAATGAGGCTTTCCTGTGTCGGTCCGCTCTTTTCTCGAAGCGATTGCAGGTAATACGCGAAGGATTCACGAGCAAAATCAAAAGTTCTACGGGTAGTTTGGAACGTGTCACCAAAACGGGCATCACAAAAATAATGCAAAACCTGAAGACCACCACAGAGGAAAGATCTACGACCAGTGCGGACCAGAGCACCGTAAAGACTTCAAAGGCTGCCATGTGCACGCATGAGCACCATCATCATCACCATCATCACTATCAGCAGCAGCAACAACACTCTCCCTTAGTTTCCAATTTCCAGACGCATCTGCACTATCTGCTGCATCGCCAGAACACGACGCCGACGACCAATAAGTTTGCGGGTCCAGTGACCATTTGCAAGAGCTTAGAGTGTGCAACCACGGCCTGCTATTGCCAGACCTACCACCAGGGTTGCACGCAATGCAACTCTGAGAGTAGCGAAGAGAAGGCCAGGCGCCATTCTCGTGAATCCGGTTCAGATTCTTCCAAAGACAGCAGTCTTCAGTCCGATACCAGCATCGAATCGGAGGACAGCTTCGCATCGGTCATATTCATTCCCAAGCCGGAGCAGCACCAACAACAGCTAAACTATCAGAAACAACATCAGAACTCGAACTCCAGCTCAAGTAATTCGTCCTCTAGCAACGGAGGCGGTGGTGGAGGCTGTCATGTCCACAAGACTTGCTGCCAAAGCAGATGTGTGTCGTCGTCGTCGTCTTCGACTCTGGGCCAGTGCTGTAAACTCGATATGAATGGTCATCGTATTTCGTCAGTGCCAACTTCTCCTCTAATAATGCCCTGTCCACCCACACCCGCCCATTCACCCGCAGCAGCCCAGACCCAAGTGACTTCGCCGCCCCAGTC
Source organism: Muscina levida (assembly GCA_964034835.1). Lineage (NCBI taxonomy): Eukaryota > Metazoa > Arthropoda > Insecta > Diptera > Muscidae > Muscina > Muscina levida. The sequence goes on from OZ035880.1 coordinate 7,028,532, forward strand.
TGTACCAGCTGTTGTAGCGGCTATGGCTATGTTGACACCTCCCCTGAAGAACACCATGGTGGAGAAATCGGCGAGCGTTGAGGAAAAAATACCGCTGAATGGTTTAAGCAAGACCAGGTTCAACTTTGACGAGGCTCACATCAAACAACAGGCTACAAAGGATTTGTTGCAACAACAGCAGAAAGATGTGGCTCACAAGGTTAAGGAACCCGAACAGCCAAAAGATACGAGTATTAAGGAAAATGGAATCTGCAAGAAACCCTTAACAGCTCCTCTTGAACCGAAGATAACCCGTCAAACCATCAAAGATCTGCCGCCTATACCAAAGTTCCGCAAACAGCAGTCGTTGCAGATCAATCGACAAAGTTTTCCCATAGTGCGTCGGACCATAACTTCCGCTGGAGGTTCCGCTATAGCCGCTATACCTAAACTTATGTCTCTGGAGCTGTTCAATCCAGCCACCGACGATTTGGACAGTGACTCGAGTGAGCCTTCGTCACCCGACTCCGTGGACAGTGTTATAAGTGCTCCGCGATCAAATGCTCTTACAACGGAGCCCAGTCTAGATCAGCCTAAGGATACAAGTCCCGCAGGTGAAAAGGACACTGAGGCTGTTAATGGCCTAAAGGAGGAGGAGGAGGGCACAAACTCAAAACCTTTGAGTTCCACACATGATATTATAGTTAACGACGATGCTGGTGATATTGTGCCCACAAAATATGGTGGCCAACAGAGTAATCCACCCGAGGATTGTGCCGAATTTGCTGAAAAGCTCAGTGCTCAATTGATGCGCGAGCTAGAGGAGAAGAATCACAAGGCTGATAGTCGTAGCTTGGATGGTATGACCGATGATCTATTCGAAGATCCTTTTGCCCCCCAAACAACGCGAAAGCGCAATGGTGAAAAGGATTTGGCGGCTCTACGGGACGAACTAAGGGAACGGCGTCTCATGTTAGCCAATCTTTCGACGCAGCCAAGTCTGAATCAGTCACCCAATTCTTCATCCACCTCCTCGTTATCCTCTCAAACACGTAGTTTTACAATACACGAAGAGGACGAAGATGAGGACGAGGAGGAACATGAACGCAGCTATACCCTGCAGCTGTATGAGAACTGTAAAATATCAAAGCTGAACTACAAACGCCATTTGCACAGCAATAACTTACATCCGGAGACCACGTACCTACTGCAAGATGAAGATTCCTCCGTCAAGGATGACGAGGACGACAACGACGACAACTACAACGAAATCGAAGAGGTCGAGCACGACGTCATACCCGAGGAGGATGAAGACGACGAAGATGAGCCCAGTCAGGACAACGATCGCTCTGCGAAAACCAAAGACAACACGCTGAAATGTGATTCACTCGACGACAAAGAGGACGAAACGAAAAAAAGTTCGGGCGAAGACACGACCCTGCAAAATCGCAATCAGTCCACCGAATCGTGGGAGCATTCGAACAGCTCGACCACCTCACTTGACAGCCCATCTCAAGGTGGCGCCACTACACACCATCGTTACTACCATGTGTTCCGCGAAGGTGAACTTGATGCTTTAATCAATCATCACGTTGCCAGTCTGCACATCGTCTCCTCATACTATGAGCGAGCGAGTTGGTGTGTGGTAGCAGAAAAAGTGCAAGTATGGACAATTTGAGTGGTTGGTTGGATAGAGTACAATACTGTTAAGACAGTTACTATGTGGTAAAGCGCGTTAGAAAGTGAACGTGGGAAACAAAAAACTTAAAGTTACTTAAAGTTAAAATCATATGTATACAAAAATTATCAAAAAAAAAAAACAAGAACAGCTCAAATATTATTATTTTCTATATACATAGATATATATATGAATATGAATAGTAGATAGAAATATCAGAGGAATAGCTGAGATTATGTTAAATGAAACTTGTATATTTTTATAAAATAACAATTACATAATCAAATCCTGCAAAGGGAAACTTGGTCGTATTTTACTGCACCTTGCGTAGAATACATTGGCGGTCATATGTTTATAGTTTTTCGTGTTTTGATATCTCGAAAACTGCGAATACTTTCCTTTAATTCCTCAAGAGGCACAGAGTTATGCCTCTTTCTCGAATTGTGTTTTTTTTTTTGTTAAACCTGTCTCTTTGAACTTCTGCGCCTATTTCAGTTGAATCGATAACGCTCAATCGTTATTTCGATTACGCTAGCATACGCAGAACACACGCAGTGTCCCGCTGAATGGTGCCGTGGCACTGAATGCCTATTTGCTACTCTTGAATTTCGTATTTCCTCCTCCGTCATCTCGCAAGTTTCTGCTCGTTGGCGTTACTGATTCAAATGTAAATGGACTTTTGGTACACCCTGTACTAAACTACCGATGCTATTAAAACATAGTTCATAGTAAATTTACATAATCTCAGCCTTCCCTCTGACAAAAAAATATATTTGTATAAATTTAGAACTAATTAAAAAAGATAACCAATTTTGAATTATTTAATTTAGGTATATATACATATATTACTAAAACAAATGCATAACAAAATCAAATTTAAAAAAAAAAACCTTCATAAACCCCTTCCCTCCTCCCATATATAAATACAGGAAACCAAAAAATTCGACATGTCCTGTCCAAGACTTAAAACCAAATTCAAAAAAATCCCTCCCCCTTTATAGTAAACAAAACAAACAAACAAAAATCACAATAAAAAATTTTCCAATTTAAAACTAAGAATAATTTATAAGTTATAACGTAGAGTTTACTTAGATCCGTACCCCAACTAGGGATCATTGATCTTCAAAGGATATTACATAATTATACTCTTTGACTTAATAATACAAATTGTATCTAACTAAATATTAGACAAAACTCAAAACAACAACAAAATAAAAGGTAACATTTTTGCAAAAGAAATTAAATTTCTTTTAAGGCCTCAAACAATAACAAAATGACGATGGGAGAGCTACCTCCAAATTGTGTAGAAGTTATAAGATAAAAACATGGAGTAGTAAGTTCTCCTCCCCCTCTTATTTAGTTTTCTTTAGAATATAAAAATTAATATAAATAAAATTTAGTAAATATAAAGATGCGCGAGAGAGCGACAAACAGAGAGTTAAAGCACACTTAATGGCAACTCATCAAAAAAGGTTACAAAGGAATTGCAAAATTGAAAATTTTTCTAGTATTAATTATATATTTAAGTGAAACATAAGAAAAAAAGTAACAAATTCTAAATATGTACCAAAAAATTATTTACTTACTTTGCTTGTGATTTCTTTTTTTAATGTAGTGTTGTGTTGTTATTTGTTTATTATGTCAAATTGTAATTGGCAGGGTGAGGTCTGAGAAAATATGCCATCCCCTCCCGGAACATAAAAACCAAGGTAAAAATTGGTGCAGGTAGCCATTGAGTATAGGGAACGCAGATACCTCTTGGACTTTATTATAACTACCTATGTATAGGTACTAATTTGAATGTTATTATTATTACTATGATATTTTTAGTTCCCAACAACGATTTAATATTTAACATTTGGCCCAAATATTCAAATATTTAAATTTTTAAGTATTAAAATATTTAAATACTAAATCTGCGTGTTTTTTTAATAATGTTTATAAAAATTGACCCCTGACATCAAAAAAACGTTATTAAATTTGCTAATTATGTCTGAATGTTTCCGAAAGAAAGCCACAGGTCTTAACGACGATTTATGAAAAAAAAAATATATTTCTTTTGGAATAATAATTTTGAATACTAATTTAGTTAAAAATAAAATAAAGTTCAAAACAGGATATTTTTTTTTCATTTCATTTCATTTATTTAATCTTGTAATTAAAAGCCCCATTTTTAATTATTCCTTTTTTAAATTTTGTTGACTTGTATTTTTTAATTTGATTGTATTTTTTATAAATTTTTATATAATTTTTTAGAAATATATCTTTTTAATTTCTAAATATATTTTTAAATATATTTTCTATGGTAATAAGGCTGAAGTGCATAATATGAGGCCCAATTAGAAAAAATATGCCATTCTCTTCGTCTTGGTCCCCAACCATCAGAATGGGTGGTCAAAGTTGATGCTCAGGGCCATGGGGCCCCTTAGGTTGTATGATCAACTATATTTTCGACACTAATCCAACGGTGTGATTATCAGTTTCCCCTGGACGAATTTCAAATTTCGGGATAAACAAAAAAATTTTTGACTGCGGCTCAATAACTAAAGGACACACTTTTTTCACAATTTCCAAATAAATAAATTGTTTTTTTTTTTTAAATCGCCTGAGTTTTATTTTTTTTAATATTTATATTTGTTTTCATAATTTTTAAAATTTTTTTGCCTGCTGCTCAATTACTACGGGACACACTATTTTCACTTAAATTTCCAAATAAATAATTTTTTTTTTTAAATAATTTTTTCTTGATTTTTTCTATTTTTTTCTGAAGCTATTATTTTTTCCATGATTTTTAAAATTTTTTCAATTTTTTTTTTAACTTTATTGAAATTTTTTTATTAAATATTCTTGAGTTTGTCTAATTCTTTCCTGAAGTATTTAATTTTTTAATATTTTCTCAATTTTTTTTTTCACTTTTTGCTTTATTATTTTTCTTAGTTTTTTAAAAATTTTCTTTAATTTGTCTATTTTTTTTTTCTTTTAATTTTTAAAAGTTTTTTCAATTTTTTTGTTCACTTTATAGAATTTTTTTTCAAATGTTCTTGAATTTGTCTATTTTTTCCAAAATATAAATAAACTTTTTAAAAAAAAATTTTAATTTTAATTTTTTTTTAATATTTCATTTTATTTCGATTTTTTTAAATTTTTCATTTTATTCCAATTTTTAAAATTTTTTTTTCAATTATCTTTTTTTAATTTTTTTCCCCAATAAAATGCGAAAAAAAATTTTTTTTTAATTTTTTCTTTTTTCTGGAATTTTTAATTTTTTTTTCTTAATTTTCTCTCAAATTTTTAACACATTTCATTTTGCCATGGTTCTTAAATTTTCAATTTATTTTCTTGATTTTGTTCAAATTTTCTACCCAATGAGCCTTTTTTGGACTTCCTAGGCCCGGAAACACCTCAAAGATCCTTAAAAAATACACCATTGAATTTGTCTCAAAAATATCATTCATTTGAGTACCCGCATATAAAGGGTTACCATAGCATCAAAATGCTCCCTTTTTTTGGCTCCATAGTGCCTTTAAAAAATACACCTTTGAGTTCGTCTCGAAAATATCTTTTATTTGAGCACCCGCACATGGGGGTCATCATAGAACGCCTTAGCGCCAACATTGACCTTGATTTTCATGTTTTTTGGGGCGCATTTGGTGGGAGTGGCATTTCACGCCCCATATTATGCACTTAGACTCAAAATTGTGTGGGCAATAAACTAATTATTTTAAATGTTTACTAAAACACTTAAGATCGTGAATAATCCAATTCTCCTTAAATTCTTATGAATATTTAAGTCCCAGAAATCGGGAGGTTGTATGGAAGGTGGAAGTTGTTTTCGTCCGATCTTGCTCATGTAAGAACTCAACCTCCGCCAAGAGGATTGAAGCTTGCATACCAAATTTCTTCTCGGCAGTAATCCCATGAACCGACGTAAACGACGCAGAATTTGACTAATTTAACTGAAGATTTAGAAATAAAGGACTATGGAAATACAAAAAATGGCTATCCTGGCCCAAAAATACTGAAGGGGCCTAAAAATATCATAGTAGGAATCGTGGTGATAATACCTTTAAATTAAGTACCCACACATAGGGTGTTACAAAAGGATCCAAAAGTGTCCTTATTATGGGCACCATGGGTGCCGCCACCAACTAGAACCTTAGTTTTCGTATTTCAGGGGCTGAACTGAAAAGGTTGGCATCTTTACTTATTACAGTTAGTTCTCGGCGGCATGATTTGCAATTCAGCCAAATTTCACTTTTGAGTCCCTCTCTTGTGTTGTGCTGTTCTTCGTTATTTTATAATAGTTTCTTCCGAGTTCGGTTGTTATTTCTTGGAAATTACAGTTAATATGATTTTCACTTGTTTTTTTAATCACTTTTATTTAATAAACACCACTTTTATTAATAATGAACCACAATTTGTTATCCTTAACTTGTTGCTGTTTGTTGGTATTGCAAAGAGGAACTAAACAAATGGCTGATGGTGTGGCCAGATTATCTTTTTGGTGACATATCGTACAGCATTGCCAGCACAAGAAAAAGGGTTACAACGGCCTATTCAATTGCATCCGGCGCGGAATGTTGTGAACGTTTGACAAGTAGATGGATGTTTCAAATATCAATAGTTTTGAAAACTCAACAACAATTAAACACTTTTTTTTCGCTAAATTACTCAATAACTTAGCGGTTAGGTCTTTCGTTTTAATGATTTTGTAAACCAATTATATAGATTTATCTAAGCAAAATCAATGTTATTTAATGAATTTTGCAAAAATTACTTTGTCTATTTATTTATTGACAAATTTGCAAAAATGCATTGTTGTTTTTTTAATTATGTACATTATTGTTTTGTTAATTTGTCCATTGCTAAACTTAGATTTTTTAATACATAGCCTACATTTAAGAAAACTAAAAATATTCAAAATCTTGAAGATCGTTAACTTTAAAATTAAACTTAATTAAAAACTAAAGACCCCTAAACACTCCGCTTTAAACATACCAAATTTTCAATAACCGTTACACACAAGCTCATATATAGTATAATAAATAAAGAAAATATGTTAAATAATATCAATAAACTGCATTTACACCCTTTTTAATTAAAGAAACAAAGTATTCTACAAAGAAAATCCCTACATAATTCAAAATATCGAAATAACCAAACAATAAATTATATAATTCTATTTGCTGCCATTCAAAACTCATATTCAAAAACCCAAAACATATTGAAAAAACATATATAGTTAAACAATTAAACACACAAATAAAATACCAAACCCAAACCAAATGGCCAAGCAAGTGATGTAAGTGATGATAAAATATCTCTTATACTGAAAGATACTTACATAAACTACTTAAAAAATGAAACTCATAAAATCTTAGAATTTTGATAAAGTATTTGCAAAATACTTCGACCTAATAACCCATAAAACTTAAAGAAAAGCTAATAAGACATAACCTTAAAAAATAAAAGAAATACAATATAAAAATCAATGAAATTGTCTGACTGTGAATGAGTTTTTATTGTAGTTAGCCAAAAAGATATCAAACCAAAACAAAATAAAAAGAAACTGTAATACTAACTAAAATCTTAAAAACCAAAACATAAAACTCTTAAACAATGAAGCATAAACGCGCAAACGCCTATAGGAAAAGTTTGGTGAAAACCTCTCTTGAAAACTCTAAATCGAACAAAATCTAGTTTATAAACAATTTGTAATATACCTATATATTATAATATACATATATTTGATTCATATGCTTTTATATATACATACATACATTTAAAAATGTTAAAAACAAAAATAAAAAATATAACATAAATAACTATTTGACTTAATTGAAATATTTTATTAATATGAAAAATAAATTTATTTAAATTGAAAACAAATATTGTACAAAATTAATTTTTTAAAGGCGTGTGTTATTTTTCTTTTTGCATTTGTGAAATGTAGTTTAGAATTTGGAAGATGGTATTCTGAATTGTATTGTTTTATAGTTATAATAATTAATAATGTGCTAGGCAACAAGCAAATTGCTTTGGGAGGAATTTCATTTGAGCATTTCGAAATATTTTTTAAATCAAAATTTTATCATTTCTCCAAAAATTTTCTTTCTGTTTTTAAATTTTTTTAATTTTTTTTAAATCTAAATTTTATCATCATTAATTTCGACAAATAAAACAATTGGTTGCAATATTTTGTTAAATTTTTATTGACCAAATTCAGAAATATAGAAAAACATGTTCAGATTTTTGGGAACAAAAAGATTAAAAACACTGTAATAATTTATTTTTGAAATGTTTACTGCTAATTAAAAATAGTTGATTATTTAATGCAAATATTTTTGTTATCGACAAATTTATTTCAAAATACTATGAATAAATTCTAAGGTAAGAGATTTTTTTTTAAATACTTATTTTTTTTCATTATGTTAGAATTGCATCTAATGCAATAAATATTGATGATCTAAATTATTTACGACGTAAAAAATTAGAATTTTTTTAAAAATATTTCTTTAGAATTTATACATATATAGTATTTTGAAAATAATTTTTCATTTATTAATCAATTTTGTATAAAACTCCATTTTTTTTAAATACGCAACAATGTTAAATTTTTTTTAATAAAATTTTTCCTGCGATCTAAATTTTGTCATGAAATAAGAATTAAAATTAAAACTAATAAATTTTGAAACAATATGATGTCAAAAAGTAAAAATTCTTAACTTCAAAATTTTTTTACTTCAGTATTTTGAATACATTTTTTTGTAAATTAATTAATTAAAAATAAACAAAAACATTTTTTGTTGAATCTTTTTTCAAAAATCTGGATTTTTTTTTTAGTTTGGAGTTCTGTTAAGTTTAGAAATGAATATGAAGCGAAAAACTACTATTTTCTGTTATTAATTTTACTATAGCTTTGTTGTAAATTGTAAATGTTTTCTTAATAATAAATTTTTTTTTGGACAATTTTTTGTTGATTAGTTAATAAATTAAAAATAAAATAAACATTTTGTTTAATATAAAAAAAAAATTTTCAATCTTTTTTCAAAATTCTGGACATTTTTTTTTAAGAATATACTGTTTGTTACCAATTTAGAAGTGAATATGAAGTCAAAAACAACTGTTTTCTATTTTTTAATTTTACTATTTTTTTATTTTACTATTAAATGTTAAAATTGTTTTTAAAAAAATATTTACACTACAGAATTTGAATAGATAAAAAAATAAAACAAACTTAAATCAGTTTTTTGTTTTCGTAATACTTTTACATTGAAAAACTTTTATTGAACATTTAATTTAAAAAATATATTAATTTGTTCATTCAATTTAAAAAAAAACATTGCTTATTGTTGTTTTTTAATAAAAACAATTTTCCAAATTTTTAATTTAGTACCAAATCAAAAATTTGCTTGTTTAATATTTTAATTTTTTTTGTAATTAAAAAATAACAAATTCGCTTTTATATTTTATATGATATAGTTTTATATTTTTTTTTTCATATTCAGTTCCAAATTAGGGACAAAATTTACAAATCTAAAAAACTAGTTTTAAATAAAAAAAATTAAATTGACTCAAAATTTCTATTTTAAAAACACATGTGATTTTTTAAAACATATATTTATTTAAAATAATTTTATTTTTTTTTTTTATTTTTAATTTTTAGTTTTTGTAGGAAACTTAAAGAAAATCCGCCCTGATATGGCCAAACGTCTTCTTTTTTCGTTTTCCAATGCACCCTCTAGAAGATACCAAAATGGATTTGGTGTTATCGAGTATAGCCGTAGGGACATGATAATAGACCTGCTTATTTTATTACTTACAACTCATACAAAACTTGATTTTTGTTAGTAACTTTTTTCGTTATTTTATTCACAATATCCGAAAATTTAATGTTTATAATTAATTACAAATTTTTTTTTTCTATAACAAATTAAAAAAAAAAAATTATACAAAAAATATAAAACTACTTAATAGTTATAAACTTTATATAAAACCAAATAAATTTAAGATACACTCTTCTCTTACACTAAACTAAAACACATTAAAGCATTAAGTATATATTTATGAATATACTTGCGTACATACTTAAATACAAACATACATATTTAAAATTACAGAACAACTGAATTTAATTGGAAAACAATTTAAAAGAAAACAAGAAGAAACATTTTGGAAAAAAGGTACTAAATAAAGTCAAAAGTAATGAATTGAAACATAAGTCGGTCGGTGTCTTTTTAAATGCCAATAAAAATGGCAAGGTACACGGATGGTAAGTAAATGTCTATATTATAAAGAGTAAAAAGGTAAATATGCGAGATGGCAGCTAGCACTAAATTAACTCTTTCTTTATTTAAATAACAACATATAAGAACTAATATACAGTTAAAACTGTTGTCTGAATTTAAATATGTAAATGCTCGTTATTAAGATTTCTGATAAATTTGAATTTACCAAAATAAAAGCAGTTGCAATTACTTGAGAGTCGTAGGAATTCTTCTTCTAAAAGCTATATACAACTACGATTACTATAGCGGTTCATAAGTGAAAATAATTATTTGATGTTTATCCATACGCCTACATCTATTCCTATTTACGTTATAAAATAAAGTACAGTTTATAACATGTTAATTACATATTGGTTAAAAGAGCATTTATTTTACATGTCCATTTTGTTTGTCTTTTAAATTTTATTAACGCTTTTGCACTTAATCTTATGCTTCTTTGTTTGCCGCCCTTTCTTCATCGGCATGTTTTCGTCTGACATGTTTTTTGAAATTTGATATATCTCTAAATGTTTTTATACAATATTTACACGAATAGTCACGAACACCGCTGTGAACCTTCAAATGGGCATTCAAAGCACTACGAAACCGGAAGCGTTTTGCACAGTGGAGACATTGTAAAGGCATCTCGCCCGTGTGTATTCGCTCGTGTGTGGTCTGCTCGATTTTGGTGCGAAAATGACGATCACAGTAATTGCATTTAAATGGACGCGCACTGGTATGGGTCATTCGATGTCTTTCCAAATTTTCTTTTTTAAAACTGTTAATAAAAAAATGAGTTAAATAAAAAAAGTCAAAAGTTAATTTTTCTTATACAATGATAACTTTGCAGCTCTAATCTAAATACAAATGTGTGTCCACTGCGGTACATATGCTATTAAATATTTTAAAAAGTTTGTGATTGACTTTTATGTTCTATATTAATTAGTCTGCAAAGCTAAGAATTATTCCGCCCGGCACACAAATGTACATTTAGTTATTTTCATTATTTAATTCTTACTTTCTGTGGCATATATCACATTTAGAAAGTTGTTCACCGCAATGCGAATCTAGATGTGTCTCCAAATTTTTACTATTTACAAACAGCTTGTCACAATAGTCGCAGGCATATTCCGGTTCTTTAGCATCTAAAAAAAAAAGCAAATTAATGTTTAAAAGTTTATTTTCACCTTCCCCTCCAATACTCACCTGTGTACGACTTTTCGTGATGTCGTATAGTTTCCTTTTGTGTAGACTCCTTTAGACAAAATTTACAATCATCTTGAGGACTATTCGACATCGTGTGCCTTTTGCCATGCACATGTAATCCTGATGCGCAACGAAAAGATTTGCTGCAAGAACTGCAGCTTATAGCCATAGGAAATGATTTCGCCACTATGCAGCTAATGTCACGGTGAATTTTATAATGTTTGTAGTCGGTACAAAGCATATCGCAGGCATCACATCTTAACTTAAGGGCCGGATGATGATTATAACGAACATGGTTGAGAAATGCACTATAGCGATTGAAAACTTTAAGGCAGTCATGACATTTAAATTGTAATTTGTTTACGTCACTGACAGAGTGCACATGATCAGCATGCTTAATTAAGTCTTTGCAACTGGATGTTTTATATGGACATGCATAGCACAGGTAATTAAAACTCTTCCAGGAGGATATTTGTGATTGGAAATGAAGACAAGAATAACCCTGGCAAAAATATTTTATATATTAATATATGTTCGTATTTGGAGTAAATTCTTACCTTCTGCTCTGTTTCGCTATCAACCATATTTGGCTCGCAATATGCGTTAGTGCTACTACTCCCTTCATTGGTCGCAATGATAGCATCTGCTTCCACCTCAAATTCATCCGACAACATAATTTGCTCCTCGGACAGTTCATCCTCTATTACTACTTCTCCAATTTGCATGTCATCGTCAGCTTCATCTGTACCTTTTTGAAGTTCATCCTCATTTTCCACTTCGTTATCCTCCACTAAGATTTGATCTTCCACTTCAAGATAATGATGTTCATCCTCTGTTGTTGAATGTTCTTCCTTGTCAAGAGTATTTAAAATAATATTCATGGGTTCATGCTCTTTGCGGCCATCATCGTCTTGCGCCATTTCTAAGATATCGTATACCTCTTGCAGATAGCCATCGTTATCTGCCGCATTAACATCGCCCGTTTCAGAAATAATGCTCGTCACAGTAAATGCAGCCCGGGTAACGTTACATTGCTGTTCCTTTCCAATTTTAATATTACTTGTCTGTTTGTCCGCCGTCATCGGTTGTTGCGTTACGTGTTCTGCGTGCTTTTTGTACGTGGGGAAGAGGTCTTCTAAAGTTTCCTGTGCTGCATGAACTTTGGTGTAAAACTTGTGCGACAGATTTAACTGCTCCAGGCACTCTACACAAACCGACTTGGGCAGAGCATCAGACATTTGGATGTTAATGCTGCAACAATTTCGCAATTTCTGACAAATTTCATGGGACTGATCTGTTAAATTGGTCAGTAAATCGGGTTTTTTAAGGGATGCACATAGCCGGCAAAGTCCCACCATGATTTTTGTAATTAATAAAACAGTTTCTACTGTTGCGGTATCCACTAGCAAAATTGTCGATGGCCTATTGGAATATTTTTGTTTACAAACTAGTGCTTGTTCTTTTTCGCTGTTAAACAAAGTTGCCAGATAGTGCGAATAAGAGATTCTTTGAAGAAAAAGTCATAAACAATGTTCATACGGTTTTAATGTCTGTATACGCTATATATCTAAAGTACGGTCGAAGGGTGTAAGTACATATAAAATAAAATAAAATAAAATAAAATAAAATAAAATAAAATAAAATAAAATAAAATAAAATAAAATAAAATAAAATAAAATAAAATAAAATAAAATAAAATAAAATAAAATAAAATAAAATAAAATAAAATAAAATAAAATAAAATAAAATAAAATAAAATAAAATAAAATAAAATAAAATAAAATAAAATAAAATAAAATAAAATAAAAAAAATAAAATAAAATAAAATAAAGAAAAATAAAATAAAATAAAATAAAATAAAAAAAATTAAAATAAAATAAAATAAAATAAAATAAAATAAAATAAAAAAAATAAAATTAAATAAAAAAAATAACATAAAATAAAATAAAATAAATATTTGTTACACTTATTTAACTAAACATATTAAATATAATAACGTAACAGTTAAGACAAACAACCAAGCAACAATAATATTTATTCAGAATGTAATGGCTCACTCAGTTTTGACTTAACTTAACAAAACTTAACAGAAGAGACCAGCTGATTGAATCTACTACATACATTATGTACGAAAGTAGTTATAATTCACTTAACGTTACTTAACAGTTTTTTACGTTTGACGGCAAGCAGCTGATAAATTTTGGTATTGTTGTTTTGTTATTTGCAAAGTTTGGTGGGATTTGGAAGCCGTTTATTTATTTATTTATATATTTATTCATTTATTTCAGTAATACTAAGCATATAAGGCCAAAAAAACATATTACACAGCACAGAAGAATTGGAAAATGGACAATGAAAAGTAAATTTCTCTAGTGCAAAATATTACTTTTTTGTACGATAAGACATCGGCATCGTTAAAACTCGTGTTTTTGTATTCCTTAAGTCTCTCAAGTTGTCAGTAATGACATCTTTTGCACTTTGTTACGATCTTTTAAGATAAGTTCTGTTTTGTTAATTCAAGACTGATCGGACCAAACTTTGCAGTTTGTGGCCTCTTTTCGTTTCGACCTTCTCTTTTCTAACCTATCATGACATCTGGCAACTATATATGTAAAAGTCAACATTTCCTCTGAATGTCAATTAAGAAGCAGCGAAACGAATCCATAAATCGAAAATAACCGAAGCGCCAACTTTCAAGCAATTGAGCCATTTTGTGCAGAATTATTTTCTTTTCGTAATAAAAAATACTTTATAGTTAGTTGTACGTCTTTAAACTCTTAGCCAAGATTGTGCAAATTGTAAAAGAATAAACATTAAAACTGTAAATATGTGGAATAATTTTGAGCAGTCGCCTCTAGAGGATGAAACCATTTCAAATGCATTTTCTTCTCGGGGCATTTTTCGTATTAGCAGCGATGATGAGGTAAACAAAGTCAAACCCTCTCGGAATACATTGTGCATCCGCAATCTATGTCCATTCATTTATTTATCCTTTTACAGATTATCCACCATCCTCATGTTCAGGCATCGGTGCAAAATAAAAAGATGGTTGTTGCCATTGACAAGAGTGTATTTCTGCTGGAAGATGAGATGGTTGCAAAATGTTTTTTGCTTTCCTTCAATGTCAAAATTGATGTTTTGACCATTTCCAATACGGGCAACTTGATTGTGTGTGGCCTAAGCGATGGTGAAATCCATGGTATTTACATAAAAGGTACGCCATTGTTTAATGAGGTCATCAAAGTGGAGGACATTCATGTTGTGGGGCAAAAAACATTTGTGGGTGTTCAACAAATAGGATCGAGCTTCTGTTTCACCTGCTGCAATGGTAGTGTGTATAGGTAAGTGAGGGAATTGGATTTGATGTTGGTGGAGAAATTTTATTTTTGAGCTAAAAAGAAATATACTAAGCTTTTGTAAAAATAAAAATTCCTCGGGGGAAGTCTGATGAGGTGTAAATGAAGCCGGAATAGGGACTTTATGCGCTGAATGTTTTCTGAATTTAGTAACATACAAACAAACTTAACCTGTAAGCTTTTTTAAAAAAATCTTCGACCTCTTACTTATTATCATTTATTGACAAAGTCTGTGTCCAAATGTTTATACCCAAATATAACATATTTTTGAACTATAATTATAAAATGTCAATCTAGCCTATCTGATATCGATGAAACCCCCTTGGAGAACAACTTAAACGTTTCCATTGGCGAAAATGAGACAAAGGATTTGGAGAACCACTTTAAGGGCACTAGCCTCAAACGTCTATTTACCATTAGAGGCATAAATGACGTTACAGCGGCGTTATTAATAAATCAAAATTATGATAGCTTTAGTGGTGAAGAAATGCAAATCGATCCACTGTTGATAGCGGGTACACAGAGTGCGATTTACGTGAGAACATCCCAAGAAGACTTGGTGAGGGTAAACTTGCCAGATCTGTATGAGGGTGTTAAACAGATTTACTATTTGGAAAATTATATGTAAGTTTTTCTACTATGCTTAATAAAGTATTACTTATTAAAAAAATATCTTATCGTTGTAGTGTGGTATTAACCAATTCTGGCCATTTATTAGAATTGTGTCCTATAACCAAATTGTTGTTATATGCATCACCCTTGAACGTTTCCACACTCTTAATTGAAGACTTGATAGTTATGGAATGCAATGATGAAAATATTGAGTTACTGGTATTAACAAAACAAACTAAAGAAGATGAGCGTTGCATAAAAATGATAGACTATCCAGGTAAATTTTAATCAAGGTGACTGGCTACCTCGAGGGCTGTAACTTTTGGTTTAATTTCTTTTCGAAGCTTTTAAATGTCACAATGAATTGGATGTAGCTGATAACTCCTGGTTGGTTCAGCAACCAAAGTGCTCTGTGAATTTGTATTACTTGTCCGGATCTCAGACCAACAGTAACAGCTTACCCTCAATGTTGGAAATGATCTTGGTTTCGGAGACTCATCCTAGTGAGCGTTTCAAGAAACTGATAGCCAAGGGTCATTTAGAAGAAGCAGAGGTTTGTGAAAACACACAAATAAAAAGTAGTTTGATTATATTATAACTGATATTTCAGGATTTTGGTCGGCAATTTGAGTTGTGTTTGCAACCGATATATGAAGCAAAAGCTAAAAAACTTTTGGTAGAAATGAACACACTGGGAGAGGTAAGTGAGGCTGTAAATTAATATAAAATTTTTGTTTGGAAACAATTTAACATATTGTTTTTATTTAGAACAATCCAGAGTTGCTAGATGAGCGCTTTTCTGCCCTACTGGAAAATTTACCAAAGATCGAAAACAAAGATTTTTTCAGACAAAATCGCATGTTTAATATCCCTTCACGCAGAATTTTGGAAAAGTATCTAAAGGAGGTCCTAGAACACTTGGATGAAGAGGTTATAAACTGTTCGATATAAGAGGAGCGATTTGTTAAAAATTAACTTACTTTATCTACAGGTTGATGAACATCATATTTTGGAAATTGTTGAACAATTGGATCGCCTTAAGACTTTAGCTATTCTGGATCCATATGAAGTCAATATGGATTGGCAAAAATTTGTATATCATCCGAATTTAATCAAGTACATCAATGCTTTACTGAAAACCGATATTTCCACAGCGTGTTTGGTTTGGAAGAGACATTCATGTGCCATTTTGCCCCAGCTGAATGAAAAAGATCTTAGAATGATATTAGGTTTAATACCCAATGATACTAAGCCGTTTAGTTTGTTGCAATGGCTTAAACAATTTGTACCCGTTGTGAGTAGCACGCACCCCAATATAATGCCGTTCATTACCGATTGGAGCATCGAAAAGACGCGATCGTTGCAGTATGCCGAGCTATGGCCAGAGATTGGTTTGGAGTTTTCATCCAAAGTCTCTGAAATTTTTGAAGATATACAATTTATGCTCTCTGATGTAAGGAGGCAGCATGAACGTAATATAGGCAAACTACGAGATTTAGTAAATGCATTGCAGGATTTATTTGTCTTGAAAACAAGTTATAATCTAATAATAACATTGGATAGCTATTTGCAAGTGGGTTGAAACATAAAAACTTAAATAATAAGTGTAGGAGTAAACAATTGTTGTAATTTCTGTCTTTTTTAGGATAGCATGGATGAGACGGCGAAATGTATTTTGTTAAGAGTTCATTTGGATAACCTTAAAAGTCTGGTCAATGATTTCCTCTATCCCATTTACCAAGAAAAAGGTCAATCACCCGTAGCCGCCATAAGACGTTACATCAGCCAACTAGTGGCTAGCCGAAATTCTTTTTCAACTTGGCTTGAGAGATCTGTGGCTTGTATAGAACTATTACACAACGAAGATGATCGTTTGGAGTGTGCATTATTAGTGTTGCAAGTAAATATCTAAAAATTTTTCTAGATAATTGAGCAAATTGTACATGTTTTTAATGTATTTCTAGAATTCTCCCGTTCCTTGGCCAGAGACTGTGGCACCGTTGATTAAACTCCGTTATTCCACTCATCCCTTAGCGTTGAAAATCAATTCCGAATATGAAATTCAAGTTATCAAAATAATGAAAGCCAAATATGGTTGGCCTACGGACTGTGCCTCAGATATGAATTTGAAACTATTCATGTTTCGTATAGTTAAAATGGATTTACCTGATATGCTTGATGATATCAGAGTGCTTACGAAAGCGGCACCTGAAATTGCCACTGGAGCAAATTTTAATGTTTGTTATCAAATGGTTAGAAAGGGTAAACCAGAAGTGGCCTATGAGTTTTTTAAATCTTTAAAGGCGGATACAAATTCAGAATATGCCGCAGATGTGACGGAAATGTTTGGGGTAATTAAGGCAGAATACGATATTATTTATTTGTTTTTCTAAAAAAAAAATTAAAATTATTTGTCGATTTTTTTTTCAGGAACTTCTGGAAAGCTCTTCAGCTCCCCTAACAGAGGAAGCTATTGAAGAACAGCGTAACCTTATCGAGTTCTTTTCATTTATAACACCTCGTTCTTGTACTACGGCCCAGAAACGCCTAAAAGCAATAGAAAACCGATTTGTACTGCGTCACAAATACGAATTGGAAATTGAAGACGTCACTGAACTGGCTTCATACAATAATCGCTTACAATTTCTCGATTCTGCCATAGAGAATATAATAAAACGCAGTCAAATAACGGACAATATTTGTAAATATTTTCTAACCGAAATATGCGAAGTCGCTAATGCTCTAGATTTGTCGAAAATATTTGTGGTAACGCGTTTATGCCAGCGTATGAAATGTTTGATTTTGACATGTGCTTTAACCTACTACATGATCGAGATTTTAGATTGTACGCCGGAAACTAAGGATGACTTTATAGAATTGGCTTTAGAACTGCTGGCACAACAAATACAATTGACCAAAAGTTCTCAGAATTGTAGTACATTGGCTGCTCTACTAAACGATAACGATCCACTGGCATTGCCGTTGGTCTACGAACTGTTGGTTAAGGCCTCCATTTTTGAAAAGGATCAAATCAGTGATTTGGTGGAGTTGATCCAATACATACGCATTGCCAGTACAAGTTACGGTTTAGATGCTGTCGAAAATTTCTATGAAGGAAGAGAAAAAGAGATATCTAAGCTGATATGTGATGCCATAGATGTATCAGACATATCGGTGGGTGATATAACATTGAATTTTTCAACCGCCTTAAATAATTCGTTTGACATAAAGCCGGAGACTAAGCCGAAGAAGCGTAATTCAGTTTCAATATTTGATGATGTTGCGCCTATACCGCAACAGTCACAAACTAAGGTAAGCAGCAGTGCTGTACGTTTACTTAATTATTTCCATGATTTTTTTTTGTAACTTCCAGGTCAATCATAGCGAACACATACACATTGTTAAGTTTGTAGCTCGTTCCTTAATGTTTGTAGTACTGCAAAAGCCACCAACCAATTATTTATTTATCAAGTTAAAAGAGCTTATTTTGGGTAGCACCAAAGAAGATCTTAAAATCGATATAGACAGCGCCAGAGAAGATTTCTTTGTGTCATTAGAACATCTTATCAAAAATAAAATGCATGATGTGTGGTATATCATGGCGCAATATCTGTTGGAGTACCAGCAGCGTCACGACTGTAAGATAATCAATAGTGATTTTGTATCCTTGCAAATGAGCCGAGTCTTTAGAAATCTTCTATCGCACAAAGATGTAAATTTCTTGGGTAATTAAGGCGGACATACTAACTATCGGACTGCAGTATTTAATCAACATATTATTTTTTCTGTAGATTTATTTGTAATGCTTACTGCTGATCCCCATTCAACGGCTTTATTGGAAAAATTGGAAAAGGATTTAAAAACGGATCAACAAAAGGTTAATCTATTAACATTGACAGAAATGTACAATGTTCATTTCGAGAATACGAACAATGTGGAGGCCATTAGAACAAAGTAGTATATCTATGAACCTTTAAAGATTATAGATTTTTATTTAAATCATTGTTTTGCAGACGCATAAAACATTTCTATTATATGGAATTCTGTAAACATGATCCCAGTATTAAGGGTAAATTTAACGCTGACTATGATACGATTGAGAAATTGCTGAAAGAGTTCCATAACAAACAATTGGATGTACATTTACTGGAACGAATGAGCAGAGATTTCAATTTAGATTATCAGAAAATGTTGGTGACACAGGTAAGTCAGAAGGAAAGCCTTATGTGATATGTATATAAAAACGCGTCAGTAAAATAATTGAGAAATTGTTATGAGCTCACATATTTTGCTCTTTAAGACAATAATGCCATTACATTGCTTTCCTTTATTTTCCAGGTCATAAGTATTCTCCAGGCCCAGGAAATGCAATTTGAAATTAAAACCGACAGTTTTGGTGACGAGGAATTAGTTATGGTGACCACCGTTGAAGGCATACGAAATTTGTGTCAACCCTATATAAATGAAATAAAAAATACGGAACTACTTACCGCTAAACTTAAACAATTCATCGATGAGGTAGGTAGACATTGCTATACATATTTACTACTAAAGCGTTTTTTTTTTAAATTATTTTCAAACTGCTCCTCTTTTTCACTTTCTAGATTCACATCTATTTCTATGAACTCTATTTGTGTGTCATTGACATACTTTTGTTTTTCGATGCTGTGCCCAAAGAAATGCAAGTGTGGACTAGTATACTACAATTTCTTAAGCACAAAATGATTTCTAGGCGTCGTAATCGTCCTGGCCAATTGGAGAATGATATGTGGTTTGAATCCCAAAAGGAAATTGGCGTACTTCCGAAAATAGCACGCTATCGTCTGCCTTTTAAGCCCATAGTTGAACAGCCCTTGAAAGATATTCTAGACACCGAACTGAACGTTGACAATTGCGAGTTGTGGTTCCCTCTTATTCAAATGCATACTGTACTTAAGGGATCCTCGGATGTGGCTCACAATTGTGATTATTTCTGCATGTCGGCTGTGAAAAATTCCATAGCCGAATATAAAAATCGGGCTGATGGTGAAACTTGGCATTTGCAGCCCACAAATAATGCCTTCTTAAAATCCATACTGCGACTAGTGAAACATATGAACAGTCCCTCTAAAGCATTTATGATTTTGTATTTTGTATCCAACTATGCTCCAGATGGTGCCGATCAAGTTGAAGCCTCCTATGAGTGCTATAAATTTGCCTTAGAAAATGAGAAACTTTTAACAGATGTTAAATGTCAAGAGCAATTGACTAAAATTAAACGCAAATATCCAATTTTAAAGACCCAACATCTGTTGTATATTTATGGCTTGACCGATGAGAAAACAATGAGTTTAATCGAGAATCCTTCGGATTTAATCTATCATTTGTATCATCATGATGTTATATTGAAAGGTGGTAAATTAGATATAAATACTGTTGTAAATGAAATAGCCGAATTGCATAACATGAGTCTGGAGACAATACATTTTAAGCTGTTGCAAAAATGGCTCTCATTTACGGTGGACACACCAGATGGCACGGTCATGGATGAGACATTGTTTGAGGATCAGAATTTAGCGGAAAATACCTTGGAGGATTCTGGTAATGCTGCTGAAAATGTTATAAGGTAAGGGCGGGATGAGGGTTGCTATCTATTTAACAAATTATGTAAACCGAATTTTCTAACACTTGCATTTACTTTCAGAGCCAATTATCTCATTAGCAGTTGGGATAAGGATATGGCTGTGCAATTTTTGGTAGCGCATATCTTTCCTTCTGATGGGTAAGTTTTTCTTATAACTGCTGCTAGCAACGAATTTTTTCAAACAAATAACTCTTTCCCTCCCTCATAGCACCGTCAATACATCAAAGCAATTGCAAATGTATGAATGCTATTTCAAACTATACGACGGCAGTGATTCCTTCAACAAAATGCTTAGCCAAAAACAATATATAACTATTAAGTGTGTGCATGAGCTCAAGAAGTTAGGCTACAATTCAAGTATTGAAAAATTTGGCAACAGTAACAAAATCGATATCCTAAAGACTATATGGCAGCGTAATACCCATAACGCCAATACAATGCAAATATTGGCCAGCATATGTTTGGGTTTCGATATATACTTACCAAAAGTTTGGAATGGTATTCTAAAGCGTATGGTTATGTTGGGCATGGTTAATGAATTGAACGCTTTGGTCGATGTGTTGTCGTGTAAAGCCCAGCTATTGCATACAGAAGGTTTAAGCATGGCATGGGAATGTGTTCTATTGCAGCCATTTAAGAATGCTAATCAAACCAGATCTCTGGAACAAGAGGATCAATTGCACAAAACGTTATTTAGATTACAGGTGGGTGGATATAAAATCAAAATCATGTAAAATCATATATATTAACCTCAATTAATTTTCGATTTACAGAGTTGTCCGGTGGTCCACTCTTTAAACCTGCTGAAATTTGCAGAAAACTGTGAACGTTTGGATAGACCTCACATGACAGCAATATTTTTGGCATTCTGTCGCAGCGATGAACAAAAACAACAAATTAAAAAGGTAACTATAATAAGTGTTTATTTACTTAATTTTTAGTTAACAAAACATTAAATATGGGCGCTAAGAATCAAACAACTTAAAAGTAGTTAAAATATATTTACAAAAAAACTCTGCAGTGAAATGATTTTGATTTTCTTTTCTTAGTAATTATAAATAAATATTTTTTCTTATTTTTTTACAGCTTATTAAAATACGCAATGATAAGATGCGTCAAGAAATTTTGGACTTGGAAGATGCTGGTATTTTGCCTTTCATCTTAACATATGTCCTTAAAGAATTAAATCTCTAGACTACACTGCTGCCGCTGGTCTATTGCCGATGTAGCGTTTATATATTTGGAGGTCCATTACCCACTGTTCAACATTTTCATCGTATTATAAAATTATACTTACATTTAAACATTCGTCATTCATATTCATTAATAAGGTATGCATTTTGTTTTTTCAAGTTATATAAAGCAACGAGTTTTGTGTATTTATTTCTATATTATGAATATCGTTATTAAAAACAACAAAATAAAATTGTGTCAATAATAATTATAATGAAATAATACAAATGTTAACATGCATAAAACACTTGATATATGGATGGCATCACACATGGTAACTAACGTTCGTTTTTCGCTGCAATTTGTGCTGTTGTTGTTTTGCAATATTTACACAGTGGAAGATATATGATATGAATAAGTAAATATTCTCCTGTGGCATGTTAGCGGCGGATCTTGGGGAAGTGTAAGCTGATAACAGTTTAAAACTCAGTAATTTATCTATTGGATTTAGATTATTAGATTAAGTTACAACACTGTTATGTGACATTTTTTAATATGTAAGTGAACATTTTACAAATTGTTGAAAATAGTTTAGTTTTTTAAGAAGTATAGTCACAAAATCGTAGCATGCCGCAAATAGTAATAGTAAATGTTTCCAATTTAACTTTAGAATAGAAACCATAAAGTCTTCAAATGAATATTAGACTTGTCTAAAGCAGCAACTTAAGTTCGATCTTGTGTCCACTACGGGAAATACCACAAACTATACCTATCACTTACGTTCTACCACATTGCCGTTGCGTCTGTCCGCAATATCTGGGTCACTTGATATGATATTCATACAACGGAATCCTTCCGCAACGAACACAAGTTTGTATTTAGATAGCACCGTTAAAACTTTACTATAGAAAATCATTTTTCGACAATTTTTGTAATCGTGGGACCATAATGCACCAACAATTGTAATGGAAATACTGAGGTCTATTTTTTTTTAATTCTGTCTTAATTTGGTCATTTTTTGCCCGATGCTGTTAAAAAGTGCCTTTTATGTATTTCAGAACTTTTCTGGATTTGATTTAAAACATATATGTATGTTTTCATGTTTGATTTATTAATTTTTTTTAGTAATCCACATAACAGTTTGTATTTAAAACGAACATGCCAATTAAAAAAACAACATTCTTAAAATCTATCAATACATATATTTAGCGAGCTGGTTCACTGATGCATTCTTGGACAATTTCAATTCTTTTAACTCAAATCCGCCGACTTTATTCCTTAGTAAAGTGTACACCAAGCTCAGTTGTTCAGTCTTATGTTTTTTTATTCAAATTTGCCTATAAATTAAATTACTTATAAGTTTCCATTTCATAACGCCGATTCAGCTCTAGTTCATCCATTTCATGTAACGGTGTCATATTCTGTCGTCTATTTCTTAATCTCTTATAAACCGCCTTTGTGCGTTTTATCGGTCGTAAGGCTTTAAGGCCATATAATAAAGATGTCGCCAACGTGACAGCTAATAGCACTAATATTATACCAAATATTAAGTGACGAGGATTTGTTGCCGAACGTATATAAACTATGACTTTATTTTCTTCCGGTTCTGCCTCAAGACTAGAAGGTATACAGTAGTTGTTATCCACTTCATCATGCGTACTATTGCCACTGGTTGCATTTTGTGTTTCCTGCCACTTGGGATTATATTGGAAATGTTGTAAACACAGACATTTTAACTCTTGAGAATTTGTGGAATTTACACGGGAACACATCGAATAACGCGGACATTCCAGTAGGGTTTCATGGTAACAGATTTTCACTAAAGTATAATTTTAAGTTTCCATATTTCAATATTAAAACTTTTTCGTATACATATATTTCCACTTACAACTAGCGTCCACATTGGCTAATGCAACCGACGATATGCTTAACACGTACACAGCTAGTAGGTGTAATTTTTGCTCTGTGTTCACATTTAAACGCATTTTATTCTATTGTCATGTATTTTAACAATTTAGTTTTAGAGGAATACACTTTCAAGTCGGCTTCCATTACGCTACTAAAATGCAAATAATATTATTTGGTTTTTAGCTGCGGTATACAAGTGCCGCTGCTGTCTGTCGTAAATTTGTTTGTCTAAATTGTAACGTCGGTTTAAGGTCTTGTTATCATTTGTTTTGTTTTTATCTTATCTTTGCAGCACACAAATGTGAAGTCGCAATATCTCTTATTTAAAGGAAACTTAAGTAAACGTTTTTAGTCTCAATGAATATTTTTTTTTATCTTTAATAATGAATGTAAGTTATGATTGTTATTTGAGGATTGCTAGAGGATTTTGCCAATATTTCAGTGAAATTCTGCATTAAAATCCTCTTTTATCAATGGAACGGTAAGAGATAATCACTCATGTAAAGATCATCATAAATTTTCTGAGATGTTTGTACACATACATATAAACACTCGTATAGAGATAATGAATGATAATAAGTGTGGGTGGGATGCAGCTTTGTTTGCTGCTGAGATAAAGTAAGTAATTTACTAAGCCAGATAGTTTGAAAATACATATATGAGTTTGCTAATTATAAGGAACGTATGGTTGTTTGTACGCTGCTGCTGAGAAGATATTAATTTTTGTTCTTAATAAACAATTAAAAGAATTGTGGAATTTTTGTCGACACCAAAGTTCTGCTTTATAGACACCATGACTAGAAGTAAGAGGAAAAACGCAAAAAATATATTACTTTTGTATTAATTTTAGTTCTGAACTAGTTTTGCAATAATTCTTCATGTATGGTCTAATGGGCTCGGTTTTTAATATAAGTACAAATAAATAAAAAATACACGGATCGAACCCGATCTCTTTCGGATTAAAGATTCTATAAGTTACACTATCAAAATTCATATTATTATAATAAAATTAAATAATAATAAATAAATAATAAATTAAATAATAAAATTAAAATGTTATACCCCAACAAGTAACATCAAACATCAGCTCCTCTGTTTAACAATTTTTTAGTCTTATGTGTATGTGGGTTTTTTTATGTTGTTTTATTTTATATTATTTTGTTTCTATTTAATTTAATTTATTTTATTTTATTTTATTTATTTTATTTTTTATTTTATTTATTTCATTTATTTTTTATTTTATTGTTTTATTTATTTTATTTACTTCATTTATTTTATATATTTCATTTATTTTTTATTTTATAGTATTACTTTATTTAATTTTATTTCGTTAGTCCTCCGATGGATAACTCGACCACATGGGTTATTTTATTTTATTTTATTTTATTTTATTTTATATTATTTTATTTTAATTTATATTATTTTATTTTATTTTATTTTATATTATTTTATTTCATTTCATTTCATTTCATTTCATTTTATTTCATTTTATTTTATTTTATTTTATTTTATTTTATATTATTTTATTTCATTTCATTTCATTTCATTTCATTTCATTTCATTTCATTTCATTTCATTTCATTTCATTTCATTTCATTTCATTTCATTTCATTTCATTTCATTTCATTTCATTTCATTTCATTTCATTTCATTTCATTTCATTTCATTTCATTTCATTTCATTTCATTTCATTTCATTTCATTTCATTTCATTTCATTTCATTTCATTTCATTTCATTTCATTTCATTTTATTTTATTATATTTTATTTTATGTGTATTTGTGTTTTGTTAGTCGATCTTACAGTACAGTATATTAATTTACGTTAAGTGTATCGATACACTGTATCGATACACTGTAAGATCGACTAAGATCGACTAACAAAACACAAATACACATACACTGGCACGGCACGGCCTAACAAACTATATATGCTTAGTAGTTAGTAGTGAGCAAACACTGTATATGCTCAGTAACAATAGTAAGTTTAGTTTAACAACGAACCTTGTAAAGAAAAGCTTGAGTTTTGTGGTGAAAAGCCATGGTAAAGCTTGAGATTTGTGAGGTAAAAAGGGAATCGTGGGGATAAAATATCCTCCATTCTCATGTTTGATTGTGAATGGTCAAATTCATAACTATGCTGGGCATTTTCGGCTGATATCTACTTCACATGCATATGTTTGGCATAATTGTAGATATATATACAGCTGATGATGTACCATTGTGCATCAGTTCGTCACAAAGGGGTCTGAAGATGAACTCGTCATGGAGTTCGAAACGCGTCATCCTAGTGCGTGACACACTGAATTTGACCAAAAATATCAAACAATAAATAAAGAACACTTTTCTGATCTTGAGCCGAATTTGTTGTATCATTTCGATACACTTAACGTAAATTAATATATTTTATTTTATTTTATTTTATTTTATTTTATTTTATTTTATTTTATTTTATTTTATTTATTTTATTTTATTTTATTTTATTTTATTTTATTTTATTTTATTTTATTTTATTTTATTTTATTTTATTTTATTTTATTTTATTTTATTTACTCTATTTCAATTTTATTTCGTTAGTTCCCCTAATAATATTTACTACATACACTGCTACCGTTGGTACTTACAATAAATGTACCAAACTATAATAACTCTCGTATCATCTCTGCTACATAAACAAACATCTGGCTCACAGCTGACACAGTTGACGATGCTGCATTGTGACGTTTCACTCCACCACCTCCGCTGCTTTTTTATGTTTTGTTATTGTTTCACGGCTGCTACTGCTGGCCCCATACGGTTCTTAAAGAGGCCAGGCCACAAGCATTATACGTGAAAATTTTTGTGGAAAATCTATTGCTTCTCCAAAAACTCAAGAAAAATGTCCATTTAAAGTAACTTAAACCTCAATTACAACAACGGCAACAACGACAGGCACAGTAACAAAAAACAAAACCAAACAAAATGTTCAAAAATATTAAAATATTCCAAAGAAAATATCATCCTGCTGAATTAATCGCCAAAATTACCTGCTGCATATTGTTAGTTTACGCCATATTACCGCATCGTTTTGCCTCGCACTATGAGTACTTGCGTCCGGAAGAGATACCCGAGGCCTTGGTTGCCCAAGTGACAACGAATATATCGCAACAGCACATGGAGGAGTGTCATTATGAGGAAATCATCGAGGAGAATCGTTACATGTACACTGCCCAGTACAGTGAGGATGTAGTGAAACCGGAAGAGATTCTGCCAGGCGGCGAATACTTTCCGGAGAATTGTCGTGCCCAATACAGTACAGCCATTATTGTGCCTTACAGGCAGCGGGAACAGCAGTTGCATAAATTTTTATCGTATATGCACAATTATCTGCGGCATCAGGATATACACTATCGCATCTTTCTGATAGAGCAGTATGACCAGAAACCCTTTAATCGGGCAAAGCTCTTTAACATCGGTTCCATGATAGCGGCCGAATTTGAGTTTCCGTGTTTGATATTACACGATGTAGACTTGTTGCCGTTAAACCTGGGCAGTTTATACGCCTGCACCCAGTTGCCGCGACACATGTGTGCTGCTCTGGATATGTGGCGTTTCCACTTGCCCTATCGTGGTCTCTTTGGCGGAGTTGTGGCCATACGCACGCAACAATATCGCACCATAAACGGTATGTCCAACATGTATCAGGGTTGGGGTGGTGAAGATGACGACTTGTTTGAGCGTTTGAAAGCACGCAACATTGACATTTGTCGATTTGCCCCGCATCTAAATGAGTACACGATGATGCGTCACAAGCCGGAAAAGAAAAACGAGAATCGTGTGGCATTGCTGAGATCGGGAGCGTTGCGCTTTAACACGGATGGTTTGAATTCATTGGTGTATACAGAGAAAGATAGACGTATTCATAGTCTATTTACGCATATATTGGTGCAGACATAAGGGAGTTGAAATGAAGACAATTTAGGATGAGGAGAAGAATTTCCAGATCACTGCGACGATAATGGTTAGACTTTAAGGACCATCGCTAGCGGTACAAGGTTGGGTTTATAGTGTAAGCGTTATATATAATTTGGTATTTAAAAATTTCTTATTTTTGGAAAACAGTGGGCCTTTGGATACTATTTGAATATTCCCCATTGATTTACTAAGAAGAATAACGGGGAAATTTTAAATGTCTAAATTATGGAAAACCGTGGTCACAAACCAACCATAAGGGCCTTTTTTGAGCTAAAACCAAATTCTGTATATACCAAAAATAGTGTTCAAATACAAAAATAAACAACATTTTCTTTTTTAAAAGTAAGTAAAAGAATACGTTTCCTTAGAATCTGTTAGAAAGTTAAACAAAAAAAATCGATACCTGATTCTCAGTGAGGATTTGAAACTTAAAACTGATGTTCTGAAAACAGACAAATCATAATACATATTCCGACTTATGACCACAGATTTCTGCGTAGAGTGATATTTCAAACCACTCTTCTTAACATCTACAATTTTATTATCAGTAATTTTTCTTGATATGACTAATCATTAAAACTTCTAATTAGCTGCACAAGTTTTTGCAATAATTTCAAAACAGTTCATATCAAACTCCTTATAAATATTGCGTGATTAGTTTGAAAGGAAATGTTTCTAAAATGGTTTTATGCCAGTTCCAAGTATATGAACATGTTCATATTAAATTAGAAAATTATTTATAAAAAACTTGATGTGAGTCCACTGGTTTATGGACGTCCAGTACTGAACTTCTTTTATTCTTATTAAAACTGGAAAGGTATCGCCCATTAAAACATTAAATGGTCGCTGTTGGTTTATTTATGGTGTATCTACACTGAAGATTATCACAGAAGATCTGTGTTGTTAGAACAAATTAGCAGTTTGTGCAAAATTTAGATTATATTTGACAGATTGCAGTAGATTTAGAAAAAGGCTTCATAACATAGAACTATGTAGTTATAAAAATAAATCCATATAAAGTCGCCCGATTATATATTTGATTTGGTACACAGATCAAAAGCTTTATCAAATAAAATCTCATATCAAGGGATTGTGACGGCAATGTGTATGTCATACTCGTGTTAATATTAGTTCCGTGTGATTTGATAGAAAAATACACTACTTTTTTTAGTTCGTTGTACGTGCAGTATCCAGTTTCAGGGTTACACAAATGGAAAAAAATTCACAAACTACATTATTAACCCAAAACCTTATACCGGACAGCGATGCTCCATTATATGTACTCGATTTTTGCAACATTACCTCTTAAAGTATTTTTTTTATAATTTTATTATAGTTTTCTAAAACAAACACAACTTTCCTTATAAGCTTAAACTAATTTTAAAAACATAATAATACATGAACACAAAATAATAATGACCTTCTAGTCTGTGCTATCTAAACTACACTTTTGTATATAGAAATCTAAGAGAACATAAAAGAAATTTCTACGAATTTAGTTTTTTTTTTGTTAACAATTGAACTCAAGAAAAACTAAAAAAAAATTTTACGAAAAAAATAAAAATGTATTTTTTTGTTTTTTTTTAGGCCATTATTAAGCTAAGTAGCTTTTGTTTTTAGGTTTAATTGCCTTGATGTTGTATAAGTTTGTGTAGTCTAGAGCTAAACTGTGCTATTATTGCTTTAATAAATAATTTATAAAGGTAGTTAAATAATTAACAAATATATATATATATATATACATATATATATAACATTTAAAACAAAAAAGATTAACGCGATAATGACTTTTTAAATTGTTTTAAATTTAAAAAGCATTTTTATAGAAGAATTAAATCAATTAATAGTGATAATTTTTTTAGCCTACAATATTAAAATTATTTAAAAACAATGGACATTTTGGTAAACAATTACCACACTTTCACATACACACACACATTTACTTACAAACACTCCAAGGCAAACGAAGGCAATAAATATCAAGAAGTAAATAAATAAATAAATGCATACAAGAAACGTTTATTGTGTTTTAATTCAGATTTTTTCGCTTATGTTTTAAAAGGGGAAACTTTTGGGTGCTGCAGTTACTAATGAAAAAATTAAAAGATTTGTGTAAACATCGATTATGTTTAAAAAGAAAAAAGTAATGTAATACAATTTCTAAGTCCGTAAATCAATTAATTTTATAAAAACTTAATCAAAAATTCCATATTTAAAGCGAGGTCTGGGCTTTCGGGAGTCCAAATGTTTTGGTACTTAAATGAAAAATATTATCAACACGATTTCAGTCATAATATTAATTTTGGACAATGGTAGGCCTATTTTGGTAATGTTTTGGTCTGATAAAATAATTTTTAGAAATCAATTACTTTCGATAATTTGTTTTAATTTCTATAAGATTTTTTTTTTTCAATGCGCAGAAGCCGAATTATTTCATTAGAAAACACCTTATTATTTTTTCCGTTAAGAACAAAAAAATTTCAAAAAAAAATTGTAAAGAATAATGATCTTATTTTTTATTTTTTAACACATAATATGATAAATCAGATAAATTTTTTTTTCCATTAATTTAAAAAAATAGTATTGGCTTTGATAAACTCACTTAGCATTTCAAACACTTAATCCATACATAATCCATTGCCTTTCATTTTCTGATTTGATAATGTCATTATTACGATTTTCCTTTCACAGCTATTAAAACCTATAGCCTTTCTTCTTTTTCCCATGCAATCAAACACATACAACCATTCCTTTTTTCGTATATTTATTATCATAATATACTTTTTTTTTGTATGACTAAAATATGTTACAATTGAAAATTTTTTAATTTATTTTAGCTACACTAATATAAAACGCATAAAATTCTTTACTAACGTTGTTTGCCGTTTCAATATTATATATATATATTTTGTATAGAACTTATTGAAATTTCACTGTGATATAAATATTATATTTTACGTTGTACACCTCTTTAAGGGTTTTCGATATATTCATAATTAAATAAGTTACGTTTAAAATTCTACCATATTTTCCTAATACTTCTAACTTTACTCTCTCTCTCTCTCTCTCTCTCCATCTCTGACTCGATTGACAACATTATTATGAAAGAGTAAAATGCAGAGTAAATAGGAAAAAGTAGATCCAGTCCAAAAATCTTACACGAAGAGATAAAAAACAAAATAAATAAACTAAACAAAAAAGACAAAACAAGAAAACAAATATTTAGAATAAACAACAATGTTTTAGGATTAGTTTAATAGGTATAGTGCATGTGGGAGATTAGTTCCATAAAAACTGGAGGAATGTTTTGGTTTCTTTTACATTTGACACAAGACTTAAACGCTTGAGAGAGAATTCACACTTGTCTACAACTGCAAATTAATTCAAAAAACTTAGTATATCCTGTTGACTTAATGTGTTCAAATTACGACTGTCCTGCGACTGTTGAGCGTTCGTTGATGATTGTGGCATTAGAGGGGTCGTCGACATTGACGACGATTGATTCATGGCCATAGCGTTCATGTTCATTGCATTGTTGCCCATTAAAGGCGTATTCGCGCTGGTCTTCATTGCACTATAGCCGGGTGGATATATATAATCCACAGTAGGTTTTTGCAGTGTAAAAG
The DNA here is from genome assembly GCA_964034835.1 of Muscina levida. NCBI lineage: Eukaryota > Metazoa > Arthropoda > Insecta > Diptera > Muscidae > Muscina > Muscina levida. The sequence continues at coordinate 7,059,912 of OZ035880.1, forward strand.
GATTGGCCGTTGTTGTGGCCGCTGCCGATGCCAGCTGTTTGTTTTGCTTATTACCAAATGGATCTAAAGCATCCAATGACGAGAAATTGTTATTTGGTGTAGTAGCTGATGTTGTTGTTGTTGCTGCTATTGCCAAAGAGTTTGAAGAGGGCGGTGGCAATTGATGATTCATTACAAGTGGATTGGCACTGTGCCAAGAAGTTTGTTGCCAATTATTATCATTGCCTGATGTAGGGCTGTACGGGTTTTGTAAAGTGTTTGTCGAGACCATTGGATTGACAGCTGGCTTAGGGACGTTGTTGCCCATATTGTTAAGATTGGAATTCATAAGAGAAGATAGTATGTCTGGTTTGGCTGTGGAGTTGTGGACGATTCTGAAACGAAAGAAATAGAAAAATAAACAAAATTTTTAATATAAAATACGTTAAGAAAATATGTTTTAAACATCAGAGGAATGGGTTCTATGTACATTTAAAACAAAATTAGACGTTATGTTTTACCCTACTTAAATCAATTAATCCGCTTAATGGTGTATTCAAACACTAATTTTTGTGGAACGGATTCAAACCATGATAAATTAATCTTCTATCATGGTTTATATATAAAATGGCTCAATTCAATTTTCCAAAAATGGTTCAATTCAATTTTCCAAATGATGGCTTTAGAATAGATTGTTTGTTCAATTCAATTCTCGAAATTATGGATATAGAATAGATAGTATGTTTTCAAGTTTGTTGTTTCTTTTTTTGATGCTGATAAGTATACCTTCAAATTTTAATCCTTAAATATGACACCTTTAGATTACTTATCGCCAATAAATCCGGCTTTTCGATAATACTTGTAATGTACTTACTTTAACTGCTCCCTGGGTTTATTAAGTTGCATAGCTGGCTGCGGCGCCACGGTCTGTTGAGGTTTACTTGAGGGCTGACTGATGGAGAATCCCGAGAACATATCGTCATCATTAGAATTAGACATTTTGCCAGATGAGGACTTATCCATTTCTGAGGCCAAAATTTCGGAAGCATCTTTAGGTCTATATACACAAATTTACATAAGAAATACATTTTTATTTATTACATGCCAAAAAACACTTACTTGTTATCTCTTTGTATCGTTGATAGTTGTTCCAATTTCTCACGCTGTTCCTTTTCGACACGAGAAAACATTTCCTTAATTAAGGCTACAATTGTATTGAATTGAGCAATTGTCAAACCATTCTCCACACTCAAAGGGATCAAGAATGGTATACATTTATGTGCCATAACATCTTTGGTAATACCCAATTTGGTATTAGTCATAGCGATTTTATAAATACCTTCAAAATATAAATATATACATTAAAATGATTCACATGCTCACACCCTTAATTTCACATCTCTGTTACCTATTATAGCCATCACAATAGCAGGTTCACGACTATGTATTTGTTGTAGAAAGGGCAATATTTCATCCAATACCAACCATTTGTCCAGATTCTCCAAAAGTTTTCCAATCGATATCAAACAATTGACTTTCACCGACACATTTGCACTGGTCAAACACAACTTTTTAATTCTGGGTATTACTGAGTTCTTCATGGCATTGTAATCGATCAATGTCGAGAAAGTTGGCAATACATTTAAGCACAACTCTTGTATTTGAGGCATATCACATTCTAACGACCTATAGAGCAAAGGTAATACATGAAGTTTTACCTCTTCGGCCGGTGTTAATTTAAGTAGTAAATCCATTTTCTGCATAAATATTAAAAGTATCTGTATGGGATCGGTGAGTTTAAATATTGGTTTAAGGTGGGGTAAGATATGGTCACAATATTCTTTTTGGCTGCTCATTTCGGCAATGAGTAGGACATTGGGTAGTACAAACGGTATCATGGGAGAATTGACAAATTCCTTAACGAGATAGGGGAGTATAGAGTGTAGGTTGACACGATGCGGTAGAGTTGGTACAATTTGTGGCAGACCTTTGTAAAACTTGGATTTTTGTAAATTATCCCATTGGTATAGGGAATCCAAATAGCTGAGTGTTTTAACGCCCACGTCATGGAAATAGGTTACCTGTGAGAAGAGAATGAAAGAGAGGAAAAATTGTGGTTTTGCATTAATGAGTTTTTTATATCTATTAAATAAATATTTAAACAAAAATTTCAAAATCTTGAAAGCAGTAGTGCCTCTGTGGCATGTGAAGGATGTATTAGTGATTTCCTTTTTACACAAATTTTAAAATTGACTTTTTTAGAATAAATCAAGATCCGAACCTTAGCTACGAGAAAAATATCAAACATTTACATCAATTAAGGAAACAATTTGGAGTCTAAAAGTTACTAAAATTTTATGCGCTGCCCTTAACAAAATGTATACCTGGAACGGTCAAGAAATTTAACTGCTGGATTTATCTATTCGGAGAGTATTTTTCCAAGCAGCAGTAGCTTAAATTTGACTTGAATCGAATATTTTTTGTAATCTTATTTTAAAATGAAATCATTCCTGTCTTTTTTACGGACAACCACTTCCAAACTTTTCTGTGTAAAATAAGTGAATTTTTATCTAAATGTGTTAAGAACATATTGGAAGAGATTTGTATTTATCTGTAGCTGATTGTGTTGTTTCTCAAAACGTCTTAAGTAACTTAAATAGAACTAACGAAGCCAGAAACGTCGTAGAATCATACAAATAATATTATTCCTGAAATTGCCGTGTACAATATTGATTGCCCCTTTCAGAACAAATCCAATAGTGACTATTATGAGATTTTAAAGCACCAATATGAGTTGCTTCTACTTTATTAGATTTCGTCAGTATTATAACTTCGCTTTTCTACCCTTTGCCTAATAGGCAAAGCAAGAAAAAATAAATTCTTTAGAAAGCTAAATATTCTAAAATTTTTATCGAAACAATAACTCTTCTAAAGAAACTACAACTTACCTCTTTTAACTCATGCAACTTCGGCCTTAAATGCGGACTAGGATGTAGCAAGGCCTTTAGACTCTCTGTCAGCTCACTGGGCACCGCATTCATGGGTGGATATTTGCGTTGATTCAGCTCATTGGCATAACGCCTGAAAGCGCTATAATCACTGCCAAACATTTTCAATGGTTTACCCGAATAAATGGTGAATATCAAAATGCCCAACGAGAACAAATCACTATCCGTGGAATTGATATTATTCAAGGCTATCTCCGGAGAAGTATACTCCAAACTTGGTTGTGCCAACATATGCATCGATGTTGAGTACTCCTTGCAAGGCCAATACGGTTTGCCATCTGGTTGAGGTTGATTGGCCACACAGAAATCAAAACCAAATAACTTCCAGCTACGATTCTTATTGATCACAATAGTCTCAGCGCAAATATTGCGATGCACAATTTTCGCATCATTATGTAGAAATTGCAAACCATCAAACAGCTGTAAAAGGCCGTGACGTATCTCCACATCATATAGTTTCTTTTCGGCTCGCACTTGATCACCCACCACATTGGCCAAGGAGGCAAACACCGGTTCTGTGGCAAAAGCCAATGAGTCACGACTCTCCTCTAAAGGGTGCTGCACAGTCAACACATGCGGGTGACGAATCTTTGTCAACTGTTGCACACCCCTACGCAATGTCTCCAATATGGCCTCTCTATCCTCCTTGGACCATCGATCTAATGCCTTCTTCTCGAACACAAACACAGACACCTCTTGTTTTGTGGACTTTTTAAATCCATTGTAGACTTTCCACAATAGACCCACCCCCGCCGTGCACACTTGATCGAGTACTTCATATTCACGCGTAACATTATTTCCAGGCAGGACACCCGACAACTGTGAGACTGTTGTGTGTACGGTCGAATAGAATTTGTTGATAACATCCATTGTTTTCTTGTTTAGCTAAGGGATTTTTTGAATTGTAGGAGTTCCTTGAGGTTTTATTGCACTTTTTATTTACGAATTGGGAAATTTTGTTGTAGGGGGAGTGAGTTATGGCAAATTTTCTTGGGCAATTCCAACTTTTTCTAGTATTTTTTATTGTTTTTCACTGTATCTCTTAGAAATCAATATTGTTTGTGGTATGTTCAGTGAAGGCGATAGATTTGAGTTGTCAACACAGAGATAGAGAGAGAGTTGTCAGTAGGGATGGAACAGAATGGCACAATTTGAGTGTATTAGGTAAGGGAGCGAAAATACAGATTCCGTTAATATTTAAAAGATTCGTAATTTGTTGCGGGAAATAAAAAGGGCAATTGGATTATCAAAAACTACTTTTATTGTAAAATACAAATTGCGAAATAAAATAAAAGTATGGAATATTGATTAAAAGTCTGTGGAGTCTATAATATAAAAAGGCTACATTTGAAGCTCCATAAATATTAAATAATATACGGTAAAAGTGAAAAATAACAAAAATTAAGTATTAAATAAAATTAAAAATTTTCCAACGACTTTTTTAAGATAAATTTGATTTCCACTACATTTTTCTGCATAAAATTCGTATTCTATATGATAATGGAAATCTGACAAATTTCTTAAAATTTATATTTCACTTGAAATTTCGTTCATGTATGAAATGTTTTCTTGGTAACAGATTTTTATAAAACGTGTCGCAAAAGAAGTTTTTTCTGCGAAATACTTGTCGGACATGTTGTAAAAAGAAATGGATTCTCCAAAACGCGCTATCTGCTATATTGTAATTGACTCAAATAAGACAGTGTTTCTAATACGCTGCTTTTTATAAAAGATAACTTTCCACAAGCTTACCTACATTATCCTTCAAAACATTTTTTGCCATATAAAAAGTCTATTAATTTATTATGTAAATGAAAACCATTTACATAATAAATATAAATTTAAAGTTTCAGATTTATTATTTGAATTCGTTTTGATGCTTTTAAAAGCTTGAGCTGCCTCACAGACATAGGCAGGTTACGTTCGAAATTAGGCTAAGCTCAGAGCAGCAGAAAAATTTTTACCTTACAAGATAAATTCCTCCTCTTCAAAGAAGAATAACAAATTGTAATCTACGATAAAGTAAGTTTCAGTTTAGCAGAACTATAATGCTCTTGTGCAACATTGTATTTGTTCCAATTAAGTCAAAATTCAAATGGAATACCTGTAACAATTCCTTTTTTTTTGATGTGGCAACTCCCAAAAATTAAGAAATAGTAGCGCCATAAACCCAAGGTATTTGTATTGGATGCTTGTTAATTACTATTTGAGTCCAGCAAAACAACAAGTGAAGCATTTTCAAAGAATCACTATAAAACCACATGCAGATTAGTAGAAAATTATGATAAAGCGCTTCCAAACTTGCACTTTTATAACTTCAAACAGTTCATTTTAAAAATTACTTTCAATGTAGCAAAAATTACTTTTGTTATACCTAAAAGTACCTTTTTTGTACCGAAAAGTACTTTTATTATACCAAAAGGTACTTTTAATTGTACCAAAAAGTATCATTATTGTACTAGGCAGTACATTAATTGAATACAAAAGAGAAGTATTGTACCTAAAAGTACTTTTATTTCACCAAAAAGTACATTTATTGTAGTAAAAAGTATTTTTATTGGACCGAAACCTTCTTTTATTGTACAAAAAAGGATCATTATTGCAAAACAAAGTACATTTATTGTAGTAAAAAGTACTATTTCTTGTAACAACGGTATATTTATTGTACCAAAAAGTAATTCAATTGCACTGGCACAATTGTACCAGAACTACTGTAGCAAAAAGTACTTTTTATTGTAACAAAATAAAATTATTTTATTGTACTGGTACTACAGTTCCATTATTGTACCAAAAAATAAATTTATTGTAGCATATAAATACTTTTTATTGTAGAAAAAAGTACCAAAATGTGCCTTTATTGGATCAAAAATTTTGTTTATTGTACCTAAAATTATTTTTTTATTGTACTAAAATACAATTTTTATTGTTTAAAATACCTTAAATGTCAAAAGTGCTGTTATTGAATCGAAAAGTACTTTTATTATACAAAAAGGGCTTTTTGTTGTACCAAAATTTGCCTTTATTGGATCAAAAATTATGTTTATTGTACCAAAAAGTATTATTTATTGTACCAAAATATAATTTTTATTGTTCAAAATACCTTAATAGTAAAAAGTACCTTTATTGAATCGAAAAGTACTTTTATTGTACCAAAAAGTACTTTTTATTATACCACAAGGTAAATTTATATTACCAGAAAGTACATTTAGTACTATTGTTGCATCAAAAAAATCGCTATTGTACCAAAAAGTACTTTAATTGTACCATAAGGTACTTTTTTTGTCCCAAAATGTACCATTATTGTACGAAAAAATACTTTTATTGTACCAAAAAGTACTTTTATTATATAAAAAATAACGTTTTATTGTACCAGAAAGTACATTTATTGTACCAAGAAATACTGGTACTATTGTATCTATTTTCTACAACAAAGAACTTTTTATTATGCCAAAAATTACATTTAATATACCAAAAATATTTTTTTTTTGTATTTACTTTTTATTGGACCAGAAATTATCTTTACTGTACCCAAAAACTACTTTACTGTACCTAATAGTACTGTTTATAGTGCCTAAAAGTATTTTTATTTTTACCAAACAGTACTTTTTGTTGTACCAAAAACTAAAACTGTCTAACAGTTTTCAATTCAATTACGATCGAAACATTTTTTGGAAATTTGGTATAAAAATGGCATATTTTATTATCTCTGATGTTTTTTTACCTCAAATATTAACATAATATGTATAACTGTTAAGTATGAGAATCATACACCCCAAACACAATGAACCTCATATATATATAAGCTATATAATATATAAGCTTTCAAAATCTAACTTTTTTATGATTGTATTTAATGTTTTTCCCTTAACGTGACTGTCTGTCAGTTTAGGTGAGGTCGTACTTCCATTCATTCTACCTCTTCTCTTTCTATTGATTTTCTATGACTTTGTTAAGAGCTCCACAGCTCACTTAATAACTGTAACTGGGACTTCATTCAAGTCATCCACCTAGTAGTGCTCAACTACATAAGTACACTCACAAAGCAGTAGCAATGTGAAGAAAGTAATAATTTGAATAATACATTTGTTTAATTTTTATATTAAGTCTTCCCTCTAAATATCTAATTTATCTAATATATCTAATTTATATTCAATTCGCAACACTTCTACCTACTGTTCCTTTGGATTCGCTAAAATAGATTCTTTGAGAGATTAGTCATACGACTTAATTCCCCCAATGACCACCATAAGTCTGCGGTCAATGCTATGTGATGGTAGTTTTTTGTCGTATCCGCGCGCCTTCTCTCATTTGATTTGATCGGTTTGGTGTAAAGTACATTTGTTGAGTTGTGTTTCCATTTGACGACTCCTTTGGAATATTAATGCACATTCTCGTTAATTTGTGTACAGCAAACAAACAACAGAAGCAAATGTTATAAAAAGTAATGCAATTTCTCATACCATTGCCGCTGATTGAGTTGTAGATCACCGACCTACCTCGCACCTCTCAGTGGTCGAGATGTGCACAAAAATACCAGTAGGATATGATTGTTTGTCTCTAAAGATTCCCACAAAAAAAATTGCCTTAGCTTATTATAATATAAATTTTGTTTGAGCTGTAAACATAAATCAGGAGAAGTTCATGATGATATGCGTCGCATAAAGCGTGACTTAAATTCTCGCTGTGTGTATTGTGGTGTACAGCAAATGCTGCATCCAATCGAAAAATTTAAAGGATTTTGTTAATGGTATATTTACGAGATATTTACGATGTTGTACTGGTAGTGGTAGATGATTGACATGATTACTGCATTGTCATTGGAACCTAAGTTTAATTTAATTGCCACTTTGTTTTTGGATTGAGCAAAAATTGAGATGTCATTGAACTTGAAAGAGTAACATCGGAATAACAATGACATGTTATAGTTAGATGTGTTTTTTTTTCTTTGACAACAACTTGAGGGATGGGAAGAGAAGCAATTTATTTTTTAACTTTTAGAGATACTTCTGCTAGGTATATAGCTAAGAACTCCAGACAGAACTTCGTCAAATTGAATTTAATAGTGTTTTGGAGACCTGAACCCTCCAATAAGATTTGGTTGCTCTTTTTTGTAGAGTTAAATAAAGATATATGTCTTCGTTAACGGCGAGTACCGTCGTCGAATGAATCAACAGCTGTATAAGCTGCACAAAGACATCGACATAGTCATGCGTGTTCAAATAGGTTGAATGCGCTGGCTTGGGCACGCTGGAATGGATGAAAGTGCTCCGGCTCGAGGAGCGACAAAATTCGAAGGATGGATCAGATGAAATAGCTGATATCTAAGCTTGGTGTGACGAACTATCTACGGAGCGCAAAAGACCGAAGAGCTTGGAAAATTTTCTACGTGTGGCTGAATCAGAACAAATACAAAAGATGTAAAATAATTTATTACATACAATTTTTATTTTCGAAAGTGAGAAAGTTTTCCAAATACTGTAATATTTAAAAAAAACGCGTTATTTACAGTAAATGTTAAAAAGAATTCCATTAATATTTCTTATAATAGCGTTGTTTTGATAACTACATTTCACATGTTAATATTAATTGTTGTAAAAGAAACACAAGTTCTTTAAAAACAAATTCGAACAAATTCTTTTTACGCCTTATATCCACCAGAGTACGTGTTGGCTCACTCTTTTCGGCTCTCGGCTCGCGAGCCAGGAACCTCAAAACTACAAACGAGCTCTACTTTTATTGGCCCAAAAGCACTTTTCTGTTGCATAAAGTACTTTTTTTTGTACCAGAGTCCTTTTTTAAAGAAAAAGTACTTTTAATGTACTTTTCGGCACAAAGTACTTTCTTTTTACCAAATTACTTTTTTATGACACAAAGTACTTTTATTGGCCCAAAAGCACTTTTCTGTTGCACAAAGTACTTTTTTTGTACCAGAGTACTTTTTTGTAGCAAAAAGTACTTTTAATGTACTTTTCGGCACAAAGTACTTTTTTAGTACCAAAGTACTTTCTTATGCCAAAACACTTTTTGCTGCACAAAGTACTTTATTTGTACCAGACTACTTTTTTGTAGCAAAAAGTACTTTTAATGTACTTTTCGGCACAAAGTGCTTTTTTTGTACCAAATTACTTATGCCAAAAAGTACTTTTTTTTTACAAAGTACTTTTTTTTGACTAGAGTACTTTTTTGTAGCAAAAAGTACTTTTAATTTACTTTTCGGCACAAAGTAGTTTTTTTTTGTACCAAAGTACTTACTTATGCCTAAAAGTACTTTTATTGGACAAAAAGCACTTTTTGTTGCACAAAGTACTTTTTTTGTACCAGAGTACTTTTTTGTAGCAAAAAGTACTTTTAATGTACTTTTCGGCACAAAGTACTTTTTTAGTACCAAAGTACTTTCTTATGCCAAAACACTTTTTGCTGCACAAAGTACTTTATTTGTACCAGACTACTTTTTTGTAGCAAAAAGTAATTTTAATGTACTTTTCGGCACAAAGTGATTTTTTTTGTACCAAATTACTTATGCCAAAAAGTACTTTTTTTTTACAAAGTACTTTTTTTTTGACTTTTAATGTATCTGCTTTTTTTTTGACCTTTAATGACCTTTAATGTATCTGAAAGAATACCAAAAAAGTTTTTTGTACCAAAAAGATATTTGATTGTACCAAAAAAGTGGTTTTATTTTATCAAAATGTACTTTTATTGTACCTAAACTCACTTTTATTGTATAAAAAGTACTTTTATTGCACCAAAAAGTATTTTATTGTACCAGCATGTACTTTTATTGTACCAACAAGTACTCTTATTGTATCAAAAGTACTTTTGATGTACCAACAAGTACCTTTATTGACAGAAAAAGTACTTATATTGTATCAAACAACATTTTAATTGTGGCTAAAAGGATTTGAATTGTACCAAAAACAACTTTTTTGTACCAAAAATAACTTATACTGTACCAAAAAGTGCTTTTTAGAAGTACTTTTATAGTATCAAATAGTTCCTTTATTGTACTAAAAAGTGCTTTTAAAACGTACTTTTATAATACCAAAAACTACTTTTATTGTACCAAAAAGTACTTTTTATTGTACTTTTATGGTATCAATAGGTAATATAATTGCACAAAAAGGACTTCCATTATACGTATATTTGTTCAAAAAGTCATTTTATGGTACCAAAATATTTTAATTGTATTTAAAAAAAATTTATAGTATCAACAATTACTGTTGCTGTATCAAAAAGTATTTATTGTACCAAAAAGTACTTTTATTTTACCCAAAATACTTTTAGTACATTCAAATTTACATTAGTTGTAATAATAATTATTATTATTTTCTTGTATTAAAAAGTACTTTTATGGCATCAAAGAGTATTGTTTTGTTGTATTAAAAATTACTTTTATAGTATCGACAATTACTTTTATTGTACCAACAAGTACTTTTGTTGTACGAACAAGTACCTTTATTGTACCGAAAAGTAAATTTATTGTATCAAAAAGTACTTTCATCGGGATGCCGATAAAGGAAATGAAGATGAATGAGACAGGTATCATCATCCATCCATCTAACCATCACGCACCGACCCCGGATGTTAAAACCACAGTGCAGCACATTATAATGAGTGTTTATAATGCGTCTTAAATTAAGTAACATTTTACTCAAACATTGATTTATATTTTTTTTTGTTAAAATATCAATTAGATATTTAAAAATGTTCATACAATTTACAAAATTCTTAAACTGTGAAAAAATTCTTAATATACATATTAATTAATCATATAAATTGCATGCCAAGTATGAAAACATAATATGGGAAAAAAACCGACACCGATGATTAATGATATCGCTGATCAGACACTTGATATTTATAAGTAATATTATTTTTTGTTGTCAATCTTTAAAAATATATAAAATAATTCTAGTTGGTTTTACTACCAAATACAATAGTAATAATACAAACTAAATGTTATAAAGCAGGTAAAGAGTAAGATGCTTTGGCAATTTTAATAAAATGTTTATGTTTCAACTTAAATTCAATTTAAGAATAATGTATTATTGCTATGCGTCTTTCATGTATTAACTTAACATCAGTGGCGGGTGGCTGTGAACACCCGCAAAAAAAGGTTATTAAAACGCTTCTAAGCAGAAGACTCTATTGATCTGTCCAAAGCGATTGATTGAATGTTTGTTTGATGGTTTGTGTGATGTCATCATATAGCAACAACAGTTTGTGCAAGTCTAAGTATCAAATTAATGATCAAAAATCGTCGGGCTTTGGCGGCTTTACTTGTAACCTCATTGTTGGTTTTTAAAAACACAAGATAATATTTACGAAACAAATTTTAACGTTTAACAGTTATATAATTAATAAATAAAATAAAATAAGACTAAAGGCAAAATTAGGCCGGGAGAATGTCTTTAGCCCAACAGTCGGAAAATTTAGTCTGCATACTGACACATCGCCAAACGGAATCAGACTGATTGATTTCTCTGCAGCAAGGAACATGGTAATTAGCAGCACACGATTTGACCACAAAAACATTCACAAAGCAACGTGGATATCTCCCGATCAAGTAACGAGAAACCAAATTGATCACGTGGTAATCGATGGAAGGCACGCGTCAAGTGTCTTAGACGTACGAGTGATCAGAGGTGCGAACATCAACTCGGATCACCACCTCACTGCAGTGAAGGTGCGTACTAGGCTAAGCAGAGCGAAAACCCTGCGTAACCAGGCACAGAGAAAGCTGGACATCGCTAAACTGCAGACCGCGGAGATAGCCAACGCCTATTCTGACCAACTCACTCAACTACTTCTTGATGCTCCAACTCCCGAAAATACTAGCGCGCAATGGCAACATATTGCCCACTCGATGGAAAGGACTGCGCGGTCCGTACTAGGGTATGTGAAGCCCTTTAACGATAATGCCTGGTACGATGACCAATGCCGCGATGCCACCCGGGAACAAGATGCTGCATACAGGGCCAAACTGCAGCCAATGGCAACGCGAGCTGTTCATGAAAAGTATAGGGAGAAGAGGCGGGAGGCGACTCGACTCTTCAGGCGAAAAAAACGAGAGCTTAAGGAGCGGAATAATGTGTGTATTGAAGATTACAGGAACAGAGGTGAAGCCCGAAAATTCTATCAGAAGATAAAAGGAAAGGTACATGGAACAGGTCTTCCCTCCTGTAAAGGCAAGGATGGTCATCTCGTTACTGACTCCGAGAGCGTACTGAGAATATATAAAGATCACTTCTGCAGCCTATTGATGTGTGAAAACTCGGCTGATGAAGACTGTGCACCAATCCTAGATGATAACATCGAGTGTCCACCTCCGAGCCAAGCTGAGATAACAACTGCCATATCCCGCCTAAAGAACAACAAGGCCGCTGGGGCTGATGGTCTTCCAGCTGAGTTGTTTAAGGCGGGTGGAGATGAGCTTGTTTTAAGCATGCAACAGCTCATAGAGAACATTTGGCTTCAGGAGAGCATGCCAGAGGATTGGAATCTCAGTGTGCTATGTCCAATCTACAAAAAAGGTGACCGTAGTGAGTGTAAAAACTATCGTGGAATTAGCCTCTTACCCATTGCGTATAAGGTCCTGTCTAGCATACTGTGTGAACGTCTAAAGCCAATTGTGGAAAACCTGATTGGACCTTATCAGTGCGGCTTTAGACCAGGCAAATCCACGACGGATCAGATATTTACACTACGGCAGATTCTTGAGAAAACCCATGAGAAGCAAATCGACACTTACCACCTCTTTGTCGATTACAAAGCTGCCTTCGATAGTCCCATCAGGCATCGACTATACGAAGCCATGTCTGAGTTCGGTATTCCTGCGAAGATAATTCGTCTTTGCCGGTGTACCCTTACGAATACCAAATCCTCTGTTCGGATTGGTAAGGATCTATCTGCACCATTCGATACGACGAGAGGTCTTAGACAGGGTGACGGTTTGTCATGTATGCTGTTCAACATAGTGATGGAGAAGGTGTTAAGGAAAGCAGCGGTTAACATGTCTGGCACCATATTTAATAAGAGCCACATGCTGCTCGCATATGCCGATGATATCGACATTATCGGTCGAACGATGCGAGAGGTAACAGCTGTTTTCACATCAGTTGAAAGGGAGTCAGCAAAAATGGGTTTGGCAGTGAATGAGGACAAGACGAAGTTAATGGTATCATCGAACAAAGTGTCCACCCGTTGGGGACGCAGCGTGAACGTTGAAAACTATTGCTTTGAGGTAGTGGATGAATTTATCTACCTTGGATCCGCCATGAACAAGAACAACAGTGTCAGCCTCGAAATAAAACGGAGAATAGTGCTTGCTAACAGGTGTTTCTTTGGACTACGCGAGCACTTTATAAGCACCACCCTATCTCGAACTACCAAAGTCCAGCTGTACCAGGTACTAATTTTACCGGTCCTGTTGTACGCCTCCGAAACTTGGGTGCTTACACAGGCAGATGCAGCTCATCTGGCGGTGTTTGAGAGAAAAATACTCCGCAAAATATATGGACCCATTTGCGTAAACGGCGAGTTTAGGATTCGGATGAACCATGAGCTGTACGAGTTATACCACGACATTGATGTCGTCAAGCGGATCAAAGTGCAACGATTACGCTGGTTAGGCCATGTCGTGAGAATGGATGAGGAAACTCCAGCGCGAAAGGTATTCTATCAAGACCTCGAAGGACGGCGCAAAAGAGGGAGACCGCGACTACGTTGGAAGGACCAGGTGGAGGAATCACTGACGCTGCTTGGTAGGACTGACTGGAGACGGTGCGCACAAGATCGAAGCGAATGGAAATCTTTGATCATTTCGGCCTCTGACTTAGGCACTAAGATATAAATATATATATGTGTCAAGTTGTTTTAAAGGCTAATAATAAATAATTAATAAAATTAGTCATTTACTTGTAGACTCATTGTTTTAAAATTAACATCTTAAGTCAATATTTATAAATTTATAAATTTTATTACAAAATTTATATGTTTACATATTTATGATCTTATTCAAATTATACACAAATTTTTAAACAATTTATATAATTTTTTTTAAGAACAATTTGAATCTGTTGAAAGACAGTTTTTTTATTTTTATTTTTATTTTATTTTATTTATACTTTTATTTTCATTTTAAGAGTATATAACAATCTCATCTTTTTAAATGATTTTCTTACGCCATAACTTAAATAAATTACTGAAATTAATCAACGTAGCATTTATATTTGACCTACAACGACAAGAGTCCATAGATTCACGGACATTTCACATATTTCATATCTAGGAAACCCGATTCAAAAAGTTATTCAATATTACCACAATTGTTCTCACAACACTCTATGGCCATTTTTCCAATATTGATGTCATTTGCTTAAATTAATTTATGCCATAAATTAAATATATAAATTGCCTTAAATATAAAACAGTTGTAAGTAATATTAAAAATTTGACCGTAAGTGAAATTAAAATTAGCATAAAAGAATTTTATCATTCATGTTCCAATGACCTGGTTTAGAGTCAAATACCGGAAAGATATAAAGATAGTTATCATGTGTTAGAAGGATTTACGGCCACGGACATAAATAACGTAGGCCAATGAAAGTATTTAGTCATATTGTGGGTTTAAAAATCAATTTCAAATGCATCCTGTTTAATTGCCTTATTGCACTTAGAGAAATTGTTGTAACATATATTCTGTCGAATGTAAGAACGTCTTTATGGTATGGTACGCGTTATTCTTCAAAATTATATGAACAATTTAAATAAAAATAGAAACTTTTTGAGATATACGTGTTTTGCTAAATACTATAGAAATTAAGATTATTAAAATGTATGTTAAGTCGGATAGATTTGTATGGGGGACCTAAAATTTATGTTTGTATGAGTTCACTGGAAATTAACACAGTACAACACACGATTTTGGGACTTACTTCTGAGAACTGCACGTGAAAGTAGCACCAAAAAGAAGAAGTTCTGCATCATTCGTTTTGTCACATTACATGCATGTTATGTTACGATTATTAATATCGATTTGAAGTTAGTAAGTATCGTATAGGGAAATTAGTCACATTTTAGGATCTTTTGTTATATTGTTATATGGTGGCGTATGAATATCATTAGTAATATTCCACGTAAATCATACGCCACGGAGTACAACAGTTTTATTGTAACTGCTACAAAATAAACCCAGTTCAAAATCATTTGATGAAGGGAAAAGTGAAAGTTGCTTATGTAGGGAAATGTTATATGAACACATTAAAGTAATTGCAATTCTTGATTTTTTTAAATTTGTTTTAGATAAATCGGACTAGTGGTTTTCGAGTTATGTCAAACAAAATAGCCTAAAACATGACAAATTCCCCTATACGATACTTACTTATTTCAAATCGATATTAAATTATACTGGCATGAAACTTGACAAAACGAATGATGCAGAACTTCTTCTTTTTGGGGCAACTTTCACGTGCAGTTCTCAAAATTAAGTCCCAAATCAATAAGCTGAAAAATCTTGTACTGTGTTTGTATGGGGGGTACCAAAAGGGTCCATGGCCATGTAAATAACGTTGTTGAAAGTTATCGTGGTTACTAGCTGGACAGACGGACATGGCTCAAACGACTTAAAAGTCAAGAAATTGAATTTGTAATTTGGAACATTGGAATTTTCTTTAGTTACTGTGAGTCACTCAAGTAATGACTTGGCATTAAACATCTCACAATTACATACCTAATTTCTCACACTGTACTGTTGAGAGCCATCGTCTGTGTAGAAATGTTCACAATTTTGTTTACACTTCGATGAGGTTTGTATGAACTGGTGGCCAACCATCATGCCCTGCTCTGAACCTCAATGTTTGAAGTCAATAATAGGCTTGTTTTGCTTAGGAACAAAAACGTAAAATAACAGCTACAACAACGACAACAGACTACTACTACGCCAAAAAGTCAAACATTAGAAACTACCAACAACTAGTTGGTTGTTTAAACTATGACTATTGTTCTTGTTGTTGCAGTAGTAGTAGTTTGTTAGTGTTTTTCTTATGGCCAGAGATTTACTTTGACCAACCGAAAGATACAACACATGTTCGCACACACAGACGCACACCTACACAACAAGGTAAATATGTAGAGTCATGAAGCTATGATGCACCACCTATTGAGTGGACTATCGTTCAGCATTTAGACTTTAGGTCCTAAAGCTTCAACGGTTTAAACTAAAGAGTGAAGAGAGGTTCATACAACACTTATGTTTACATTGAACATCGGACAAATGCAACAGAAGAAGATAGAGAGCAAATGTTGCAGAGTCTTCTCTTAGTTAACGTTAATATCACTGAGTTGGATATATACGTACATATGATGTTGATGATACATAGCAATACGTCATTTAAGTAACCGGGACAGGGATTTTTGTTGTTTAAAAATTCACAGAAATTGGTGTGAAACATTTAGCATTAGATGTGAAAACTATTTGTTTAAACAATTTATGAAAAAGTTAATACTCATTGCATTTAATGTGGATACAAACGATGCAGATAGATACATTATTACTGCGAACATTAGGGTGGCAGGAAAAATGCAAAATAATATTCACATATTAATAAGTTAACTAGCTCAATATAGGGAAGCTCGACTGTCTGCTCGTTTGTAAAGTTTGCGCAAGAAGATACGTAGCACCTACAGACACCTCATTTGCTTTCAAAATGTTGTTTCGAATTTATGTCAATTAAATGTTCATGTGGAATTTGTAATTTACTCTCAGCCAGGCCATAAATTAACGTCATCGCCTTATCATAGAATTCAATTCAGACAATTTGGTGCAAAGTTATTTAGAAATACCAAACACCATAGAAAACCAAGAACAACACCAATAATTATATCCAAAAATTCGTCTGCCTTTAAAACAAAAAACAAAAACAGAAAACAATTTTTTTTTCGTATGCTAAATTTCAATGTTTTCATATGGCATATTTATTTAGAAATGTAGAGAAATAAAACCAAAAGAAAGACACAACTATGTACCTCGATTGCTATGACATGAATATCAATTAGTTGACCAATCGCCTAAATATGAATACCCCCACTCCCCCCACTAAAAGGGTACTACCATTTTGGTGTGTCAGAACTTTAAGCTGCGTGCGTGCTTTTGGAATTAGGTAAAGCGGAATTAAAGTGAATTAGTTTCGACGACGCGCTAGTTTACGTGTCGCACACTTTGTATGCCCTGCACACTTGACCAAATTATCACGAAACGTTGTGTGTGAGTGCGCGCGCTTGCGCAATGCTCACGAATCAGGTTGCGGCTATTTTATCACACATGCGTACATATTTTTTGTTATTTTAATTGTGGGCAGTTTTTGGCGAAAATATTTTTAAAATGTTTTGTCCGACACTGCATTAGAAAGAGAAATTATTGATATTGAAATGTGTACGTGTTATTGTCGCCTAAGCATGTGACGGTTAATTTAAATTCTTAAAATTGGGTGTTGTCGTGTGGTGTTTTATGTTTGTTTATTTGCAAAATAGGTTCTATAGCTACTTATAATTTATTAATAGGAGAATTTATAATTATTTTTATAGCTTTGCTAGAAATAGCTTTACTAGAAGTGTTAAGTGACTACATGATTGATTGATTGGTATAAATATTTTTAAAAACGTTCTTTATATTTGGATTCCATTTAAAACGTGTTCATTTGTAAGTCGCAGAAAAAGATAGGCGCTCAAAGGGATCTGGATGATCTTATCAATTGCCATTTAACCTTTAAATCGTTGTATGCTGACTTTTGAGAAGATATGTTGGCATAGGCAAAAATATTTTCTTTCCGACGAAATTACAGGGTGGATCAAAATTCCGTTTAAATTTGAGTATGTAGCTGCATAGAGCCAGAATTGGCTTGATTTGTCTCAGATATATTACTGACAACTATGTTGAATTATATCAAATTATCTCGAAGGCACGTCAACCTCCCATATATCCTGAAATGGAAAAAACTTATATTTTCCAAAATTGTTGTTAGTATTGAACCAAATTTAGCTCGATTTGTTTCTGATTTATTTCTGACAACTGTGTTAAATTATATTAAATTATCTCAAAGGACACTCCTATCTGAAATGAAAAAAACTAAAATTTTTCAAAATTGTTTTTGGCACTAAACCAAATTTGGCTCGATTTGTCTGCGATATATAACTAACAACTGTGTTGTAAACATTAACTGATCCTTATGAAATTTCACCAGTATTAATATTTTCCACAATGATTTAATGGGATTGTAAATGGGCAACCTTCGGATACCTCCTGTACAAATCACCTATTTTTGGCTTATAAATATTTCACGTACAAGGAGTCTACTCGTTTGGGACGCCGCGTAACGTTGACAACTATGACTTTAAAGTGTTAGATGATTTTGTCTACCTAGGGTTCGCTATAGACAAAAATAATAATGTCAACCCTGAAATCAAGAGCCAAATATTGATCGCAAGCTGCTGATAATAGGAACTAAGCAAGCGATTTAATGACAAAGCCCTCTCTCGACAAAGATCCAACTCTACCAGACAATGATAAAGCGCAGAATTCTGAGTAATGATACAAGCGGATCAATATATTCATCTGTTTTCGAGCTTTTATTTAAACTAGATGTGACGAGATTTCCGAGGAAATGGATGTAATATTCGTATTGAGGAGGTAACTTTTACATAAGAATCAACAGGAATCAATACTTTTATTGCAGAGCAGTGTTACTGATAAGGTGTTAACATTTTCGACATAATCCAGCAACTGTTATCATATCCAAATATTTTTTTTTTTATCCAACATCAACACATACTAAAACCAAAACATTGACTTTTCCCCCAAAATCTAAACTAAACACTGAAGCAAACCTACAAATCATTGTTGGATTACAGATGAACAGTCAAACAATGACATAGAGGGCACACAATTTTAAAACTATTACATTATTACACATACATTTAAACTAATAAATCATATAAACTTTAAATACTCCGACTATTTATCTGTACAAGTAATATTTGGGTGTACTCCATTCACACTAAGTACTTACAGTTGCATATTGGCATAGATTTTAACATTCAGCCAAATAATGCATTAGACATACGAGCGATTAGTTAATGCGAGATTACAGCCTAACGAATGACGAATACTCGTATCATGAAGCAGTGGGTCGTAAAAAACAAAAATAAAAATAGTTTGTTTAGCAGCAAAACAAATATTTTCCATTTTATTCTATTTGGGATCCATTATTGATACGACTCCGATACTTAGTTGAGAACTTCCCTTTGTGAAGTGAATACGTAGTTTTAGTTTTAGTGTCAAGTGTTAAAAAGGATTTAGTCATCTGTGTGTGTGCAATGGTGGGGAGGGGGGTGGGTGAGTTGGATGGGATAAAAGTAAACTTTTATTTAGTTCATTCAATTCTCATTTGTCTTGTTGCTGATTGTCAATTTTTAAAAGCTTTTTAAGTTTTTTTTGACATTATGCATTTTTTCAGTTGCTGTTGTTAGAAAACAAAAAGTTTCAATTCACTGCTGTCATATCTGGGAGTAGAGAAGAGAGAAGAAGAGCGTTAATTGATTTTCGAACAGCAAACAAATGCATATAAATGAAAAAAATTTAATGAATATTAAAATATTGATATATTTAAAAAACGAAATATTGTTGTAACACCGTAATGTTATATCATTAGTCCTATAACTATATCTACCCAGAAAGAGTAAATCTATCTATTTACATATATTAGTGCAAGATGTAACTATCCAACTCAAACATCAAATATTCACACCTAGTATATTAATAAAGAAATCTGACACCTTTATAAGAAAATATTTGCAGTAATCATCTGTAATTGCTTTCTAATATTTGCTTGTTTTTGATCTTGAAATTCATTAGAAATTTAAATGACATTTAAATGTAAACAACCAAGAAATCTCTTTTCTTTCTCAAACGTAAAAGTCAAACCAATTTTGTATTAATTGATGTATAAAAACACATTGTAATATTAAACTTGATTTGCTTCAGTTGCATATATGACAGACTAATAAACACCGATTTTCTGTTCGATAGGTTTTGGCTATGTTTTTTTCTTATACTGAGCTTCAACAGCTGACAAAAGAAAATGACACAAAATACCACTAAAGTATTTCGAATAAGAGTGAGTATCCATATGCACAAGTATGTTGAGACTATGTATGCTGCTGTAGTATGTTTGTATGTATATCATTTGTACAACATTAAGCCTAAGATCTAGCACACAACAATCGTGACAACCATCCAATAATACTGTACATAGTTTAATATCATTTCAATTGTATTCAATTCATAATATTACGTCTTTGTTACGTCTGCGCATGCGTGACATCGAACCTAAACAAACACTCTGTGTATGTGTGTGTAGTTTGAGTACAACACAACAGAGAGCGGCTGTGAGCCACTGCAACTTGAGACACTTGGCCACCGTTAACCACAGGTGTCATCGCAAGTGTCATTACTACGCTAAACTTCATTATCATCGTAATCATTAAGGCGACAATGTTTGTAGAATAAAGTACATAGTTAGTGTTATTTCGTTCGGTAGTTGTATAATTAAAGTTTAACAAATGTGTTTCGTTGTATCTAAACATCTTTTGGAATCATTGCCTTCGGTTATATTATGTAGGAGATGAGAGTTTCGCTATGGGGAATGAATACTAATCAATAACTTGGATAGATTTAGTACTCTAAGTACTCACCAAAATATGATTGAATTCAATTTAAAACAAAAAATTACTTTATTTTTGCCCTAAAACATATAAAGTTACAACATTTTCTGCTTAAAATAAACCTAAATTATTTATTTAATTTTTTAGTTTGATTCTGTTCTCTAAGTAATATACATACATATGTGATGATCCCTATAGATAATTTTATACAAATTACATTATATCAGTGCAAACGAGATGAGAACAGGGTGGAACAAAAATCTTTTTCCATTTCAAACGATTATAAAGAAAACCACTACAGAAATTCGATCAGATAAACATACTGATAAATACTCTCACCCTATGTATGATATTCTTTTAGTCTCAAGTTGTTACAATTAGCAGATTTTAACTGAAATACTTATTTGCCTTCTTGTTGAGTGTAAACCTTTGTATATGGGTAATTCCACGTAAAACGGAAAAAATATAATTCCATATTTTAAATAAAAGTCGGTCAATTAATGCACAAATAAACGACAGAATTATGGCAAATGAAAAAAATTATATTGTTTTTAATTTTTATCCATTTGGCCACAGTGTGAAAAGAGCTTACAACGAACACTCTAATCTCCATCTTTATACGCTAATAACATTTTCTAATTTTCTATTTATCTTAATAAAAAGTAAAGAGTAATAACTGTAATCTCCAGAAAGACAAAACTTCTATTTGCTTTCTCATAAGTTTTCGGCTGTGTATGTTTTATAATAAAAGTTTTATGAGTCAATTAAAATATACAAATTTTGCGTCACACCCGTCACCGTAAATATGACAAAAATGTAATAAGATTATTACTTTAAATGATAAAACATTTATATTTTTCAATAATAGTAATGTAAGAGCAATTAATAATATAGTGAAATTTAGTGAATTTTTTTTTTAAATATTTGGGTATTAAGTTACAGAAAACATTTGGTCACACCCGTCCCTGGGTAAAAAATTATGACTGCCATAAGCCATAACAAACACAATGTTTGAGTTTTCTTTAATATGATTGATATAAAATTTGTTTGCTACTGGCTGGTAAAGGCCAGTACATATAGAAGTGCAATTTGTATGAGAACCTCCTTTGGATGTTAAGATAGGGGATAAGTATGTTAGAGAAAAATGTTAGGAAGGATATACTAATGGGGATCGGTCATACATTTTAACCCTCTAGGAGGCAACATGGAAGCGGTTCGAGCTGATTTTAAAACAAAGATATAAAAAAAAAAGTTTCAATCGGCTAAAAAAGTTTCAATCGGCTAAACCGATCTTCACCCTTATTAAAATATAAAATTTTCTTGTATATTATTACTCTATTTCTAAAGTGGGCGGAGTGGTACATTTGTATGGAAGGTACCAGAAGGGGGGTGGCTAGACTTCCAGTTATTTCTCCAAAACTTTATCCTGTTATTACTTTACAAAATATGGAATTAGGGAACGATCGCGTTATGTGTATTGATAGTATTACTCGATTTCTAAAGTGGGCGGAATGGTACATTTGGGAGGTACCAGAAGGGGCGAGGCCCATTTGCAAAACGGTAAGTAGTTTTGGGTAAATACTTATCCATGCAAATTTTTAAAACAATTGGTTGCGTCTTTCGAAAGTAATCGTACGTACCAGCTAGCTAGCCAGCCAGACAGGCAGATGGACATGGCTCAAACGACTGTAAATCGAATTTGGTTAAAAAAAAACCTAGGGTCTAAAGTGACTCTTTCTATGTGTTACACTTTTGAGTCCCTCCTATCCGTAGGTTGGGGGCATATAAATTGTGTGGAAACCACCTAATGGTTTGAGAATTGAGGGTAGATATGTTTTGAGAAACTGTTGCAAAAATATTGGGGGTCGGTTATACATTTGACTCCTCTAGTGTGGAGCAAATTTTTTGTATGGAAGCCCTTAGGGGGTGAAGATGGGTGTTAAGTGTGTTTGGGAAAAATGTTAGGTGGGAAAATGACTGGAGGTCGTTCACTTATTTGAAGCCTCTAGGGGCGATTCCGGGGTAGTTGCGGGGTTTGTTAAAGATTTTTTCCCCAATACGAAAAGTTTCTCGTGCTCGGGCTCAATTTTGATTTTAGACCCATGGTTTCTTGGGCAAATTTTTTTTAGAATTCATCGTAGATTACGATTTTAGTGACCGCTAGGTCGAAAACAAAATTGACCCACGATGATGTATGCGATAGTACAGACAACGAATAAATATATGTTCTATTATTTTCTTTTATGTTTACCTTTAAGTTTTTTATATAACTGAATTCTATGAGAACTATAATTTCTTTATATTTTTGAAGTTTAAGGTTTTTAATTAAGAAAAAGTATTTTTTTGCGAACAATTACCTACAACACAATAATTGTGAACTTACTACAAAAATTTTACAGAATTTAACCTGAAAGTTAAAATTTTGTAAAGGCTCAAATTCCTAAGGTCACCTTCGTCGTTGTCGTCTAATGCACATTTTGAGCAGAAATCAAGTTCTTTCAGTGTCTACCTGTTACTAAACGTTTTTAAACTTAACATTCTTGGTAACCACAGATTTTTTTAATAATAAAATTTCTATTTATGAATTATGACCAAAAATATTAGTAACATGGTCACACCGGTCCCAATGGAATTGCCCATAAGTAATTTCATGTAATATCTTTTAATTCCAATAATTTGAGAGTTAAAGAAATTTCTGTACTAGTTTTATGAATGAGTTGCAAACATTTATGCATTCCAACCCAATGTGCCTCAGTTTTGACCAAAATGTAAACAATGTCAAGCTAATAACTTATGACGATTTAAGCCATAGTGTGATCACTAGGCTTCTTGTGTCACTTGAGTGTGTGTGTGAGTGTTTGTAAGCGATTCCCCCACTTGCACTTTAAAGAGTATTAAGTACACGAATGCGCTAGCTAACTAAAGCTATCGATCGTTCCGTCTGTCTGTCTTAACGAAAGTGAAGACAAGCGAACGATTGCAAACTATGAATACATTGACGAAGTTAACTTAAACGCCGACTTGGCTTAGGCTACGTCAACTGAGACAAGAGCTTCGACGCAATGTTTAGTTTTCTGATTTTAGCTTTTTTTCAACTCGTCGCTGACGCCAAAAACCAACAGCAATTGACAACAGTTGAAGCAAGGAAAAATAAACGCGTTTTGGGCAGTCTTACAATGTTTTTGCACGATCTATAAGCGTTGAGTCTGCTTTCGACAGTCCGACAGGAAGGTTCTGAACGTTATTATACCACAGTCCCCGTTTGTATTTATGTACTGTAATTTGACGGTGCTTGGCTAACGATCAAAACCAAATAAGAAAATAAGAAAAATAACACAAAATAACGAAAGCTTTATCGAATGTGTCTAAAAAAAAAACGACTGAAGTTATAACTCTGGTGTTAAAGAAAAGTGAACAGAATTTTGAGAATATCATCGAGTGTTTAAGTATGAAAAAAAGTGATGAAAACGGATATTAATTTATACCATTCCTACACATTGTGATATTTTGGCAAAATGGGTTAAAAAAAAATAAAAAGTAATACTATTAAGAGTTGTATAAAATTGTCAACGTAATTACCAATCGATACAAAATCTATTAAAAACAAATTATGTAGTTAACGTCTACTGATTCTGGCGAACAAAAGACAACATATTTTTAAATTTAAATGAAGTGAATTTTTTTGTGTATGGCTAAGTAATTATCTGTAAATGCCAGAGGTTGTCAGAAGAGACATTTAAATTAGCAATACAACGTTTACAAATATTTGGTGATTGTAACTAAATTCTTGTTCTATCGATGCAAATTTGTAGTTGTAAAAGTTATTAATACTAGTCGCCTCTAAAGGTGTAATGGCAGTGAGTTTTATTTTATTAAAATGATAAGAATTTTGAGAACAAAAATTTGGAATCAAATTTTTTTTATTTTTAACTTTTAATATTTTTTTTGTGCAAAAGGTCTTCTACTTTAAATCTCTTCAAGTATATAAGAAATATATTTTTTTTTGTATTTAAAATAAATTTATAACGAAAATGTTTTTATTTTTTAATTCTAAATTTACAAAACAAAAAATTAAAGGAAAAAATTGACGTTAACGATTTAAATATTAATACATTTTATGTTTTTAAAAGAAAAACACGTTCAATTTAACATGCCGAATAAAAACAAAATAAAAACAGTTATGTTTAAAAAAAAAATATTATATAATATATAAATACAATTTTTTTGTGAAATATTTGTTAAGAAAAAAATACGCCGATTTGAAATTTTAAGCAAAACTTAATAAGACGCGACTTATAGGACTCAGTTTGATATAGAATATGCTATATGTGGCGAAGTTTTTGATATAACAAACATGTGTTGCCTTTTATTAGGATGCAACAAAAATTTATTCGGACATTATGTGGAATTATTTATATTTAGTATGAAATAACTGTGTTGACAAATTAAGAGATGTGGCGGCATTTAGGCCATAGTTCACTGTATGGTGGTATTTAATAAATTTTTTAAAAATATTCGAGATATTTAAAATTGTAAAATAATGTGTAAAGATTCGAAATTTAGAAAAATCTTAAAAAAAATATTTAAGCAAAAATTACGCAAATATTATCCCACCACACAAAATTTTAGAGGAACAAAAACACCTGATGCATTTTACCGTTTAGGCCATAGTTCACCATATAAAAGAATTTTATCTCAACACCCAAAATTTTAGAGGAACTCAAACACATGGCGCATTTTATCTTATATCGGAAAAATTTTAAATTTTAAAATTTCAAAATAGTTTTACATTTGGGCAAAGTGATTTAGGACAATTTAACTAGAGACTGATCGAAATGTCCACAACAGCCAAAAATTAAAATTAAAAACACGGTCTCATATGAAAAAGGCGTATCTTAATTTGTTATACTTCACAGAAAAAAGGGTTGTTTTTTAATATCTATAAATTCTTTATTTTTTACCATAACTTTTGTTTTTGTATGAAACATGTATTTGAGGATCGATCCCCTACAGTAATATGCAAAAAACGCAATTTCGTACAAAAACTAACAAAATGAGAGTAATTATTCTCTTATAGTCACTTTAAATGTATGAGCATATTAGTAGTAGGTAATGAAAAAGCACTTTCAAATATGTACATTTCAAGAAATCCAACCTGGCCACAAAAAAGTACTTTAAATGTACAAAAAGTACTTTTATTGTATTAACCAGCACTTCTGTTGTACCTAAACGTACTTTTATTATATTAGCAAAAACTTTTTTTGTACCAAAAAGTACATTTATTGTTCCAATAAAGACTTTTATTGTACCAAAATTTATTTAATGTATCCAAAACTAACCTTGCTATATAAAAAAAGACCTTGTAAGAAAAAGTACTTTTATTGTATCAAGAATTACCTTTGATATACCAAACAATACTTTTATTGTATTATATATACTTTTATTTACCAAAAACTACTTCCATTGTATGAGAAAGTACTTTTATTGTATCAAGAAGAACTTTTGTTGTACCAACATGAACTTTTACTGTACCAATAAGACCTTTTCTTGTGCCAAAATGTACAAATATTGTACTTAAAAGTATTACATCAAAGTAAAGTTGTTTTATTGTATCAAAAAGTATATTTTTGTACTAAAAAGTACTTTTATTTTATGAAAAAAAACACATTAATTATAACAAAAATAACTTTCGTTGTACAAAAAAGTACTTTTATTGTACCAAAATTTACTTTTATTCTATCTAATAGTATAAGAGTTGTTGTAGTAGAAAGTACCTTTGTTGTACCAAATTGCAAAGTACTTTTTCAAAAACTACTTATATTTGCCCAATCCAACTTTAAGAAAGTACTTTTACTGCATTAACAAGTATTTTGTTGTTCCGGAAAGTACGTTTATTGTACCAATACTTATGGTACTTAAGTAATTGTCCTAAAAGTAATTATTGGTAAAATTTACTACCAATAAAGACTTTATTTTTACCAAAAATTACTTTTATGTATCAAAAGGTACCTTTGTTGTACCAAAATGTACTATTATTGTATCAAAAAGTACTTTTGTTGTACTTAAAAGTACTTTTATTATATAAAAAAAAACACTTTAAATGTTACAAATATTTATTTTATAGTACCAAAAAGTATTTTTTTTGCACATAAAAAGAATTTTACTGTATCAAAACTAATGTTGTGCAAAAAAGTACTTTTATTGTACTAAAAATACCTTTTATTGAATCTAAAAGTATTTTTGTTGTACCAAGGAGTACAGTTGTTGTAGAAAAAAGGACTATTATAGTAACACAACTTATTTTATTCTATTGTAAAAGTAGGTTTTCCGTACCCAAAAGAACGGTAGTTGTTCCAAAGAGTACTTTTATTGTACCAAAAAGTACTTTTGGTGTTACAACAAGTACTTTTATTGTACCACAATGGACTTTTTTAGTACTTAAAACTATCATCGTTGTTACTATAAAAAAATACTGTTACTGTAGTAAAAAGTACTTTTGTTGTACCGAAAAGTGCCTTTAGTGTATCATAAAAGTACTTTTTCGTACCAAGTACCTTTAATGTAACAAACAATACCTTTATTGTATCCAAAAAGCAGTTTTATTGAACTTAAAGCGGATTTTGTGTTACCAAAATAAAAAACTTTTGTTGTATCAAAAATTATTTTTATTTTATTGTTCCAGAAAGTTCTGTTATTGTCCAAAATGATTATTTCACTACTTTTAGATTAGCTCCTTTTTCTGTGTATAATCTCGTATTGTAAAGATAAGCTTGGGTTTGTGACTCAAGGCAAAAAAAACTTAAAAGTGCAATACTTCTCCTATAAAGAGTGTGGACATTTTGTGGGCACCCTTCATTCAAGCGCGATTAAAAATAAGTCTGTCCGTCTATATTGCCAAAATATCACAATGACCTACGGATGTTATTAAAGTGTATTGTACAGATATAGTGGTAAAAATAAGCAGCTCACCCGGATCTCTCTCCTCAAAAATGTTAACGAAACAAATATATAACTGTGCCAATGTATCGAAAATTTTTTAGCCGCCACCAAAAAACATAAATATATTGCACCTAAAAATTTCTTAATTTTTATTTTCTGCAATAAAAAGAGAGAAAAAAAACACATAAAGTGGCCATCACTACCTATAATAAAAATGGACCATTGTTTATTATCCTCATCGATAAAAAAAATACCGTTATGACACTCTCTGTGGATGATAGAATGCCCAAATTAAAGTCAAAACCTTTTAGTTTTTTTTTAAATTTTCAGTTGTCTCTCTTTTGCCAAACAGGTGCGATATATTTCTAACCCTGCAGGGGATTGGTTCTAATTTTCATTTGTGTATTTTAATAATATCAAACACTATTCCAGAAACTATCTCTGACATTTGAAAATAAACCAGTTAAAGTTTCAGGGATGTCAGATGGGCTCTTTAGAAACCAATACTTAACACACAGACGCATTAAAATGAGCCTGCTACGTATAGCAAACTATACATTTCATCAGATTGTGATTAAACTTTTGGCAGATATTCCTGTAAAGTCAAGTATGGTTTCTGGAGTGATGTGCAAATATACATTTTCCCCTCTCATATTAAGATTTTAGGTGGTTACTCTGGGAATCTCTATAATGAGTTCTGGAGTAGTTCAATTACTAAGTATACGTTTTATTTGTTATTTGTGAGATACAATTCCTACACAGCCGATTAAGCTAAAAATAGTACCCAACTTATAATATTTTGTTCGTTGGCAGAAAATTGGGGAGACGATACCTAATTTTTATAAAACTTAACAAAAGTATGAAAATAACCCCACTGTGCGCTACCTGTAAAACAATGAAGTCTATAATGTTGTGTGAATAAATCAACAAATTAATAATGTTTTAATTCTAGCAGCTAAAACAGCAACACCAACTATAACAATACTAACTAACAACAATAGCAAAAAAAAAACAAGAAACAAACAACAGCTACCAAAATAATAATAACCATTGTGAAAGAATAGTGTGTGAAAATTAAAGCTAAACTAAAATTTGTGGAATTTTAAATTACAAACTTTGTTCGATGTTAGCGAACGAAAAATTGTAACAAAATTTATTGTGATATTTTACCATTAAATATTCATGGATTCTATAGCGAGTGTTTAGTTCAACGCCTCCATCACTACAGAACGGATTAAAATATTCAACAGATTTTCATCATACTTTTGGATGTAATAAAGGTAATTTTACAATTTATAGACAAAACTGTTAAAAATGTGCATAAAAATCATATACATATATATTAAAATTTAAGGAAATTTTTGGAAAATTAAATAATACAAAGTAAATTTGTATTGTTTGATTTGATGTTATAATTGATTGAATATATACAATTTTTTAAATTGTGTCTTAAGAATACGGTCATACTCTGCATTAGAAGAAAGAATAAGTTTAAAATCAGAATAACAGATACAAAAATATTTTGGATTTGGGGGAATCATTAATGATTTATTTTTTTATTTCATTCCCAAATAAGCAAATTACCGCGATCCACCCTGTAAAATAATATTTCTTTTTTATGCAGTAAAAGTACTTTTTGATACAATTACAGTAATTTTGTTATATAACTAAAGTACTTTATGATGATATAAATATACATTTTGGTACAACAAAAGGGCATTTTAGTACATTATAAGTACTTTTATTTTGGTAAATCAAAAATTCTTTTTGGTACAATATACTTTTGGTACAATATACGTATTTTTAGGTCCAATTAAAGTACTTATAGTGTACCAAAAGTACTTTTTTTATTGTATTTTTTGCTGTTGTACATTTTAAACATAGATATTAGGGGTGGGTCAATTTAGCAATAGATGTTGTGGCATTGATTTTTTGATAGCTTTTGGCATGAGCAAAAAGAAAATTTTCAAATTCATGGAAAAAAATTTTCAAGGAAAAAAATTGACAATAGAAACATATTTAAATATTTCTTAATACTGCTTTTTTTTTCCTTGATTTTTTAAATTTTTTCCCAATGAGAGTTTTGGGCTACTTTATTTTTCTGGAAATTTTAAAACTTTTTCTCAAATTTCATTTAATTTTTTGTTTTTTATTTTTTCTTGAATTTTTGATTGTTTTCTTAAATTTTCAAATTTTTTCCATTTTTTAAAAAAAAAAATTATTTTTATTTTGTATATTCAGGAAATTATAATGGCTCTTATTCGGTCCAGGGACCGGTAGGAACTTGAAAATAACATCGAAAATATCTTTCATTAGAGTACTCGCAAATTTTTTGTAAATATTAAAAAATAAATTTTAAAAAATTTTAAAATTTATGGTAAAAAATTGAAAAACTAGAAAAATTAAAAAAAAATAGACAATTTCAAGAAATATATTTAAATATTTTTATATTATTTTTAGAAATATATTTAAATATTTATATTTTATTTAAATATTTTTTGAAATTGTCTATTTTTTTCCTTGAAAAATGTTTCTATTTTTTTTCTATATATAAATATTAAAATATTTAAATATATTTCTTGAAATTGTCTATTTTTTTTCCTTGATTTTTTTATTTTTTTCCCAACAAGCGTTTTGGGCTGCCTTTTTTTACTGCAAATTTTAAAAATTTTTCTCACATTTTTTAAGACATTTCATTTTTCTGTTTTTTCTTGAATTTTTCGACAGACAGACAGACAGACAGAATCGGATTTGGTTCAAAGAAACCTAGGGTCTAAAGTCACTCCTTCTATGTGTTACACTATTGGGTCGTATCAAATGATATACACCCTAATCTCTAAGGGTGATGGTATAAAAAATCAAATCATATATTAATATCCTAAAAATAAGTCATTTTGTATGGGAGGTACCAGAAGTGGTGGGGATATTCAGACTACACTCATACCTCTTTATACGGCCCCTCTTTTTACGGCATTTCGCTACAGCGGCCTCGCTATACGGCTAAAAGCAAATAGGGGATTCACCGTTTTTCTACGAAGAGTGAGAGACTAACAAAAGAATTCACTCACAAGCGCAGCGAGTGTTGATGCAGCAGTCTCTTGTGCTGATCGTGAGTAGACGTTGTTTTCTTGCACATTTTTCCGTTTTTGAGTAATAATAAGTAGGTACAAATCTCTTACTGTTCATATGAAATTTATTACCTCGCTTTACGGCCAACATTTTGGAAACGTATCTAGGCCGTATATCGAGTTTTGGGTGTATTTACAATCCCATAACTTCTTTTTGGAAAATAATAATACTGGTAAATTTTCATTAGGATCAGTGAAGATTTACTCGAGTTATCGTGCCCAATAGCTAACTAGCCAATCGGACAGACAGACATAGCTCAATCGTCTTATAATGTCCTGAAACGAAATTGGTCTTAAGCTACTTGAGGTCTAACACATCTTCTTTAATGTGCAATGCATATCCTATGATATATGTATACTATAGAGGACCAATTTTTTTTTATCTACCAAGCGGTTATCAGAATAGTAATATACGATGAATTCTATTAAAATGTGCCCAAGGAACCATGGGTCAAATATCAATATCGATGCCCCGGTTTTTACTGAGAAACTTTTCGTATTGGGGAAAAATCTGCCCACAACTGCCCCGGCGATGTATTTTTTCTATACAACAAAATAATTTTTTGGTACAAAAAAAACTTTTTGATACAACAAAATTGCTTTTTGGTACAATAGGTTTAATATTAAGGTACCAAGAAGAACGTTTTTTAAGTGACTATTATACTACACTTTAAAAGTACGTATTCCGAAGTGATTTATTATCTTCCCCTACTATTTTAATTGTACTTAAAAAGTGGTACTTTGCTATAGAGTGACTTCCCTTTTTTTTGCTGAGTAATAATTATAATATTTATAAAATCATATTAAATAATACGATTTCTACAACTAAACATTTTCGAGTATCTAAATTGAATTTTTTAAAACTTTACTTCTATGTGATATAAATATTACCTCGTCGCGCCTCGTTGTTCTTTAGATTCTTGCTAATTATTACTCATGGAAATTTCGACTACACATAATTTGCTATGTCAATAGTGATCGATAATCGGTTTGGCGCAAAAACGTTAACCCGCCAGATGGAGATTTATACGGGGTATGCGGCGGGTAACATGTTAACACAATTTCTCGATTGCATGAGTGTTTGCGGTAGAGATGTTGTTGACTTTTTCACATATGTGTGTTTTTTGTGTATTTCCTCATTATAGCACAATTTCTAGAATGTGTTAAAAATTAGAAGCCCGCGCCTTTTTTCTCATCTTTTTTTTAGATATTTTATTCAAATTCATATTAAAAAAAAATAATCGCTAGAATGAATGTCCAGCCAACAATACTGAACTGTAGTTTGAAGGCGATAGATAAACGCAATCAAATGAAAAGAACATGAAATCTGTTGGTTTTTGTTTTTTTTGGAAATAGTATTTAATTTTCATGCATCACTAAGGGGCATCATGCTGTCTGCTGCCTGCGTCTGCTACTTGCATACAAGAATTTTTCTTTGATATTTAGCAAGAGCAGAATAAATTATTTCCGGTTAAGTAATATTTTCAAAGTTCGGCATACAAGACTTTTCTTTGATATTTAGTAAAAAGAGAATAAATTATTTCCAGTTAAGTAATTCAACAAGAGTAAGTTATTTCAGATAACTCCCCACCTTTAAGGCAAAAAAGCTAAGTAGGTAATTCAAACCGAAACCGTTTTGATGCCTCTATGTTGTTTTAGATAAATAATGGTAGTATGCATTTGACCAATTCTTTTAATGTATAATATTGTTACGGAAGCTTCCCAATTTTTTTTGTCTTTCCAAGATAAACAAATTAATTGTTATACCCTTGAGAAAGATCGGACAAAAACTTCTTCCACCTTTTATACAAACTCCCCCTTTTTAGGGTTGTCCGAACCTAATATAATTATCTTAATAGTTTCTTCTAAATTTGATACTCAACACTTATCACCACCCACCACTACAAAAACCTTAGTTCTCCATCAAATGTGTGGTTTATCCTTGTTTCAGATTTTCACTATATCCCTACCAATACACATTGATTTTAATTGTAATATATGTTATTAATTTTTTTTTGCTGTTATTGTACGTTAACCATTCATTCATCGTTCATTCATCCAGTCAAAATTGTACACTATGTATTACACACTATGCCCATATCTGAGTTTTCCCTTTGCCAGCGGATTAAATACATATATTTAATCATTGTTTAAACTGAACTTTCAAAATGAATTTATAATTCTTTGATACAATCGACTATTTTGCATATTTATAGACAAAAAAAAAAACGAAGAACAAAAACACCAACAACACTCTCTACGTATGCATACACACTTGTACGGGCTGTGTCTACAATTGTGAACATTGTATGGAACATGCCAAGAATTGTATCGAAAAATATGTGTAACAATTCCTTTGTTGCATCAGCATTTAACCGAAATACTATGCGAAAAAAACAACAACAGTGCAACAACGAAACGGACAAATTTTATGTATTAATATAAAAAAATAACAACTATAACATGTACTACATATGTATGTGATTGCATTATGCATCCGGGCTTAAATGTTTATACATATACTCGTAATATGGAGTATGTAGGTACAAATGTATAGAGAATGTCTTCATAGTGAGTTATAAAGGATTGGAAGGGCTGTGGATAATAAAAGTAAAGGTAATTGTTTAACTGTATGATAAAAAATACCTGCTTATAAAAGCTACATATAACGCAATAACAAAAAAGAAAAAAAACACTAAAAAATTAATGTAAAAAAAATAACGCAGTAAAAAATTAATTATACAAATTTCGATAAATTTGTGGAATAATTCTAAAGAAAATAACGAAAAAACACACTATCGGTGTACAATTATATTTTATAAAATTCACCAAGCGGTTATCAAAATTGTAATCTACTATGAATTCTAAGAAAATTTTCCCAAGTAACCAAGGGCCAAAAATCAAAATCTAGCCCTCGGTTTTTAACGAGAAACTTTTCGTATTCGGGAAAAACTTCGCAACAAGCCCCGCAACAGCCCCGGAATCGCTCCTAGAGGGTTCAAATGTATAAACGACCCCAAGTAATTTTTATATTCTCACCATACAGGTAGGATGGTATATGTATATTGTTTGATACGACCAAAAGTGTAACACTATGAAGAAAT
The DNA here is from genome assembly GCA_964034835.1 of Muscina levida. Lineage (NCBI taxonomy): Eukaryota > Metazoa > Arthropoda > Insecta > Diptera > Muscidae > Muscina > Muscina levida. The sequence goes on from OZ035880.1 coordinate 7,093,788, forward strand.
CACTTTAGACCCTAGCTTTCTTTTAAACAAATTCGATTTATGATATTTTAAGTCGTTTGAGCCATGTCCGTCTGTCTGTCTGTCCGACTGGTACACACGATAACTTTCGAAAGATGCATCCAATTGTTCTGAAACTTTGCATGGCTTAATATTTCCTAAAACTACTTACAGTATTGCAAATGGGCTACATGGCCACGCCCCTTATCTATCTCCCATACAAATGTACCATATCGCCCACTTTTAAAATCAAGTTATAATATTAAAACACCCAACGCGATCGTGCCCAAATTCTGTATTTAGTTAAGCTATAGCAGGATAAAGAGCTTTGGCGAAAGAGAACTGAAAGTCTAGCCACGCCCCTTCTGGTACCTCCCATACAAATGACCAATTTCACCCACTTTAAAAATCGAGTAATAATATCAATACACCTACACGATCGTGCCCAAATTCTGTATTTTGTTAAGCTATAACAGAATAAAGTTTTGAAGCAAAAATTGGAAGTCTAACCACGTCTTTCTGGTACCTCGCATACAAATACATCATTCCGCCCACTTTAGAAACGGAGTAATTATATCAATACACCCAACGTGATCGTGCCTAAATTCTGTAGTTAATAAAGCTAAATCAGAATGAAGTTTTGAAAAAAAAAAATTGAAATCTAGCCACGCCCCTTCAGCTCCCGCTGCTTCCATAGTGCCTCCTAGAGGGGAAAATGTGTAAACGACCCCAGTAGTATTCTAAATTATTTTAATTGGCGCCCATAAAAAAAAACGAAAATAATTAATTGAATTTAGATTACGATTTTGATAACCGCATGGTCGAGAAAAAATTGTCCCACTCTAACCCTCACCCTTAGGCCTGAGGGTATATACTTTTTTTACGACGGACATGGCTCAAGAGTCTTAATTAGTCTTAAGACCAAATTCAAAGTTTTTATGACTTCTTAAAACGATTGACTCATGTCCGTCTGTCTGTCTGTCTGTAAGCAGGATAACTCGAGTAAGTCCTAATAGATTCTTATGAAAATTTACCAGTATTTATATAATGAAGAATTTGAATTATAAATGGACAGAATAGCCGCACCCCTTCTAGTACCTCCATACTGCTTACTAATCGAAGATATCGTCGACATCCTGCAAAATCGCTTAATCATGTGGCGAGGTGTGATTCGCCAACGATTCGTTGGCAATTGGGTAAAGCGATTCTAAACGAACTCGAAAATGATAACAATCTCGAAACGAATTGTAAAAGCGAGAAAAATGCCATAGCATTCTAAAACACATTCAAAAATGATAACATGAAATCGTGGGCGAACATTCATTAACGTATCGCTTAAGCGATAAAAATTCGATTATTTTACATTTTACACTTAAATAGTAATTGATAAATTAATAAAAATTTTTGCTCTCATTTTTTGTCAGGCAAAGCAAAAGCTCTTTATTTGGGCTCTTGGCTCGCGAGCTAAGAGCTAATTTTTAGGAATAGAGCAGCTCTCGAACCAAGTCAATTATTAAAATCCAAATGCAAGAAAATACCAAAAAGTACTTTTTCTGTTGCACAAAGAACTTTGTTTGTACCAGGGTACTTTAATGTACTTTTCGGTACAAAGTACATTTTTGTACCAAAGTACATTTTTTGTACCAAAAAGTACTTTTGTCATTTAAAAGTACTTTTATTAATTACTTCGGTACAAAGTAATTTTTTTGTAACAAAGTACTAATTTGTACCAAAAGGTACTTTTATTGGTCCAAAAGCACTTTGCTGTTGTACAAAGTACTTTTTTTGTACCAGAGTACTTTTTTGGTATAAAGTACTTTTTTTGTACCAAAGTACTTTTTTGTACAAAAAAGTACTTTTATTAGCTCAAAAGTACTTTTCTCTTGCGCAAAGTACTTTTTTGTACCAGAGTACTTTTTGTAATTATGGGGCAATAAAAGTATTTTGGGTCAATAATAAAAATTTTTGGTACAAAAAAGTACTTTCGTACAAATAAAAGTACTTTGTACCGAAAAGTACATTAAAAGTACTTCATTGGTACAAAACAAACAAGAGTTCGAGAGCCCATTTGAAATTTTGTGACTCTTGGCTCGCGAGCAGCAATTTTACGGAAAAAAAGCAGCTCGAGAGCGAGCCAATACAAACCCATTTATATTTTACGAAAATGTGTTTTTATTCTTAAAACTAAATTTGTCAAATTTGAAAAAACGAAGAACATAAAATAGTTCCACGATATATTAGAAGAATTTTAAGAATTTTTCCTCAGAAGAAAATAGGAAAAGAATGAATAAGTAAAAAATGGAGATGATTTATTGATTTTGCAACTCGAAAGGAATACGTAATTACGTTTCACAATGGAATCTGTTTTTGATTCGTAAAAGAATCGCTTTTACGATTCGAGAACGATATCGTGCTCAAATCCTTGGCAAGTATCGTTCTCGAACAAAATGCGAATCTAGGATTTATTCTCTAATCGGATTATTTGTCGGGTATTGTAAACAATATAATTTTTTCTACAGTTGTTGTCAGTTTTGTTTTTAAATTATGTTTTAAAAATATTTTAAAAACTTAAAGAAAATATCTTATCTTGTGTAAATTTTTTTTTAATTAAAAAAAAAACTGGAATTTTGTAAAAAAAAAATTTTTTAAAAAAATTTAAAAAAAAAAACTGGAATTTTGTAAAGAAAAATTTAAAAAAATTTTTTTTTACAAAATTCCCGTTGTTTTTTTTTAATTTCCCTACAACAATGGCAACGCTTTAAAAATATTTTTGTGAAATTCAAATATTGTTAAGTGAAAATATTTGGTATGGAAAATAAAACTGTTGGAGGCATTTTTTGGCAAATATTTTATACCTTTTTTTGGTTTTTTGTTGTTTTAACATATTTGAGTATAAATTTGAAAAAAATATACGTTCCTGATTATTATAACCTATTATTAAAAAACAAAAACAACAGCATATTTAAAGTTATGACATTTAATTTGCATTATCAATATGCCATAACTTCCAAAACAGCGATAACATAAACACGTCCAAGTTTCTGCACAATCGCTATAAGAATTTAATAACTGATCCCTTGCGACCGATTGTATGTCATAATAATATTTTGTTATTCTGCGGAAGGACCCGAATATTTTTAATATTCACATTTAATATTGCATTAAAACTTTTGTCTCTCCCTCTCTCTCGTCCACTTTCACTATAAAATTTCTTCATTGTTTTTAATATTTTTCTTTACGCTTCAATTGTTAAATAATAGAATAAAAAACACGTACAGACACTTTCTCACACACACACATATGTAAAAGAAAACTATACAACAAAAACAACAACTGATGAATACACAAATACGAGCATACACTAACAGACAGATAGACATACCAACGTACATGGTCGACCAAACATGCTAAATAGATAAAAATTTAGATTCATACCGAGATATGCTTTAATGCTTTGTATGCTTCAAATTTTCCATTTGTATGGCGTTGTATCAACGCACACAATCCTACGGGTATGAGTGAGTGAGTGTGTGTTAGTTAGTTTGAGTGTACGAGTGTGCTTGATGCTGTCTGTCTGTCTGTCTGTATTCGTATCAAGTCAGTGAGCAACAAATCCATCGCACTACTCATTCATAATTGAAATGAAATCACCAAGGCGTATGAGTAATTCATTCATTCATTCATATATTATCGGCATTATCATCGATGGCACGCACAGTGGGTGGGGAGGGAAAAAATAAATGAATATAAATTTAGGTTGCCGAAGGGAGGAAGAGTTTTGTAATTAAGACAGCTTATTTGCTACAAATGGAAAATTTTTAAACAAAAGGAAAATATTTAAACAAATCTACAATTTCTTTTTTGGTAAGAAATTAAAACCTATCAAAGTCAAATTTTTTTAAATTTTTGCAAAATTGTTAAAATAATTTGTAAAAATAAAAAAAAAATTTTATCAAAAATTTGATTTTTTTTTTTAAATATTTCTTTTTCACCAAAAATAAAAATATCTGGACATATTTTAGTCCAGATATTTGATAAAAAATTGTTAAAATATTTGATAACGAGATTTTTTAAGATTTTTTTTTGAGAAAAATCAGCTCAAAATTTGTTAAATTTTTATTAAAAAAGGATATAAGGATAAGGATATAATTATTTTCAAATATTTGATTTTTTTGTAATATTTTAAAATGTAACAAATTTTGAGCTGATTTTTCAAAATATCTCATCAACAATGATAATTTTTGAGAAAAAATAATCAGATCAAATTTTGCTAAATTTTTAAATACAAAAAAAATATTTAAAAATTAAAGGATATAATATTTTTTAAGAAATTGATATAATTATTTTCAAATATATTAATTTTTTTTTTAATATTTAAAAATGTTACAAATTTTTGGCTGATTATTTTTTTCTTTCAAAAATGTAAAATTTTACCAAATATCTGAAAATTTGTTGTAGTGTTTTAAATTTAATGTGAAAAAGAAAAATTACAAAATAATTTTTAATTTTGTAGGTCCCTCCGTAAGTCTTAAAATGAAAGCGTATTAACTCATTCATGTAGTGCAAAGGGAAAATTTTGTTTAAAGTTTCTTTCAATAATTGATGACTCTCCCACTGTGCCTAACATTCCACATTTATTAGGTAACTATTCCCACCCATACATGCGTCTACCACCACAAGGATATCTATCTGTATATGTTTACAGTCCTTCATATATGTCGTTTTGGTGCGCTGGTATGCGTCGTTGAACACTCACTAACGTATAAGTATTTACAGCTTAAGGCTAAATGAAGCGCATAAAATTTAACTTGAAATCAATATAATCATAATACATAACAATAATCGTCGTCATACCCTTATGCTTACATTCTCTGGCATTTCATATAGACGAACAATATAAGAATGTTTATGAATGTCGTCGTCTGTGTGTTTGTGTATGTGTGCATGATGATTGTAAGCATTTATATCTTATGATTTATGTGCGATAAAGTGTTGCTGTCGCTCTGCCCTATGAAAACGATATAACATTTATTATATAAATATCTCAAACAACAAAAATAGGGGGAGAGATCTGGTTAACGAAAACAATATTAATTTCTTAAAAACAAATCCTTAATACTTAAGTTGATTGTTGTAGCAAACCCACAAAATGTTCATCTAAATTGAGATTTTGTGGATAAATATTAAGAATGTTGATGATGTTGTTATGAGTGGCAATGAATGGGGTAAATGGTGGTCAGGACTGTGGTGGTACCCTACAATAATAATTGGTCTTCAGGCAAAGCATAGCATCGTATAAAACTATTGCTTGATTATTATGGTTATTGATAGCAGGAGTTTTAAGACTGGGTGAAGTTTTAGTTAGATAAAATTATGAATTGAATGTGGACTTTTAAAAAACTTTAAACAGGTCATTGTAAAAGGGCAATTACACGTAAAACGACCCAAAAAACTATAATTCCATATTTTGAGTAAAAATCGAACACTTAATCAATTATATTTTTTTTATCAATTTGGCAACAGTTTGCAATGACCATATAACGACGACTCTCATCTCCATCTTTATATGCTAGGACTTACATTAATATTTTCAAATATTGCATTCACCTTGATACGTAAAACTGTTATCTCCGGAAAGACAAAACTTCTGTTTGAGTTCTCATAAGGTTTCGGCTTTGTATGTTTTATAATTAAAGTTTTATGAGTATATAGAAATATACGAATTTTGTGTCACACCCGTCCAAGTAATTATGACAAAAATTTAATAAAATTGTTACTTTAAACGATAACACATTAATACTTTCCAACAATAAAAATTTAAGTGCAATTAATAATATAGAGACATTATATAGAAAATTTAATAAAATTTTTGAGTATTTATTTGCAGAAAACATTTGGTCACACCCGTCCCTAGGTAAAAAATGAAGACTGCCATAAGCCATAACAAAGACAATGTTTGGGTTTTCTTAAATATGATTGACATGAAATTTTTTTCTACTGTCCAGTACATACATAAGTGAATTTTGTATGAGAGTCTCCTTAGGGTGTTAAAATATAGTATGTTAGAGAAAAATGCTAGAAGGGAAATACTAGTGGCGACGGTCATACCTCTAGGAGCGTCTGGAGCTAATTTGTGTAATTTGTAAAAAAATTGTGTGGAATGGTTGAAAATAAAGGGGAGATATGTTTTGAGAAACTGTTGGGGTTGCAAAAATATTGGGGGTCGGTCATATATTTGATTCCTTTAGGAGCTTGTTCAGGGTAGTTAGAGCGGCAAATTTTAGAGAGCAAATTTTATAAATATTTGATTTTGTATGGAAGTCCCCTTAGGGGGTGATGATGAGGGGTAGATATATTTTAGAAAAATGTTAGGTGGGAAAAATGACAGCGGGTCGATCACTTTTTGAACCCTCTAGGGGCGATTCCAGGGCAATTAAAGGGATTTTTTTCCCAAGACAAGAAGAAATGTTCCTCGTTAACAACTGGGGTGTGGATTTCGATGATTTCTTAGGACTCATCGTAACTAGATTACGATTTTGATAACCGCTTAGTCAAAGAAAAAATAATACATATCTTATTATTTACTAATATGTTTAAGCTCAAATTTCTAAGGTCACACCCGTCGTTGCCTTCTAATGGATATTCTGAGCAGAGATCAAGGTCAGTGTCAACTTGTTACCAAAGGTTTTAAAACTTAACATTTTTGGTAATGACAGTTTTGTTTTAATAATAAATTTTCTATTTATGAATTATAACCAAAAATGTGATTAACATGGTCACACCCGTCCCAATGGAATTGCCGAAAAGTTATGTAAAAACTTACTGCATTGATTTGGACTATGTGTATTTTATGTCGTACTTAAAACAAATTACTTTTTATGTAAATACTAAAAAGTACTTTTTTGTTCACAAAATGTACTTTTATTGTGTCTAAAACGTACTTTCATTGTACCACAGAGTACTATGTTGTCCTTGAAAGTTTTTTTTCTATTAACATTTTTTACATTTATTGTATCAAAAAGTATTTTATTTATACCAAAAAGTCTGTTGTTATACCAAAAAGTACTTTTTTTGAACCACCAAGTACTTGTGTTGTACCAAAAAGGAACTTTTATTGTATCAACAAGTATCTTAAAAATGTACCATATTTACCCAAAAAGTACGTTTAACAAAATGTATTTTTATTGTACCAACAAGTGCTTTTATGGTACCATAAAGTTAATTTATTGTATCACAAAGTACTTTTTTGCACCAAATTGTACTTATACTGTACCAAAAAGTACTTTTATTAATCTCTAAAAGTACTTTTATTATACCAAAAGTACTTCTATTGTATTAACAGGTACATTTTATGTGTACATTTAACTACTATTGTTGTACCAACGAGAACTTTTCTTGTACCAAAAAGTACTTTTATTGTATTAAAAGTACTTTTATCGTATCGGAATTACCTTTATTATACCAAAATGTACATAACTCGTATCACAGTATTATTGTACCAATAAGTACTTACTTTGTACTATAAATTTACTTTTGTTGTAACATAAAAAAGTACTTTTAATGTAACAACAAGTGCTTTTATTGTACCAAAAACTCATTTCATTGTAAGAAAGCACAATTTTATTGTACCAAAAAGTACATTTATTGAACCAAAAAGTACCTTTTTTGTATCAAAAAAAAAAACGTTTATTATACTAAAAAGTACTTTTATTGTTTTATTATTTGCTTTCATTGGGGAATGGGACTTTGCCTAGAGGCTGAAAACTACTGATTGTCACTCACTTGGGAGTGACCAGAAGCGATTCCTTTGTGGCACTGTCCAAGCAGCTAACTACTTCCGGTCCTAGACCAAGTATTCCCTGGGCAATGACTTCAAAGCAACCGCTTAGAAGTTACCTAGAGTTAGAAGGCGAAACGTTGAGTAACCTAATCGGCATGCTACCACCGATGCGTCTTAGGAAGTAGGTAACAAAAGTTACTGAAGCTCAACACAGGCTCTCCTAGTGGCCTTGGCAGCCCCAAGAAACTAGGATCGGGAGCGGTGGCCTAATAAGCCACTCTCCTTAAACAAAATTTATTATGAAAACACGAAGAAAAGAAAAAACAAGAACCCCCCCAAATGTTGACGACCCCCGCAAACGATATAAGGACCATGATTTAAGGATATGCACCTGGAATGTCCGAACTCTATACAGAGATGGTGCCTCTATCCAACTGGCGGATGTCCTCGACAAATACAAGGCTGACATCACCGCCATACAGGAAATGAGATGGACGGGACAGGGATGCACACGACGAAAGAACTGTGACATCTTCTACAGCTGCCATGCAGAAAGACACGAATTTGGATGTGGTTTCATAGTCGGCAAGAGACTTCGACACCTGATCTCGCGGTTTAACCCTGTAAGTGACCGAATAGCCACCATTCGCATCCGGGCGAAATATTTTTACATCACGCTAATTTGTGTACACGCCCCGACGGAAGATAAAGACGATGAGATTAAAGATGCATTTTACGAGCGCCTAGAGGAAACATACGACCGCTGCCCTGGCCACGACATTAAAATTGTTCTAGGAGATTTTAATGCAAAAATAGGAAGGGAAGATGTTCTTGGTCCATCGATCGGCAAATTCAGCCTGCATACCGACACGTCAGACAACGGGTTTAGGCTGGTTAGCTTCGCAGCGGGAAGGAACATGGTAGTGAGTGGAACCAGATTCCAGCACAAAGATATCCACAAGGCAACTTGGCTATCCCCCGATCAAAACACCAAAAATCAAATTGATCATGTAGTAATCGATGGCAGACATGCATCTAGTGTCATGGACGTGCGTGTGATTCGTGGTGCTAATATTGGCTCGGATCATTACCTGGTTGCAGCCAAGGTGCGCACAAGATTGAGCAGAGCGAAAAACGCACGTAACCAAACACAAAGAAAGCTGGACATCGCGAAGCTGCAAACCCCAGAGATAGCTACTGCCTACTCCAACCAGCTCCCCCAACTTTTACGACACAACGCCTCTACTTCTGACGTTCCCGATACACAGTGGCAGCATATTGCGCATTCCATGGCAACCGCCGCAACAACCGTGCTAGGATATGAAAAGCGGAGCTCAGACGAATCCTGGTACGATGAAGAATGTCGCATAGCGTCTGAGGAACTGGATGCTGCTTATAGGGCAACGCTACAGCCAATTGCAACCCGTGCTGTTAGGGAACGGCATAAGGAGAAAGCTAAACGGACGAGACAGCTATTTAGGCGAAAAAAACGTCAGATGAAGGAACGGGAGAACGAGGATATAGAGCGATACAGGGATAGAGGTGAGGCCCGAAAATTTTACCAGAAAATAAGAACAAATGGATACGGTAATGGCCTCCCCACCTGTAAGGACAGTGATGGAAATCTGGTCACGGATACGCAGAGTGTGCTGCACATATGGAGAGAACACTTCCAGCAACTGCTGGTTCCAGAAGGCAGCGCACGTGAAGTTATCACGCCAATTGTCGACGACGGCTTAGATTGCCCACCACCAAGTCAAGCCGAGGTAAGAAGAGCAATATCGCGGCTGAAAAACAACAAAGCAGCCGGTGCCGACGGTCTGCCCGCAGAGCTCTTCAAGTCCGGTGGCGAGGAGCTGATAACGAGCATGCACCAGCTCCTGCGCACGGTTTGGCTTAAAGAGTGCATGCCCGACGATTGGAATGTAAGCGTATTATGTCCTGTGCTGAAAAAAGGTGATCCAAGTGTGTGCTCCAACTACCGCGGGATCAGCCTTCTACCCATCGCATATAAGGTCCTGTCGAGTGTGCTATGTGAAAGACTAAAGCCAGTGTTATCCAACCTGATCGGGCCTTATCAGTGTGGCTTTAGACCCGGAAAATCAACAACTGACCAGATTTTCACACTTCGGCAAATCCTGGAAAAGACCCAAGAGAAACAGATCGACACGTACCACCTTTTTGTCGACTATAAAGCTGCCTTCGACAGCCCGATACGGCAGAAATTACTCGATGCCATGGCTGAGTTTGGTATTCCAGCGAAGCTGATACGTCTTTGCGGAATGACGCTGACTGACACGAAGTCTTCAGTGAAGATTGGCAAGGACCTTACGGAGCCATTCTATACCAGACGAGGCCTAAAACAAGGCGACGGCCTATCGTGCGATCTCTTCAACATTGTGATGGAGATGATAATGAGAAAAGCTGCAGTAAACACGAGTGGCACTATATTCAACAAAAGCCACATGCTACTCGCGTACGCTGATGACGTAGACATCATCGGTCGAAAACTGCGGGATGTGACTGCAGCCTTCTCAGGTATCCAGAAGGAATCAGCGAAAATGGGCCTAACGGTGAACGAGGACAAAACGAAGTTATTAGTTTTAACGAACAAAGAATCTACTCGTTTGGGAAACTGCGTGAACGTTGACAACTATAATTTCGAGGTGGTAGATAACTTTGTCTACCTAGGATCCGCCATCAATAAAGCAAATAATGTCAGCCTAGAAATCCGGAGAAGAATCCTGCTTGCAAATAAATGCTACTACGGACTAAGCAAGCGATTCAATGACAGAGCCCTCTCTCGACGAACAAAACTCCAGCTATACCAGATACTGGTTCTACCTGTCTTAATGTATGGCTCAGAATCCTGGGTTATGACACAAGCGGATGAATCGGTTCTGGCGGTATTCGAGAGAAAAATACTCCGTAAAATATATGGGCCCATCATCGTTAACGGAGAGTATCGGCGTCGTATGAATCATGAGCTGTACGAGCTGTACACTGACATTGACGTGGTCAAACGCATTAAGGTGCAACGGCTGCGCTGGCTAGGTCATGTTGTACGCATGGATGAAAATGCTCCAGCTCGAAAAGTCTTCGACAATGAACTCGATGGACGGCGCAGAAGAGGGCGACCAAAACTCCGTTGGAAAGACCAGGTTACTGAGAACCTTACAGAACTCGGTGTGACTAACTGGAGAAGAAGCGCAGAAGATCGAGGCGCTTATAATATTTTTCTACGTGCGGTATATAATCCACTGGGATTGCATAGAAGTACCAGCTAAGTAAGTAAGTAAGTATTTGCTTTCATATGATGCATTACCATTATGGTATGGCATGTAACTGGACAAAACGAATGAAGCAGAACTTTTTCTTTTTAGGTTTAATTTCTCGTACAGTTCCCAGAATTGAGTCCCAAAATCATATGTAGAACTGTGTTAGTTAAAATGAGCCTGCAGTTTTTTCTGTGTAAAATTAAATTTTTGTTATTGTTTTTTACGTATGAGCAACAGACAGATCATCAATGATACGTATACCCACCAAAGTACTTTTTTCCTAATAGCAATTAAGTTCTTAGCATTGAAATTTACTCGCTCGTCTAATATATATCTGATAAAAAAATATGTGAAAAATTTGTATTTTTTTAACTAAACAGGTAGTCTCAACATTCGCTTAAATATGAGTCCAGGTTTTTGTAGATATCTTACCAATATAAAAAATTAGTCCACCCATCTCACCCTAACAATCTACCAGAACTATGATTACAGCCACGCTCCCTTCAGTTTTTGTTGTCCATCCCCTCACAAACTATTTACATGTTACAACTGTTTTGCCAACAAATTGAATTGTTTTTCAATTCCCTGCAACTATGCCACCAACAGTAACTGTAACAAATGCAGACCAAATAAGCATGGCCACTTCAAGCCCTATGGGCTAAATATAGGGGATACCAAACAACCACACTATGCAACCCCAACCAACATAATTGTTGTTCATCTACTATGTACAGCAGCAGCAGTCCTCCCCCCTTTTGGTGAACACACCAATGCCGACTGTAGCAACTACTTATAATATTCAATAAATTATTCTGTTTTAAGGGCAAATACGAGCGTATATTATGATTTAAGTACGCAATAAATATATGACTTTGATTTCAATCCCCATGGAGGAGGCGGGCGCATGCATGTAATGCACGACCGCAGGTACAGGAGATGAAGAAGAGGGATAGATTTATTTTGGTTTATGATGGGGTAACCATAATTCTTATTCATACATGATGATTACGAGGGGGGACTCTTTAGTGTGTGTGTATTTATAACATATACGCATTATTATTTTTTGTTGATCAAATGCTTTCGAATTTTTGTTTTTGTCGTCTCGGCGACTTGTCCTGGCTTGTGTTACAACTTGCCATGTGTTTTGTCAGCGATAAAACTGGGCCATACACAAAAAATTGCCATCAGCAATTGATATTTGGCCGAAAAACAAATGTAGCCAGCAGTCGATGCCATTTGAGCAGAAATGCTTCTTAAATGTACCCCTTCCTTAAAAAAACCGCATATACAGAAAAGTGAAATAAAGAACGTATCAAAAAAATATCACATAAATAAAACCAGTGATTTGTTGTTGAAATTTGGGAATTGTCGAGGGAAAATCACTATAAAAAACAACACACAGCGAGGGGGAAGAGGGGAGCTGATATCATTGCGTATTTAAGTCTTGTGTGCGACAACAGTGGGAAATTACTAAGCAATTGGTTACTAACAATAGCTTACAGCATAGTTATGCATTTATATTTTAGTAACTACATTGTATAACACAACTAGGATATGAATACGAAATGCTCGGAAAGAACAGAGCGTACACCGTTTGAAAGTCAATTGCTAATGCTAGACATGTGATTGATAATATATGCCAAGAATACACTAGATATTTAAAAGTTATACCAAGTATTATGCGCCACACTTTTTTGCATTAGGATTTCACTTAGATAGGGATTAGTAAATGTGTAGTTATTCCCTATAATTTAAGGCAGTTTAAGAAGTCTGTTAAGGTCTTATACGTTTTATAAGACCCAAATGTTATTTAACGGTACCAAATGAGATCTAAGGAAAAAAATATCTAATTAATTTACAAAAAAATCTTTCTTTGAGAAGTTTCTTTTAGAAATTATTAGAAAAATATAATTTTTTGGGAAATTGGCAAATATGTATATTGAGTACCAGTAGGGGCGGCACAACGTGTCCGATTTTTGTTCGTAAGTCAAGGTTCAATAAACGTTAACTTGTTCAAAACTTGACTTAATTCAGCGTACTTACAAAAAAGATAAGCGTATAAAACAATGATGGTGAATTCGGTCATTTGTATGGAGTGTTTCAGAAGGGGCGGGACCGGCCGTGGCATAGTGGTTAGAACACGCGACTACCATGAGGGAGATCACTGGTTCAACTCCTGGCTCCAGTCATCTTAAAAGAAAAATTTTCTTTCATTGTCGACTCCCCTCGAATGTTGTTGACAGCAACTTCGCAGTATGTGTCGAGTCAATCGGCATGTCTAGTTAAGAGCTTCTCAAACAGTTACGTTCGCATTCGTCGATAAACAAGAAGTTGCCGTAAGTTGTGAATCTAAAAATAGAAAGCGTGTTAATTCACAACAACGCGAGAAGCTATCCCATACCTCATTCATGGTGTGTAAAGGGAAATTAAGTTTTTTTTAAGTATCATAAGGGGCGTAATATTTCGGTTGTTTGAGGGTTTGTCTACTATTACAAGTCGTTAAAACATACAAAATTTTAACATACTCCAATTGTTCGTTTAAAAGTTATGGGAAAAATAGTACACAGTACAACTTTTGGTGGCACATTGATTCGTGACTCAATTTTGAGATTTACATGGCTCGGAGCCAAGAGCCCAAATAATAAGCTGGTTCGCGAGCCTAGAGCTACAAAATTTCAAATGAGCTTTCGGCTCGCGTGCCGTGAAAAATTTACTTTGTGACAAAACGTACTATTATTGGCCCAAAAACAATTTTCTGTTGCACAAAGTACTTTTTTTGTACCATACTTTTTTTGTACCAAAAAGTAATTTTATTGTACTTTTTGGTTCATAGTACTTTTATTGTACTTTTCGGCACAAAGTACTTTTTTGTACCAAGTACAATAAAAGTACTTTTTGGTTCACCGTACTTTTATTTTTGCCATTTTTTTTGCCAAAAAGTACTTGAATTGGCCAAAAGCACTTTTCTGATGCACAATGTATTTTTTTTGTACCAGAGTACTATTTTGTACATTAAAAGTACTTTTTGGTACAAAAAAAGTAAACTGGTAGAAAAAAATTACTTTATGCAACAGAAAAGTGGTTATGGGCCAATTAAAGTACTTTTTGGCTTAAAAAAGTACTATGGTACAAAAAAGTACTTTTTGCCGAAAAGTACGTTAAAAGTACTTTTTGGTCCAAAAAAGTACTCTGGTACAAAAAAGTACTTTGTGCAACAGAAAGGTGCTTTTGGCCAATAAAAGTATTTTTTGGCATAACAAAGTACTTTTAGTACATAACTTTGGTCCTCGAGTCAAGAGCTCTTTGGAAGTTTTGAAACTCCTAGTTCGCAAGAAAAATTCGAAAAGAGCAAGCGAACTCTGTCTGAAACAAAGAAAAACCAGTAAGAAAGTTTCAGTCGGGCAACCCGACTTACATATACCATATTACATATTACATATTATATTGATATTATAACTCGATTTCTAAAGTGGACGGAGTGGTACATTTGTATGGGAGGTACCAGAAGGGGCGTGGCTAGCCTTCCAGTTTTTTCTTACAAACTTTATCCTGTTATAGCTTTGCAAAATTCAGAATTTGGGTACGATCGCGTTGAATGTGTTGATATTATTACTCCTTGAAAGGTACCAGAAGGGGCGTGGCTAGACTTCCAAATTTTTTCTCCAAAACTTTGTCCTACTTGAACTTTACTAAATACAAAATTTAGGCACGATGGCGTTAGGTCTATTAATAACAATAATCGGTTTCTAAGTGGGCGGTACCAGATATGTCTTGCTATTTACTATGTACAGAATTTGGGTACGATCCCGTTGGGTTTATTGATATTATTACTCGATTTTAAAAGTGGCGAAATTGTACATTTGTTTGGGAGGTACATGGACACACCCCTTCTGGTACCCATCTTCAATCCCATAAGAAGTTTTGGCGTAATATTAACTTGTGCAAAGTTTCAAAACAAAGTTCCAAAGTTTCGTCACTCGAAATTTATCGTGCGTACCAGCCGGACAGCCAGACAGACAGACAGACAGACGGACATGGCTCAAACGACGTAAAAAGTCGTAAATCGAATTTTGTTCAAAGAAACTTAGGGTCTAAAGTGACTCCTTCTATGTGTTACACTTTTGGGTCGTATCAAATGATATATACCCTCCTACCCGTAGGGTAAGGGTATAAAAAGTACTCTAATGTACCATCTAGTACAACAAATTATACCAAAAAGTAATTAAAGTGTACCAAAAAGTAAAATTTATGGTTCCAAAATGTACAATTTTTGGTAACAAAATGTACAATTTTTGGTAACAAAGAGTAAAATTTATGGTGCAAATAGTATAATTTATGGTACAAAAAAGTACAATTCATATAATAAAAAGTGCAAAATTTGGTACTCAAAAGTACAATTAATGACAAGAAAAAGTACAATTTATGGTACCAAAGAGTAAAAGTTATTGTAACAAAAAGAGCAGTTTATGGTACCAAATTGTGCAATTTACGTTACCAAAGAGTACAATTTATTGTACCTAAAAGTACAATTTATGGTACCAAAGTGTGTAATTAATGGTACCAATTTATTGTATGAAAATGTACAATTTATGGTACCAAAGAGTACAATTTATGGTGCCATATAGTACAATTTATGGTACAAAAAAGCACAATACATATATCAAAAAGAAGTACAATTTATTGTACCTAAAAGTACAATTTATGGTACCAAAGTGTGCAATTTATGGTACAAAAAAGTACAATTTATTATACCAATAAGTGGAATTTATGATGCCCAAAAGTACAATTTATTATTATAAACAAAAAGTTAAATTTTTTATACCAAAAAGAAAAGTTTGTGGTACCAAAAAGTATAATTTATGGTACCTATTAAATATCTATCCCTTTGCTGCAGACACAAAAAAGATATTCCGTACGGTAACGAGAGATAACCGTGCTTAAATGTAGAAAAAGTGCTAAAATCTACCTAGAGCATAAAAATTAGTATAGCCATTAAATTGTTAATGCAACCAACTTGGCTACATTCAAGTGAAATCCGCAGAATTGAGTCCCGAAATCATGTGTTGTGTTATTTATTTTGATATTCTAATAATGAACCGTATTTTCTATAATTTTCAATATTTTGTTGAATATCGGTATCTGCCTTTTCAGCTCCAAAGTTTGAGTTTAAACAACTTTCGTTTCATCATTCCTTTGCAAACAAGATATTCACAGAAATTTTATTACTATCTATTTTAATATTTAATACTCTCAACATAACTCAATTCCATCCCACTGTTTCCATTTATTTTTTTTATTATTGAATGAAATCAAAATCTATTATATTAATATATTGAATATCATTACAGTGCCCAAATACACAGCCGAGTGCAACATACTAACTATCCATATAACCGATACTATGTATCGGACATAGTATATACTCGTCTGATTTTTATTTTTGGTTATTACTTTTGTTTATATCAAAACCCGTGCACACACAATTTTTATACAGCAGACATTTTTTTTGTAGTTGTAGCGCCGTTGTGCTTGTGTTCGTGTGTGTGCTTAAGTCAGAAAGAAGAGGATCCAGTACTTATGTGGGTGTGTGCAAGCGTGTGTGAGCTGACTTTCATATGGGGCTTTTTGGAAGGATTAATACGGTATCAATTGAAAAGTCATATGTGTTATACAGATGTGTGTGTGTGTTTTTTTTTGTATACATACAGACATACATTATATATTGGTTCTCTTTCGCCACATGAGGCATTTTGGGCTTTTATTAAAATTAATAATCGCAAATAAAATATCGCATAATACTCTCGTACAAACTTGTGCATTATATGTTTATGATGGACATTTTTATTATGAAAACGTGCGTACTCGAACATTTGCCGAGAATTTGTCAAGGGATTGTGGTCGTAGTAGTTCTGCATGCGTGTGTGTGTGCGCCTGTTGGTGACACATACTGGCATTGTGACATTTGAATCTTTGTGGAGACAGAAAACAAAAAACGATGCCAACGTTTATAATTGCCACATCAGCGAAGGGGATTATGGACAGAGAAAATCAATTGTTGTTTCATTTTGCGCTTGGCCCGATAATAAACAATTGACAATTTGGGTTTTTGCGGTGATGGGATTAATGTCTGCCATTTTTAAGCTAAAAACAGTTAAATTTGGACTGTGGAGTTTGTTGAATATTTGGGGTATATCTTAAGCAGCAGATGTAGATTTGGGATTTAACGGAAAGCTGAGAGATTTAACTGTTGTGAGAGAACAGTTAACAACACAGTACAACACATGAACACATGATTGTGGGACTTAATTCTAAGAATTGCACGCGAAGTAAACCCAAAACTAAGAAGTTCTGCATAATTCGTTTTGTCAAGTTACATGCCTTAATAATTTATTATTGATTTGAAGTAAGTAAGTATCGTATAGGGGAATTTGTCACGATTTAGGTTCTCTGGTTTGACATAACTCGAGAACCATTAGTCCGATTTAGCTGACACATATTTAAAAAAAAAATTAAGAATTACAATAATTTTAATCTATTCATAGAAAGTTTCCCTACATAAGCAACAGTTTCACTTTTCGATTCATCAATTGATTTTTTATTGAGGTTATATTGTAGCAGTTACAATAAAACTGTTGTACTCCGTGGCGTATGATAAACGTGGAATAAAACCTATGATAATCATACGCCACCATATAGTATTTATGTTATGTCAAACAAAAGAGCCTAAAACGTAACAAATTCCCCTATACGATGCTTACTAACTTCAAATCAATTAGTAATTATTATGGCATGTAACTTGACGATACGAATGATACGGAACTTCTTCTTTTTGGGGCTACTTCGACGTGCAGTTCTCAGAATTGTGTCCCGAAATCATGTGTTGTACTGTGTTATAAATGCAGTCAACTAGACAAAACGAAAGACGCAGAAATTGTTATTTTTGTGGCTTATATCATGTGCAATTAAAAACTGAGTTCCGAATAAATGAGCTGAAAAATTTTGTACTGTTCATGATTAGGTTTTTAAGCTGCATTTTTGTTTAGCTACATTTTGCTTTTACTCCAATTACATATTAGCTGGATATGACTGTGTATTATATTTGCTTCTGTACATTTCCAAATAATTTTAAGGTAGTTTCTTTTAGAAACAAACTCAAGTAGTCTATGCTGCAATGTTTAGTTCAACCTCTCCCCAATCATTATAGCCTTTTCAAAAGTTTCCTTTTACTTATGAACTTACGCCAGGTGAAAGCCAAAACTTTTTTTTTGCCAACACATTTGTTCACACAGATAAATTGATTGCTTATGTTATTATATTTGATATCAATCAATGAATTGGGGTCGCTTATAAGTCATCTATAATCTCATAATATGATTTATTAATTCTATTCCATAGAATTTTTCGGCAAATTGTGCCAAAACAAATACACACACACACACGCACACACACACACACACATACATAGCACAACTAACCCCTTATGCCAATAGAACTGTTTGAACTTTTGCAATTTGAAATGGATAATGCAATATGTTTTAAATTATTATTATTATTAGTATTTGCTTTAAATTCAATATCTAATGAAATTATCAATTTATGCAAACTGCAAATTAATTATTGTGATGTGCGCTGTGGTGTGTGTGTGTGTATGTGTGTGAATGTGTTGTTTGTGTCCATGTTTATGCGTCTATGGACATATCACAGATATTTTTATTTATTTATTTGTTTGTTTTGTGATGCTGCTAATGCAATTTCAATTTATATTCTTTATGTACTATTTGAAAATATACACTCGAAGAAAAAAACGACTTAAAAATAGGATTAAAAATAAAAAAGAAATATAAAAGTATTAAATTATTTCAATAGGTCTAATTATCTAATAACACAGTACAACGCATGATTTCGGGACTCAATTCTAAGAATTGCACGTGTACGTAGCTCCAAAAATAAGAAATTCTGCATCATGAATTTGGTAAATTTGGCTGCATTAATAACACAGTACAACGTTTTTCAGCTCATGGATTTGGGACTCAATTCTGAGAACTGCACGTGAAAGTAGCCCCAAAAAGAAGAAGTTCTGCGTCATTCGTTTTGTCAAGTTACGTGCCAAAATAATTCAATATCGATAAGAAGTTAGTAAGTATCGTAAAGGAGAGTTTGTCAGTTTTAAGGCTCTGTTGTTTGACATAACTCGAGAACCACTAGTCCGATTTAGCTGAAAATTTAATGGCCATATTTAATTTAATGGTTATACATTTTTTTTTGGTCATGGTGGATTTTATCTCTTTTTCTAGATTTTAACACAGTTATATCTCGGTATACCGTACGGAGTATTTTTTTTTTGTTTGCAGCAAAGTTGGACATATTGAATAGGTACCGTAAATTGCACTTTATGGTGCAATAAATTGTACTTTTTGGTACCATAAATTCCACTTTATGGCATAATAAATTGTACTTTTTGGTTTCATACTTTGCACTTTTTATTACAATATGTATTTGGTACATTAAATTGTACTTTTTGGTAACATGAATTGTATATTTTGGTACAATAAATTGTACTTTTTGGTACCATAAATTCCACTTTTTGATATAATAATTTGTACTTTCGGTGCAATAAATTGGACTTTATTGTATAATACATTGTACCTTTTGATACCATAAATTGTACTTTTTGTTATAATAAATTTTACCTTTTTGGTATAATCAATTGTACTTTTTGGTACAATTAATTTCACTTTTAGGTACCACAAATCCCACTCTTTGGTATAATAAATTATGCTTTTGGTACAATAAATTATTACTTTTGGTACAATAATTTGTACTTTTTGGTACCATAAATTGTTTTATTTGGTACCATGAATTGTACATTTTGGTATAATAAATTCCACTTATTGGTATAAAAAATTATACTTTTTGGTACAATAAATTGTACTTTATGGTACTATAAATTGTACTTTTTGGTAAAATAAACTGTCCTTTTTTGTATAATAAATTGTACTTTTTGTTACGATAAAATTTACTTTTTGGTACCATAAATTGTATTTTTGGGTTCCATAAACTGTACCTTTTTGTATAATACATTCTAATTTTATGTTTAATTAATAATTATGGTACCATAAATTTCACTTTTTTGTATAATAAATTATGCATTTTGGTACAAAAATTTTACATTTTGGTACCATAATTTCCACTTTTTGGTACAATAAATACCCCAAATTCCACTTTTTGGTATAATAAATTGTACTCTTTGGTACAGTAAATGGTACTTATTGATAAAAAAAATTGTACTTTTTGTACCATAAATTGTACATTTTTGAACATTAATTTGTACTTTTTTGTACCATATATTGTATTATTTGATACCATAATTTGTACTTTTTGTTGCCTTAAATTGAACTTTTGGTACCAAAAATTGTACATTTTGGTACAATTAAATTATTTGTTGGTACATAAGAGTACTTTTTGTTACAATAAAGTACATTTTGTTACAATAAATCAAACTTTAATGATTTGTAATAATGTTATTGAAGCAAAAAGGTGAAAAATGGGGAAAAATGGTAAAAAATTTGAAATTTTTGCGATTTTGTAGACAATGATTGGCACTTTTTCCGAGTAGCCTTGTCCAGCATTTTTTTTTGCCATTCAATATCTACAACTTTGCTTCAGACACAAAAGAGATATTCCGTACGGTATACTGTTATATAACCGTGTAAAAATATAGACTAAGCGCTAAAAATACACCTAGAGCAAAAATTCGTATGACCGTTAAATTATTAATGCAGCCAACGTGACAAAACGAATGATGCAGAAGTTTTAATTTTTAGAGCTACATTCACGCACAATTCTCAAAATTTAGCCCTGATTCAATGAGCTGAAAAATTTTTTACTCTGTAACTAAACTTATTAAATATTAAATAAGCCAATTGTTTTTTTATTTAATACATTAATGAATTGCAAAAATTTTGATAGACTAAGCTACAAACAGACATTCTTTGTATCAGTCTTAATATTTTTACATTGTAAAACTTTGTTTTCTATACCTTTGTGACAAATTTTAGATAAAACTAAACTAAAACTAAAATGGTCAAAATTTATTTTAAATCTTCAATATTCCCAAAAGGTATTTGTTATTACTATAATATAGTAACATTTTTCAAATGTTCTCTCTTTGCTCGAGTGTTCATGTGCCATTTATTATATTTTAATTGCAAGTGTAGGGGTTTTTGTATGCGCGTGTGTGTGTTCGTTGCTTTGAAAAAAGCCACACTACCACTTTGCCACTGCAGTGCAAAATGAATGAAAAACTTAAATAAGAAAATCTATGTCAAATGCATACAAATTAATTACCGTATTAATATATCCATTTTACTGCATCATACCCATAGATCATACTTGGGCATACAACACAACACGAGTCAAATGCTAAAGCAGAGCAGTAAGTGGTGTAATAGCAATGAGGAGGGTATGTGTTTACAACGCAAAGGGGAATAGTGGGCAAAGGGGCCTATTTTGTCAGCTAAATCATATACATATTATCATTTGCTTAGATCAATAAAGTGTTAGGGTGTGTAAATTTTGAATAGAAAAATAGACACAACAGCAGAAAGGAAGCAGAAGCTTTGAATATAAATAAGTGATTTAGTTTTGTTTTAGATATAGGCGAATACCTTATGTGTGCAGTTAATAGTTAATACTTAAAACAAAAAAGAGTAATGTTCCATATATTGACTTAGTTTGGCAAAGTGTAGCAAACAATAGCAATAGGGGAGAAATGCCTATGTAAGTACAACATATGATATATAGTATTGCTAAGTACATATCCCTATTGTTATGTGTAGCATTAGTACGTAAAAAGTTGATGAGAAAGTGTCCTGTTTTCCCATAGAATCACTTTTAAAGAAAAGGCAAATCAGTATGAGATGATGATAAAGCAATTCCGCACATGTATTTTCCAGAACTTTGAACATATTATTATAATAGCTATCCAAAGTGCTTTTAGTACAAAGTGATATCATTTGAACGATGTATACTTGTACTGTCAAGAAATGCCTACAATGTAACAAAAAGTGTTTTTACTCGTCATAGGTCATTTTGTGTTGGAGGCACCAGAAGGAGTCTGCCATTTACTTACTCAAATTGACTGAATTCAGTGAACTTACAAAAATTATATATATGTAAAACTATGATGGTCAATTCCCTCATTTGTATGATAGGTACTAGAAGGGGTATGGCAAAGGTAATTAAAGAGATGAAATTTAAATGCCGCCCAGCTGTCTGTTTGGAAGTTATGGGAGCAACAATTATATTCCATAAATAGGTAATTTTGTATGGGACGTACCAGAAGGGATTGGCCAATATAGTCCATTGAGTCAAATTTTCACAAACGCACATTTTACGCAAAATATGTCACAATTCAGTTTACTAACAAAAAAATATGTATGTAAAACTATGAAGGTCAATTCAATTTGTATGGGAGGTACCAGTAGGTGTGTGGAAAAGGTTTCCCTTTTCTGAGGGTTTGTCTGTATTGTATTACAAGATAATTAAACTGATCAAATTCCAATATTCCTAGTTGACGTTTTTAAGTTTTGGAAGAAATGTTAAACAAAGGGATGCAAGTGACAAAAAGTTCATTTCGAGATATTCGCCTTCAAAGTTTCAAATTCTAGTGCAAATGCAGGTATAACTTTAACTGATTTTCGGCTAGATATCAGTACTGGTAATAAAAATTTATCTCTTCTCAAGCTAGTAGACAGATATAGTGCCAAGGAACATAATTGCACACTTATCTTTTTTTGCCAATTTGTCACTTGCACCACTCAAACCCCCTCACTTATCGGAGGTAATTTTGTATGGGAGGTACCAGAGTAGTTATGTTCGGGAAATATGTTAGGAGGGAAATACTAGTGGGAGTGGGTCATACATTTTACCCCTCTAGGAGATACCATGGGAGCTGCAGGAGCTGATTTCATAAAAAAAATATAAAAATAAAAAAAGGTCCCCATACATAAGGGTTGAAGATAGAGCGTATATATGTTCTGAGAAACTTTTAGGTTGCAAAATATATTGGGGGTCGATGATACATTTGACTTCTCTTAGGGCAGTTAGAGCGGTGGTGGGTACAAATTGTATAAAAATATTAATTTTTGTATGGTAGCCCCCTTAGGGGGTGAAGATGAAATTAAAAAACTTAATTTCCCTTTACACCCCATGACTGAGGTATGGGATAGCTTCTCGCGTTGTTGTGAATTAACACGCTTTCTATTTTAGATTCACAACTAACGGCACTTACTTGTTTATCAACAAATTCGAACGTCACTGTTTGAGAAGCTTTTTACTAAACACGCCGATTGAATCGACACTTAATACTGCGAAGTTGCTGTCAACAACATTCGAGGGGAGCCGACAATGAAAGAAACATTTTTTTTTTAAGATGACTGGAGCCAGTTTTGAACCTGCGATCTCCCACATGGTAGTCGCGTGTTCTAACTACTATGCCACTGACCAAATTTCATTATCCACCAGGTGCCCGTTTGGAAATTATTAATTGGGTGGGACCAAAAGGGGTTAACTGATATAGTCCATATTCATTCTCGATTTAAATTTTCATAACCGTACAACTAACGCACAATTTGACTGAATTCAGTGTTCTTACAAAAAAGATATGCATATAAGACTATAAGTGTGAATTTGGGAATTTGTATGGTAGTTCCCAGAAGGGGTGTGTCAAATAGTTAGGTTTTTTGAGGTTTTGGTTTTTTCCTATTACAAGATAAATTAACCGACCAATTTTCTTATCCCTCCAAGTGTTCGTTTGGAAGTTATGGGAGAAATAGTATTTTTTTCCCAAAATAGGTCATTTTGTATGAGAGGTACCAGAAGGCGTGAATCGATATAGTCCATATTCATTCCTGAGTCCAATTTTATAAGGGAAACATCTTACCCAACATGTAACTGAATTTAGGGTCAATTTGGTCATTTGTATGGGAGGTACCGGAAGGGGCGTGGAAAAAGTTTCGGTTTTCTTAGGGTTTGTCTACTTTTGCAAGATAAATAAACTGACGAAATTCAAATATTCTCCGGGCGTCCGTTTGGAAATTATGAAAGAAATACTAATTATCCAAAAATAGGCAATTTTGTATGGGAGGTACCAAAAGGGGCGAGGCTATTCTGCTCATTTACAATCCCATTAGTTCGCTTTCAAAAACATTAATACTGGTAAATTTTTATACCGATCCGTTAAGGTTTACTCGAGTTATCCTGCTCACCAGCACTCCAGCCAGCCTGCCAGACAGACAGACATAGCTCAATCGTCTTAAAAAGTCCTGAAACGAATTTGGTTTTACGATACTTGGGTTCTAATTTGTCTCCTATAATGCGTTATACTTTTTTTCGTATCAAAAATTGTACCAAATACATGTACAAGTCATCTCTCTATGCTAAAAATAAACTTCTTACCTTTATTCTGAATAAAGTCCTGGTTTAATTTGGCTCATATTTTATAGAATAATAGCACATACATTTAAGATTATTCGTGCAAAATTTCAGAACTCTATCTCTAAGAACAAAAAAGTTACAGATTTTTGATCCGATAAGGACAAAAATTTTCCACTGTGGGTCGGTTACACATTCGAACCCTTTAGGGGCGATTCCATGGCAGTTGCGGGGTTTGTTGTGGATTTTTTCCCCAATACGAAAAGTTTCTCGTTAAAAACCCGAGGCTCGATTTTGATTGTAGACACATGGTTTCTTGGGCAAATTTTCTTAGAATTCATCGTAGATTAAGATTTCGATAACCGTTTGGTAGAGGAAAAAATTCACCCTCTCTTATATATAATATATCCTCATCCCTAAGGTGAGGGTATAAAAAGTACTTAATTCAACAAGTTTTTCTTTTGTAGCGACAGTTGTTCTTATTGTACCAAAAAGTACGTATATTGTACCACAATACAATAATTTTTCTACTAAAAAGAAACAATGACAAAAAGTACTTTAATTGTACCGTAAATATATTTTAGTGAAACTGATTTTTTTTAGTTGTACCAATACTATTTCCTAATTGTGTATAAAAGTACTTTTGTTGTACAAAAGTTTTTTTTTATTGTACAATAAGTACTGATTTTGTACATTTTGTACAAAAAGTACTTTCATTATACTAAAAATTACAGTTGTACAAAAAGTACTTTAATTGTATCTAAAATAACTTTTTTTATTACAAAAATTACCTTTGTTGTGCCAAAAATTACTTTTGAGGTACCAAAAAGATACATTTCGGTATTGCAAATTTAATTTAATTAGATCTGTTTGTTATACCAAAAAATACTTTTGTTGTACCAAAATGTACTTTATTTGAATCTTAATAGTATCTTAAAGTACTTTTGTTGAACAAAAAGTACTGTTTTGTATTCTACCAAAAATAAGCTTTATTAAGTATCCAGCAGATAATATGAACGTAAATGTTCTCAAATTAATTCTAACGAGTTTAATATAAGCACTGTTAAGCTCTCCTACATATTAATCGAAAAAGTGTTATTATTTGCAGAACCAATTAAAAAACAAAATAAAATTTTGTACAAAATCCCTCAATGTATATAAAACCATCATCGGATTCGTACCGTAATGATTTTGTGCAAATTTCTAAAAAATTTCCCAGAAATATCCCATAATGACAAGGCAATCTGAAATTTCAGCCTTCTCAAAGCTATATTTAAATTTTAGGTAAATTCCAGATAAACTGATATGTTGTCAGTCTTTGTTGTTGATTTGCCATTCAATCACCTGTTATGCAATGATCCCTTGTTTCAATTATTCAATTACTCATTTCAGTTTTTACTGTAAGATATTTATGTGAATAATTAACCATAGATATGCATTGGATACATTAACGTTATGTTTGTTTGTGTGATTTCACATGCATGCATAAATATGCAAAATACACATAGACACACACTCATACATGCATATGTGTGTCATGTGATAAACAAATGTACTTACTGTTTACTGACACATTCAAATCTATTTTGTGTAATAATACAAATTTGTATAAATAATTGCAATTCGATAATGTTTGTGTTTTCTTTTTCGCCCTAACGGCCTGGCACCCTCCGCACGCCGTTGCTCTTTGTGCTGCCCTACGCCCCTCCCTTTCCAGCCTTAGTCACGTCTCGATGCACTTCATTTAACATAGAGATATTATGCATAAAATTATTTATTTTAATTTAGTTGTAAATGCAATTTTATTCTCTATTTACTTAGTATTATTATCATTACATACGATTATTATTATTTTTGCTTTTTGGTAAAACTATTTAATATTCCCATTAGTTAACTGTCGAATGGTGGCAGTGGCAGCGGCAACGGCAACGACTGTGTACATTGAGGCGTCGAGGAAGAGTGGCGAACATCAGCTGTCACCGACATTTATGAAATGTTCAAACGTTTTCGCCATAAAACGTTTTACACCATACAAATGAACAATATCAGCGTTTTTCTTGTGCCAGCAATTTAAATATGGTATTTCAAATGGAAGTTATTGCGTTCTTTTGTTCGTACGACGACCGTGCACACACACATCCACCCTTACAGTTACTACAGCCCCCCCTCGTTAGACTGTCTGAGGAGAGCGGGTGTGTGTTGACTTAATTTAGAAGATGCAAATTACTGAGACATTTTTGAAATTTGACTTTAGCCAAAAGGGAAATGTAATATGTAAATCTATACTTGTTCGCCAAAATGACATGCTTGTGCAGGCATGCCATTACTGGTTGTATGTTATTGCAGGCTCTTTTTTCTCTCCACTGCAAACTAATTAGCTAAATTACTTCCTTCTTATGAGTAATCGATTTGCATAATGTGAACGAACACGCTGTAACGAATGTACACATGCATACATATGTACTTATCTACACACACACAAACACATAGCTATAGAGATGCCTGCTCAATTGCAGTTCCCAAGACACGACCGCCTATATTAACGCCTCATGTAATGCTTATGTACACATGTTTGTGTGTGTGTGTATGTGTGAGCGTATCCAGATAATGGTTTATAATTATTTTAAATTATATTAAATTCACTTAAACCCTATTGCAATAGTGACATTACAA
The DNA here is from genome assembly GCA_964034835.1 of Muscina levida. Taxonomy (NCBI): domain Eukaryota; kingdom Metazoa; phylum Arthropoda; class Insecta; order Diptera; family Muscidae; genus Muscina; species Muscina levida. The sequence goes on from OZ035880.1 coordinate 7,120,950, forward strand.
GATTTAGGGATTATTAAGGATTTACTATTTAAATATGTATATAAAGTACCTGAGAGTGGAAAAGTGTATGAATGAACCTGGGGGCGGGGATGGGCAATACTTCAAAGTGTTCTTTAATATACATATTTTTTGCTCTTGGCTTACAATTTGTTGTTATTTTGTTACGTAATGAAATAATTTTTGTTTGTTAATTTATTTAATTTAATTAGAATTATTTGTTGTCTGTTTATTTTATTTGGCTTAAAAAGAAACAGTGATTCTAAATATGTGAAAAACGAAAATTCGAAATAAAATTATAAATCATAATTTTTTAATATACTTTTGGAAACGACTTCTAAATGCTAAACTAAAATGACTTAAAAGAGAAAATTTAGACAAAAAAAAAAAAACAAAAAAAAATTTAAAAACATCTTCTGAAATTTGGTAGCCAGTTAGTGTAACATATGGAAATAACCGTAGGCTATATATTTTTAAAATTTTTTCACTATTGGCGAAGTGACAGTGCATTTTTTAGAACTAGAAATATAAAATTGAAACCCAGATAGCACTCAGCAACAAAAATTTGAATATGCGGTGGAATTCTTAATTTTTGATCAGTGGGCGTGGCAACAAATTTAGGTAGAGCTAGAAAGATAAATGTTGATACCCAGATAGTACTTGTATATGCGGACGTAACTTAAATTTTTGATCAGTGGGCGGAATAGGCGTGGCATAACTCTTTTAGCCCTAGAGTTATGAAATTTAGAACACAGATAGTCTTGGCACTTCAGGTCTAAATTTTGCAAACGAAATTTTAATTCTCAATCAGTGGGCTTAGCAAAACTATATTTTAGTCCTAGAGAGAGAAAACATTTGATACACAGATAGTACTCGTACTCCTCACAATAATTAAAAATTTGTATATGGAATTTTAACTATCGATCAATGAGCAGAATGAATGTGGCCAACACAGAAAAAAATTACGAAAAACTAGTTGTCATATTGAATACCATTTCGTCAATACAATTAAATATTTAATTAAAAAGGCGCCAACAACCAAAATTGTAAATACAATAAACAGTTTTGTTATAGTTACAATTTGTGTATTTTAGTTACATTTAAAAAGTGTTTGAAAATTTGTCAATATGACAATTTACAAACATGTTCAAATGGAAAAATTGTTATAAATCGAAATTGAATGCTTACAATAATATTTAATTACTTAACAACAGTTGTGTTTTTTTTCTGTGAAACTGTCCTAGAGGACCGGCCGTGGTATGATGGTTAGAACACGCGATTACCATGCAGAGATCCCGGTTTCGATTCCCCAAATCCGATCTACATTTTTTTTCATTGCCGGCTCCCTCGATGGTGTCGACAACAACTTTGCATTATAGTGTCAAATCAATCGCATGTTTAGTAAAAAGCTTCTCAAACAGCGACGTTCGCATTTGTCGATAAACAAGTAGGTGCCGTTAGTTGTAAATATAAAAATAGAAAGCATTTTAATTCACCACAATGCGAAAAGCTATCCCATAACTAATTCAAGGGTCGTAAAGGGAAATTAAGTATAACTGAGATAAAATTTGATATCCAGATAACACTCACCAACACGAATATGAATAGGCAGATGACATGAATATGATTGTATTATTTTTATAAGTGGGCGGATAAACAAGAGATAAAAATTAATACATAGATAGCACCCGGCACTTCAGAAGGACGATATTTTTATTTTCAATCAGAGGCGGCCATGGAAAAACTGTATTTAAGCCCTAGAGAGATACAATTTGGTACACATATATAATTGTTGCACTAGAGGTTAAAATTTTCCAACGAAATTTTTATATTCGATCAGTAGGCAGATGGGGCTTGGCGAAAAAGAGTTTTACCCCCCCCCCCCCCCCCCCCCAGAGAGATGCCCATTTGTTGTACCAAAAAATACATATGTTTAAGCAAAAAAGTACACATTTTTGTTCCAAAAAGAACTAATTTTTTTTACTAAAAAGTACACTTTTTGTACCGAAAAGTCCTTTTATTGTACAAAAAAGTACATTTACTGTACCAAAATCTAACTTAATTGTACAAAAAAGTACAATTTAGTGTACCATAAAGTACAATTTATTGCACAAAAGGTACTTTTATTGGACATTAATGTACATTTATTATATCTAAAAAGTACTTTTATTTTACCAAAAAGTACAATTGTACACAAAGAGTACAAAAAAAAGTAAAATTTATTCTACAAAGAAGTACATTTATGGTGCCAAAAAGTACAATTTCTTGTACTGAAAAGTACATTTATTGTACCTAAAAGTACATTTACTGTATCAACAAGTAAATAAATTGTACTAAAATCTACTTACATTGTACCGAAGAGTACCTATATTGTACCTTAAAGTGCAATTTGGTGTACAGATACATACAATTTTGTGTACAAAAAAATATTTTTATTAGACAAAAAAGTACTTTTATTGCATCCAAAGACAAATTCATTATACTAAAAATTCCTTTTTCTGAATTAAAAAGCACAGCTTATTGTACCAAAAAGTATAATTTTTTGTACTGAAAAAAATTTTGTAGGAGATTAATTGCACTAAAAACTACTTTAATTGTACCAAAGAGTACCTTTATTGTACCAAAAAGTACAATTTATTGTACCAAAATTGGACAACTGCACAAAAAAATTTAAATTTTTTGTACCAAACAATACATTAATTGTACCAAACAATACATTTATTGTATGCATTTATTATATCTAAAAGAAAATTAATTGTACTAAAAATTACTTCAATTGTATAGTACAGTTTATTGTACCAAGTACAGTTTATTGTATACAAAAGTACAATTTATTGTACACAAAAAATAATTTTATTGTTCACAAAGAGTACAAAATATTGTACACAAAAAGTAGAATTTATTGTACCAAAAAGTACAATTTATTATACAAAAATTTATATTTACTGTACCTAAAAGAACAATTATTGTACTGAAAAGTAGATTTATTGTATCTAACGGTACATGTATTAATTTAATTGTACTAAAAAGTACTTTTATTGTACCTTTATTGTACCAAAAATTACAATTTAGTGTACCACAAAGTACTATTTATTGTACCAAAACGTACTTCTTTCTATTCTTCTCCAAAAGTAAATTTATTGTACTGAAAACTTCTTCCATTGTATTAAAAAGTACTTTTATTTTACCAAAAATACATTTATTGTACTTAAATAGTACCAATTATTGTACACAAAAAGTAGAATTTATTGTACCAAAATATACATATGTTTTATCAGAAAGTACAATTTATTGTAAAAAAAATTACATTTGTTGTATCAAAAAGTAAAATTAGTTGTACCTAAAAGTACTTTTATTGTACACAGAGGTACATTTATTATATCTAAAAGTACATTTACTGTATTAAATAGTAAAAAACAACTTTTGTTGTACCAAAGATTACCTTTATTGTACCTAAAAGTACAATTTATTGTACCAAAAAGTACTGTTTTTTGTACCAAAACGTTCCTCTATTGGACCAAAAAATGCATTTATGATACCAAATATCACATTTTTTATTTCCAAAAGTAAATTTATTGTACTAAAAACTAGTTTTATTGTATTAAAAAGTACTTTTATTTAGCCAAAATGTACAATTTACTGTACAAAAATAGTACTTTTATTGTACACAAAGAGTATTTGTACACACAAAGTAAATTTTATTGTTCCAAAGAGTACCTTTATTGTACCAAAACGTACTTCTATCTATACAAATAAATCACATTTATGATACAAAAAGTTAATTTATTGTATTAAAAAAATACTTTTATGCATTAAAAAGTACCTTTATTGTACCAAAAAGTACTTTTATTGTACACAAATAGTACAAATTATTGTACAAAGAAAGTAGAATTTGTTGTACCGTATAGTAATTTTTTGTATGTAAAATTAAATTTTTTGTATCAAAAACTAAAATAATTGTGCTAAAAACCACTTTTATTGTACCAAAGAGTACTTTATTGTAGCAAAAGTACAATTTAGTGTACCAAAAAGTACAATTTATTGTACCAATTTTGGTACAATTTTTTTTTATCAAAAAGTTCTGTTGGTATAGCGAGAACTACAAAGATTTTGAAACACTCACCCTTAGGTAAGAGGATAAATATCATTTGATACGAAAAAAAGTGTAAGGAAAGAGCCGCGTTAGTATCTTAAGACCAATATCGTTTCAGGCATTTTTAAAACCATTGAGTCATGTCCGTCTGTATGGCTGATGGAAAGTAGTTTTTTACTGTTTGATGGGAAGTATAACTCGAGTAAACTTTATCTGATCCATATGAAAAATTACCAGTATCAATATTATCCATAATGAAGTAATGGGATTGTAAATGGGAAGAATAGCTTACCCCTTTTGGTGCCTCCCAAACAAAGTTATCTGCAATATAAAATGATCTATTTTTGGAAAAATAATATTTCTTCAAAAACTTCCGAACGGACAGCTGGCGGACATTTAAAATTTGTCAGTTAATTACCTTGTAATAACAGACAAACCCTCAGAAAATCGACCACTACCGTTCCGGTACTTTCCATACAAATTACCGAATTTACCCTCAAAGTTTTACATACAAAACTTTTATGCAAGTACACTGAATTCAGTCATAGTATTTGTAAGTTAAACGCTTAAGAAAATATGATTCAGGAATGAATATGGACTATATCGCCTGACAACTTCTGTATTTGTAGAAAATTAATATTTCTTCCATAACTTTCAAACGGATAACTGAGGATATTTATGATTGGTCGATAAATAGTAGAATAGTATTTTCCAATAACCATAATCTTGACCTTCGGAACAAATAATTATACACACAGCTGCGAAACTTTCCAAATTGATGTTTTATTAATTATATATTATATATATATTTATTTTTATATAGCATCTGCAATCAAACACGATACAATGTTGCATATGTGAAATTGCATAACAACAATTTATTCATTCATGTGGCTAAAATTAAATTCTCTCAGTATATTACCTGCTGTCATTAGTGGCAAGGTAAACAAAAGTCGCCACAATAAACTCACTGAAATTGTTATAAAAATTCATCAAAACAATAATTATATTACAATGTATTGTATATTGTATAATAAGCTAAGAAAAAAAAAATTGACCTAGAACTCGATTTGTTTTTCTCGAAAATTACATTTAAATTAAAATCATATAATTTTATTAGCAAAACACATATTATATGCTATGGCTGCGGCAAAGTCTAACAATTGTCACAGTAACATCTCCTTAGCTTAGATTAAGAAATACATACCAGTAAAAATATTGAAAATAAATAGCGATTTTATTAATATATACGAGGTGAACACAGAACACAGAGCACAAAACCCCTCCCTGCCATAAAACTGCTGAGTTGCGGAGCTTAGAGAAACCTGACTTGGTGCAAGTCGAACAAATTCACAAAACCACTTTGACCTTAACATGGCAGAGTATGGTACGTACTACGTATACAGAGGTAGTTGTGTGATTTTGAAGTTTTGGTTTTTCAAATTTCAATCTTCGGCAGTCGGCTAGACTGATAGTGTGATAACTACTACATGGAAGAGGAAAGCGATGGCAATGCAAGTGTTTGAAATAAAACAAGAGGAAATACTTCCTACAGTTATAGACTGAGGTTCAGTTTGGCAGTTTGTAGAATTTGGAATTCATAAAAATCATAGATTTTCATATTTAGCAGAAACGGGTTAATTTCAGCTTTATAAGTAATATGAATAGATTTCCAAATATATAAATATAAATAAAATTGAATATATTGCATCCATTTTATAAGAAAATGTGTAAAAGTAAAATTTTCTAAAAAAAAAAATTACAATTGTAACACAATTATATCAAAGTTTAAATTTTTGAAATTATTTTTAAAATTTTTTCAATTATTTCAAAATTTTAAATTTTTGGATTTTTTTTTCAATTTTTTCAAAATTTTTGGAATTTTTTTTAACTTTTTATCTTGTTTTCATTTAATAACTCAATTTTTGGTGTATCTATAACAAGGCATAATCACCGATTCTACACTAACTAGTTATCATTCGGCCCCCTCGCCTTTAAAAACTATGAATGCATTTAAGAAAAACACATTGAAAATTGTTGGCAATTTAATTACGCGTAACTTGTGTGGTAGTCTCAACTTGAGGCGAATGTCTGTAAGCAGTAACTGCCTCTTGTTTAATTTGTTTGGTTTTGGTGTTTTTCTGTCTGTCGTTGTTGTTGCTACCGCCGCCACTGAACTGATCATTGCAATGTGTATAAGTAAGTGTGTTGGTGTGCCACAGTCAGTTTGTAAAGCATCTAATGGAAAAGTATAGAAAAAATGGGCAATCTTGATGTGGCATTATGCGACTATAGCAAAGCGATTCTTAATGGTATTTACAAGATACAAGTACAGCAGCGATACTCGTAAGCACTGGCAAGTTTAGTTGAAACTACTACAAAATGTTTGTGATAGACCTACTAACTAACTGACGTCGTACACAACAAATTCTATAGCCAATTCTATTGCGACAACGACGACAGCAACACCACCAACAACAACAAGAGAAACATCAACTTTTGTTTGTACACAATAAAGTGAAATAATTACAAGGAAAACCACTGCAGAAGTGCAAAAACGAGATTTTCTATCTGCGTGCCTGAGCGTGTGTGTGTGTGTGTGTATGTTTGTGGCTACCCAGCAAACCAAAACTTCCGACGTGTCGGACATCAGATGTTTCTCTTACATTTCATCAGAAAATTTGCCGAAAATGAATGATATCGTCATAAATGCCATCAGAAATAAAACCGAGTTTTTCTGCACACTCTTCCGAATTTTGTGCGCCAAGTCTGCACGTTCTCTAAATTTGTATACTCATTAAACGATTTTGTCTGCATACTTTCGAAAGGGAGTTTTTTGTTCTTCTTCTTCCCACAAGAGAAACCTGTCGCTAGGGCATTTTTGTCTTGTTTTCTCTGAAGGGAGCACATTGGAATGCGCAACGCACTTAACAAACAACAACAACTAAAGAAAACCAGTTTAGGAATTTCTAAAACGGGTTTTTTTGTTGTTGTTTGTCAAGTGCGTTGCGCATTCCAATGTGTGTTTTTCATCCCTATTATCAGTTAAAATTGTGCAATCAATAGATAAAGACGTCACGTCGCGAAGTCTTTAAAATATTTAAAGGTAAAATAAGAAAAGAAATGCCGTCTCGTCAGGCAATTAGAAAAAAAGTTAAGAAATACGCTGAAGTTATTCTAAAAAAAACTATTGGCAGAAGAAGACCATGCAAATAGTAAAACTAATGTAATTTTAATCAGATTTATAATGTGAAATTTGTTTTTTTATTGGTGTTGAAAATAAATTAAATAAAATATTTTTTAGAATTTTTGTATAAATGGAATTAATAAAAAAAACAGACAAATAAAAGAAATCTCTGACGATTCTCGTACATTTATTCAGAATTCTGTCCGAAATTCTCACGAATTTTCGTAAAAAATTTCTGTATACTGTCAGATATTTCTGGAAAATTTCGGATTATTTGCAAGAGTTTCTTCAGAAAAATCTAAAAGTCCGTTCGAAATTTTTCTAAATTTCCCTCAGATATCTGACCGAATTCTGACCGAAAAGTCCACACAAGTTTCCGAATTTCCCAGACATTTCGGTCCGAATTCTTGTCAACCACCCATACAACTTTCGGACAGAATGCTGACAGAATTCGGCATCAGAATCGGCAACTTGTGCAGACTTTCTGTCCGACATCTGACCGAATTCGGAGAAAATGGTTTGCTGGGTAACTACAACTCCAAAAGACAAGGTCAATGTGTAAAGCGTTTTTATGTTAGCATTTTGTTTTCTTAAAATTTCAAAGTATTTTTTTGTAAAGTTGCTCTTGTCTTTTTTTTCTATAGCCCCGGAGGATCTTTTTTTGGTATTTTCAATATTAACGTTATTGGCGATTTCTTGGTCAGGTTTTTGGAAATTTGTTGGAAATTACTACATTGACTTGTTTTGTTGCCTCTATGGCGAACACTTGGCATTCATTCGCTTGTAATCATAAATAACCTTGATTTCATGTCTGATTATTTAAGCTTAAAGAATTTTACTTATGCTCAACAGTTGGTGGGCAATTATTTAATATCAGAAAATTTTAATATTTCTATAATTGTAGGAGGGGGTGGGGTGTGGTGTGTATATGAAGATAACAGTTTTGGGCTTACTCCTCAGGTGGTCACTAAATATTTTGTAATACAACGTAGTTTCTTCTCATGTGCAACAATGTTGCAAGATAAACAAATATTTTCGCATGGCATACAGATGATTTAAAGCGACCTTCCAAGAACTGGCAATAATCGGTTGCCTTAATCGATCGTTGTTGTTGGCATTAATGAAATACTTACTGAAATGGCTAATCATAATCTAAACATAATTTTAGGTTTTTATCACGATAATTGAAGCGTTGCCCAACGTATCTTCTTTTAGTGGTCATGCAAAAGATTTTTTTGTGGTTGCAATAAACTGTTGCTGAAAACGCAGTTTCGTTAACTCTTTGCTGTTTATTTCATAAAGTTTATTGTTAATAGTTTTCGTCTATTCGAAATATAGGACCCAGGCGATGTTGTTGTTGTTGTAACAGCTGGTGGTTAGGTGGGGTGATAATTCTTTATACCGATTTTCAATTTATCGGCACTCGATCGGGCATATAATCCGATTATCATACGATCATTGTTGGCAACTCTGTTTCGTTCCTTTGTAGATAACAAGGTTTGTTTCAAGGATTGTTTGGTGGTGTTGTTGTGAGTTTAACCGCCAAATTCCACCAGAGATGGCGCCAGCTGGCTTGTTGATTTATATGAGATGTTGATAAATCATTTTCCTTTTTCCTTGGTCCTTGTGCAATCTGGATTTTTGTAGTGGAAGCGTCTAGGATGAGTTTTGTCGGCTGGAGAACTCGAAAGAATTTGAAAAGTAATTAATTTTTCATCGATGTTTATTTGGCCTGTGCCCCGGCCGGAATTGAACCCGGCACCTTCGGATTGCTAGTCTACGTCGCTTCCACTGAGCTATCGAAGGCCACGGACCCAGGTGTCGTAATCGTTGCTTTATGGGGCGCCTAAGTTATCATAAGTTATGTCCAAGTCGACATAAGCTTATCCAATTATTCAAACACATATCTGTGGTGTGAACAAGAAAATCGACGTTTTTTTTTAATTTAACATTTTTTTCTCATAGTGAATTCATGTGAAGTTTTTTGAGTCTTGTGAAGTTTCGAGTCAAGTGCATCCAAGAAAGAATTCTTATTTGGTTAGAGGTTCGGGTTATAAGATTTGATAAACATTTTAATTTCAATGAACAAAGTATGCTAGCGGGAATTCGTGGCTTAATCCGAAATAGCTATACAGACTGCCTGGCTGAGAATTCATTCTGAGCTATAACTTATTTGAACTATGATCTTGAGCTTGAATAAAAAATATCAAAAATATTTTGGTAATATCTGTATAGAATCATATATCATAAATATCTGTGGTTTTCAGAAGCAACAGCTTATTTCCCAGATCCTGTTTTTTCTCAGATGAGGAAAATATACGTAATGAAAATTGCGTTCATTGTAAAACTTAAATAACTTAATTACTTTGTAACTACTTTTTACAAACATATATGCGTTTTACTCATGAAAGCGTCCACTTTCTGAATAAAATAATAAATATCGGGGTATCCTAATAAAATAGTGGATAAAAACTTCTTCAAACTTAAAAATAAGTGAAAAAATCCATAAAACGGTTTCGAGGCAAAAACAAACAGTTATGTCAAGTTATCTATGAAACATACAAATATATATCGTTGGAAAGGCCTTACTTCCTTCTTTCCAAAACTGGGTAACAAGCCATTAAACAAGTATGCGTATTACTCATGGAAGTGTGCACTTTCTGAGTAAAAAAGTAAATATTAGGGTATACTTATAAAGTAGTGGCTACAAACTTCCTCAAACTTAAAATATAGTGAAAATATTTAAAAAAGATTTGGAAAATTTTATTGATATGTTCACAAAAGTTGTTTAACTTTAACGGGACTACAGTTTTGGAAAACATTGCTGTCAAAAATTTGGACTCCCTCAAAGTAATGCTAAAAAAAAGTGAAAGAAAAAAATATTTTCTTCTTCAATTTTTTGGAAAGTAGGCATAAGTGATTTTTTTGGCATAGATCAGCAAAAAAAATTTATGCGCAAAGCTCCATTATTGCCGAAAATAGTTAATCGCTATCACGAAGTGTTAGGTAGCTGTTTGACAATAACTGATGACACGTTTTTTTCGAGGGGCTTACTGATTATGAGAATCTTTTGGGATCCATTAAAAAATATTAGTCACCAATCTCGCAAAACTGTGTATAGGGCTTTATTACCCTTCGATAGTGGAATCGAGCCTATACTGTCAAGTGCTTATATTTTTTCACTGTTGCACTGTGTTACAATTAAGTTCGTTTGTTTATGTAAAAAAGTAATTTTTTTGGACCAAAGTCAGGTTTTTAGTATCAAGAGTATATGTTTTGTATCAAGCGAAGTTTTATTGTATAAAAATGTACTTTTACTGCACCAAAACACTCTTATTGTACTAAAAAGTACTTTTATTGTATCATAAAATTTTATTTAATTTTTCTTTTATTCAAAAATATTTTTTTTTCTGTCACTGTATTCAAAAAGTACTTTAGTTGTACCCAAAAAGTACTTTTAATGTAGTAAAATTAATTTTATCGTACCGAAAAATGCTTTTATTACACCAAAAGTACAGTAATTCTATTCAAAATAATTTCATTGTAACCGATAGTACAAAAAAAAGTATTTCTACTGTACTCAAAATTTAATTTAATCGCAACAATAGTACATTCACTGTATCAAAATGTAAGTTAATTGTAGCAAAATGTACAATTAGTAAAATCAACTTTTTACCATTAAGTACGGTTATTGTAGTAAAAAGCACTTTTATTGCACCAAAAAGTACTTTTTTTTACTGTACCCAAAAACTACTTTTATTGCACCAAAACTTTTTTAAGTATCAACAAGTAATTTTATTGTACTATCAAAAAAGTTCTTTTACCGAACCAAAATTACTTTTAATGTATCATAATGTAAGTTAATTTTACCAAAAAGTACTATTACTAAAATCAATTTTTACTAAAAAGTACTGTTATTGTACCAAAAAATACTTTTATGGTACCAAAAAGTACTTTTACTGTACCCAAAAAGTACATTTATTGCACCTAAACTATTTTTAGACTATGATAAAGTAATTAAAATTTTATTGCACAATGAAGTACTCTTACTGTATTTTTTTATCCAAATGTGAGTAATTGTACCAAAAAGTACTTTTACTGTGCCCAAAAACTACTTCTATTGCATCAAAACTATTTTTAGTCTATTAAACAGCATTTTATTGTACCTGATAGTGCTATTACTGTACCAAAAAGTACTTTTACTGTACCCAAAAAGTACTTGTATTGCACTATATTTAGTCTGTAAAAAGTAATTTATTTTTTTATCAAAAAGTACTTTTGTTGCACCAAAACAACTTTTATTCTATGAAATAGTAATTTTATTATCAGTTCACCAAAATTACTTTTATCATACGAAAAAGTACTTTTATCATACGAAAAAGTACTTTTACGGTACCCAAAAAGTTATTTCATTGTGCCGAAAAGTACTTTTACTGTACCAAAAATGGATCTTTATTGCACCAAAAGTAAGAACTTTAAATGTAGTACAAAAGTAAGTTTCTTCCAACAAAAAGTACTTTAATTGTATCTGAAAGAAATTTAATTGTAGCAAAAGTACTTTTATTCTATCAAACAGTTCTTTTTTTGTATCAAAACGTTTTTTTGTTGTACCAAAAAGTAATTTTTCTGTATCCAAAAAGTACTTTTATTGTACTTTTTTTGTACCAAAAAGTAATTTTATTGTGTTTTATCACAAAGAAATTTAATTGTACTTTTACCGTAGTAAAATTTACCTTTATTGTACCAGACGTACTTAAGTTGCACTAAAAGTACTTTAATTTTATCAAAAAGTTTACTGTACCAAAACTGGATCTTTACTGCACCAAAACTAAGAACTTTAAATGTAGTACAAAAGTAAGTTTCTTCCAACATAAAGTACTTTAATTGTATCTGAAAGAAATTTAATTGTACCAAAAGTACTTTTATTCTATCAAACAGTTCTTTTTTTGTATCAAAACGTTATTTTGTTGTACCAAAAAGTAATTTTTCTGTATCCAAAAAGTACTTTTTTTGTACCAAAAAGTAATTTTATTGTGTTTTACCACAAAGAAATTTAATTGTACTTTTACCGTAGTAAAAATTACCTTTATTGTACCAGACGTACTTAAGTTGCACTAAAATAACTTTAATTTTATCAGAAAGTACGTTTTTTTATCAATGGGAAATTTTATTTGTTTTTACCAAAAATCATTTTTGTTTCATCAAAAAATACTTTAGTTAATAGTATTGCACCAAAAGTACGTTTATAATATCAAAAATAAATTTAATTTTTATAAAAAGTTCTTTAATTTGTATCATTATAGAAATTTGGACTTCTACTTATGACAAGACCTTGTTAAAATCAGTGGTAATTCACAAACATACCAAGTACAAGGTGTCTCAAAAGAAAATTGTAATTTGTTTAGCTGACTGTGAGAACACATAGAACCAAAGGGGCGCGAGGGTAATGTCTAGTAAAAGCTTTTGGGAATTTAGATACTATGGAGCGTTATTTTTGGAGCGGTCCGCGCGCTGTACTTGCAAAAGTTTAACAAAAAGTTGATTTAGTGGCGCTGTGGCACTTAGAAGATTTTGCAGAACTCGAGGTTTTTGTCACTTGAATGGTGCGCCAAGCATTCCTCCCATTTAAAAATGGATCAACAGATTTGAGAGACCCGTTTCGGCACAACAAAATTCAAAGAAGGGGCGACCATGGTCATTAAGACAGGCAGAAAACGTAAAGAGTGTAAATCAGTCAGTGAGTTTTTGAGGAGCTGAATTTTTTTTAATCGAAAGCACTCAAATGCTTTAAATGTATATAGATTTTTATTTAATCGCATTTTGGATAATGATCTAAAACTTCACCCGTATAAATTTTAATTACTGCAAGTATTAGAATGGAAAATTCTCTGGCAAATTCTTATCTAGGAAAGGCGACATAAATTGGCCTTTATGCAGCCCTGACTTAACTCTTATGGACTTTTTTTCTGTGGAATTATCTCAGTTTTAAATACGGATTTAGTAGATAAAGACCTGCCAGTGCGCTAAAAAAAAGTCACCTTTGACCTAAACACGCACCATCTATGAGTACTTTCATGTGACACAATCTAGTGTAGTATTTTCGAACTAAACCCAACAATATTCGGTCCGTTAGCTTTAAAATTTCGAACTTAAATATTCACTGTCACTGGTCCCTAATTAGCTTTATTTTTTTTAAAATCTTTACTTTTACTTATTATATTTATTTTCTATTCTCTTACAGACGAAATTCACGGCAATTGAGAATCATTGATATGACATTGATTTTGTTTATATATATTTAACAAACGGTAAGTACATATTAATAATTTTTGGTTTTATTTGTGGTAATATATCTCATTGCTTACTTTAGACATGTAAATATTAAATATCACGAACATTAGTAGTCTAAAATGTTGCTTAATGTGCCTATGAATATCGTTTCTCTGTATTATTTCAATACAGACATTAGTACTATCAAAACATATCCCAACCCTTAGTGAAATGTACTCTAAAAAAGCTATACAGTATTTACCGCTTATATGCACGCCGGTTATAAGCATTTATCGTTTATATGCAGCCGAACTTGAACAATCTTTCTTTTGTATCCAAGTAACCGAGTTTTGGTAAATGCATTTCCCGCTTATAAGCACTAAAAGTCGAGCAAATTACTAAGTGCATATAAGCGGTAAATACTGTACAAATGTAAGCTTTTGAAATGCAAAGATAAAACAAAATTAGAGCATTTTATGAAATAACCATTATTTTAAAATCCTTTATAATACACAAATGATAACGAAATCTAATTGAGATTTAAGCTTTTCTATGAGAAGTATATTATTATATATAAAACATAATTTAAGTGTTAAAAATATGCTAAAAGTTAATATATATTAATTCTGTTTTTTTTTAATCCAAAGCCATTCTAATTTCTAGATACGCAGATGCTATATTAATTAGTATATCTTTTTTTGAAATCTGTGTTAATAATTTCACTCCAGCTGGCAATAATGTCAAAAAGATAATCTTTAAAATGATATTTATCATTAAATGAATTATTATCCCTCACATTGAGTGCCGTCTGTCTCTGCTTACTCGTCCCCCCCTTTTCAATTCTATTTAAAAATTGCATTTATTGTTTTCGAAAACGAATCTATTTAAAAATCAATCAATCACTCAAATCAATACTATCAAACTGTCAATGTTGACATATTTTTCTGTTGATATTACGACTGACTGATGTTGCGAGTATGTGAAAGTTTATCAATGTAACGTTGTGATTCGTAGCTAGAACGAAATGACACCACGGAGGGTGGCCCCAGAATGTCGCATGTATTGGTAGGGGTGGGGGGGACGGGTGAAGGTATATAGGAATGTAGGAAGCACAGGATGTTTTAACACAATATTAGCGAGACAATGGAAATTGTTTCATGTGCTTAAAGTTTTTTTTTTTGCAAATAATTAAATTATGTATTCTCTTTGTATTGTTGCATTTTGTTGTTTATGTACAAAATTTTAAATTGTAATGTATGTGATAGAATATTAATGGTAATGTGATGTGAAATGTTTATGTATGTATCATTATGATTGTATATTTAAAATATTAAATGAAAAGCTGTACCGTATCTCTTTCGTTATAGCAAAATCTGATATGTCATTTTTTTTGGATATTCCGATATGTATATACGAGGTTTCAAAACTTTGAATCAGATCACCTTTATCCATAAGGTATTTGTATCTCATTCATGATGAAATTTTTTATTATACGGACATTGGTGATTTGTGGGTATGTGGTTGATAAAAATGAATGTATATTTTTACAATGGTAGCAGAAATATATAAAGTTCCTATATCATATTATGATCTCTTACTTGGCAGTTCTTCAACTACAGCGCATGTGGCCTTAAAGGCTTAAGCAATTACTACCCTCTCACTCACTCTCACTATTCTAATCTCGTTTCTTTGATCACTGCCCTATGCATATCTATATATAGTATCAAATTCTATCTGACACCATCTGGTGTAAGATAGAATTTGTTTTATGATAGTTTATAATTACAACTACAATATGTGGCAAGTGCCAGTCTGCACCAGCCAGTCGCCATCATCATCACGACAATGATTTCCTGATACACATATATTTTAGAAATTAACATAAAATAATTTACATAATTACATAAATAAACATAAGATAACGTAGATTACATATGTAATAGACAGAAACGAAATTTAGAAAAAAATTATGAAAATACATAGTTTAAATATAAATTCACATCCAATACTCAAAAGCTACAGAGAACAACAAAAGCAAACCAATTGCAACCGTTGAACAAACACTTTTGAAATTCACTTAGTACACCGGTTCGTCTTACTTGAAAGGAAACTCTTTGTTAGGCGCAAACGTCATTGATGGCTCACAATGCAATTGCGAAAATTTGCTGTGTTTTTTTTTTTGGTGAGTCCGCGAGTACTTGAAACAAATTAACACAAAGGCCATCACCGTCCACCACCACAGCCGTCTAAAGTCTAACTTCGACATCGCGCCTCTCAGCCATTTCAAAGTGGCACGGGTGGTACTGGTAGGGGTGACGCCAGACGGTGTTGGTGTTTACCCAAAAATTGGCAACAAATATTGAATTAAGGTAAACGAGAAATAACTTACTTACGATATTTACGTTAAGCAGCAGTGACAGCGTCAACTTCAAATCAAATGAAATGAAATGTAAAATTTTGAAATAAATATTGACTTAATGGTAATTTGCCTATTACACAAACATATTACGTACACATACATAGGTATGAGTGTGAGTGGTGTATGGGGGCATAAGGCCGAGGGCTAGAGGAAGGAATGCGAATCAGCTATTTCATCGGATTTGTTAATTAGTTACATGGAAATTATATAAATGAATTGCACACAATGTATTGCTAACGCAAAATAACTAAAACAACAAAAAACAACAACATTGAATTATAATTCAACTCATATTTGTCAATTGCGATACAATGAGCGACAAAATGCTAATGAACCATACACAACAGGGAAGGGAAGAGGAAAACGCTCATACTCTAAGTCTTTTCGTATAATTAAATATCTATATCTAAATATATCTTAGTTTCTAAAATATGTAGACATTAAAATTTTAAATATTTCTAAATTCAATATCAAAATATTTAAATATTAAAATATTAAAATATTAAAATATTAAAATATTAAAATATTAAAATATTAAAATATTAAAATATTAAAATATTAAAATATTAAAATATTAAAATATTAAAATATTAAAATATTAAAATATTAAAATATTAAAATATTAAAATATTAAAATATTAAAATATTAAAATATTAAAATATTAAAATATTAAAATATTAAAATATTAAAATATTAAAATATTAAAATATTAAAATATTAAAATATTAAAATATTAAAATATTAAAATATTAAAATATTAAAATATTAAAATATTAAAATATTAAAATATTAAAATATTAAAATATTAAAATATTAAAATATTAAAATATTAAAATATTAAAATATTAAAATATTAAAATATTAAAATATTAAAATATAAAAATATTAAAATATTAAAATATTAAAATATTAAAATATTAAAATATTAAAATATTAAAATATTAAAATATTAAAATATTAAAATATTAAATAAATCCGACCTGTTGATTATTTCTGTGTGTTATTGTAAACGTATGATCATATAATTTACTTTAACTATTCCAGTTTTATCGCTCATACAATTTGTAATTAAATATATGTCTGTGCTTTTATCCTTGAATATTTAAATTTGATATCATTTTGCGGGTCCAGATGAATGTCACAGCATAATTACTCCTCATTACGCGAATGCAATAAATATTAAAAGCATTTCATTTATAGTTTATTTTTAATTTATGCATCATTATCTCAATTATTTGTGTTAAAATTCGCAATTACAAAAGCAACCGGAAATCAACCGAAGCAGACAGTTGATACAGTTTTTGTTTTGAACTACCAATCAACCAGAAATAAAATGGAAAAAACAAATAGTCCACGCACTGTATATAATGTTGAGTGACAGACAGACTCTTTATCGTATTACAAGTGTTCATATTACTCGAACTGAAAGGTCAACAGCAGTCTAACTTGGGTCATTTACTTATGCTTTCGAAATTATATATTCAAGGTCAGTTTAAATCGAATCAATTTAAACTGCATCGCTCAGATGTCCTAGAACCTGTTTACGTTCTGGAAACTGGTAACTGCAGGTAGAGATGAATAGCTTCGTATCTCGTGACTTGTTTATAGTAAAGTTAATCAAAACCATGCGAGTGGAAGGAAGTAGCATAATTTAGTGAAAGGGTATTATGCCATTAACCTCAGATGTTAGCAAAACCCCGGATGGTTGTCCATGAAAATGTGTTCTCTACAGTTAAACAATCGGCCTGTTCTTTAAGGTACCAACTACTCCCTTCAACTTGTAAACGCCTATACGATGGGCGAAGTTAAAGTTTACGTTATTAGTTTTTAAAGGCAGTATTTGACAGGTTTACTAAACAGAAATTTCATGAAAAACTGAATTTTCAATGCTGTGTTTAGTACCTTTATCATGTTAGGATAGACATTTCAAAGTTTTCTTTTAATCTTTGTAATATTTTTTTTAATACACCAAAGCAATATAATTGATTTTTTTAAAACAATTACAACTGAAATCGTTAAACGTTAAATTATTAAAAAATTTGGTATTTATCCAACAAATAATCGATGCTGCTAGTCCAGATATGCATCATATGGAGTGTAAAGCGATCAAAATTCCATATTATCAACAACCTATATGGCAATTGGATTAAACAACTTACATATAAGCGTACATGATGAGTAGAATTGTTAGGCATGACAACAACTTTAAGTAGACCTCACGCGTCGGCTGAAAACAAAAACATTACTGAAGTAATATAAGAAAAAAAAAACAAATAATACAAATAAACAGAAAAATCATGATTTAATATGGAACTTTTGCGCATGTGCGCTGCCAATCATTTGCTATGTAAGTTCATGTCGTGCTTAGCTGGGCAATTTGGGTGAAAAACCTGTTATTGTTATGTTATGCTGCTACACTTTGTATTTATGGGTAATCTTTGCCATATCATTGTTGGCAATTAACTATTGGCTTTGCAATGTGAGCTGATGATTAATCATCGGAGTTTTATGGAACGATCAGAGTATGTTCGCTGTAGATCGATAGATATTATAGAATGTGACGTAACAAGTTAATGCATTGTGCGTTCGAGTGACAAAATAAAAAAAATTAAGGAAGTGTTACATAGGGAGTGACATTCTGCATGTTGTAGGTGTGGTCGAGTACAACATGACCCTGTATATCAAAGTTTCCTAACACCCTCGAAATCTTGACTTACGGTTTAAAAACTGTTTTTTTCCTTACTTATGAGCATAAAACTCAGTCAATTCTTAACCGAGTTTTATCTCTTAACGCTTTTGGAAAGAAGACACTTAGACCTTTACAATGATATGTGGATCTATACAGATAACAGGTCACATATGTCTGTTTTTGCCTGTTTTACCCTAATGTTTATTATATTATTCGGAAAGTGAATTTTGTCGTGTGTTAAACGCATATTTGTTGGTAAAAATTGGTTCAATTACTATAAAGTTCATGAGATACAGACGTTTAAAGTTTTAAAATGTAAGCCACGCCCACCGATCCGATCGCGCCCATTTTTTGTTGGGTCATGATTAGGGTTGCCAGACGATCTTGATTTACAAGAATTTTTAATGCTTGTCAAGAATCAAGAAAAAATAAGTTTTGTCAAGAATTTTATAGACCAACATAAAATAACGAAAATATTTTTTTTTTCAAAATGTTTTTTCCTTGAACAAAGTTTTGTAAAAAATCAAATGAACAGTTCAATGAAATAGTATTGTGAAAAGTTTTCTTTAGTGTATTTGTTCGAAAATATATCATCACTTATTTTTTCCTCTCTATTTAACTTTAATAACACAGTGATACAAATGTGAAGAAAAAAAATATACAGGGGTTCTCATGTAGCATTTTTGTTAGACTGGAGTCCATAGAGTACAGTGATACTTATAGTTTTTTTCGGTCACTTCGTTAAGTAATGTTTTTATAGCAAATTAAGTGAAATGACGATATTTCTAAAATAACAAGTTTCAAAAATCTTAAGTCTTCTCTTGGTAAACCGATTTTCAAAAGCTTATTAATTTTTCAACCGATTTTTATAAACTTATCTGTTTTGGAAAGCTATTTTATGGCATTGCACATAAAAAATACACATTGCGCTGCCTCACTATCAACTTAGAGCGGCGAGAAAATGAGAATTCGCAATTTTTTGTCTTCTTTCTTTTACTTAAACAGCCGCCGTTTCACTATTTTTTAACCGATTTTCAAAATTATTTTTTTAATAAAATCATAGCTTTAAACAGATGTAAGCTTTTGAAAATCGGTTTACAAAGAGAAAACTTATGATTTTTGGAACTCGTAATTTTAAGAATATCGTCATTTCACTTAATTTGCTATAAAAACATTAATTAACGAAGTGACCGAGAAAAACAATGAGTATCACTGTACTCTATGGACTCCAGTCTAACAGAAACGCTACATGAGAACCCCTGTATATTTTGTGTGTAGCACAGTGTAATTTAACAACATTAAACAGCCAACTAAGTTGTAAAAATCAATATCAGTGGTCCCACTATATTTTTTATACCCTCAACCGTAGGTATGAGATAATAGTAGACAAATCCTTAGAATATCGAAACGTTTGGCCACAATCCTTTTGGTACCTCCCATACAAATGAGCGAATTTACCCTCATAATTTTAGGTACATATCATTTTGATAGTACACTGAATTTAAACTTAAACTTAACTTAAGTTCCCTTTGCACCTCATGAATGAAGTATGGGATAGCTTCTCGCGTTGTTGTGAATTAACACGCTTTCTATTTTTAGATTCACAACTAACGGCACCTACTTGTTTATCGACGAATGCGAACGTCACTGTTTGAGAAGCTCTTACTAGACACGACGATTGAATCGACGCTTAATACTGCGAAGTTGCTGTCAACAACATTCGAGGGGAGCCGACAATGAAAGAAAATTTTTATTTATTTTTTTCTTTTAAGATGACTGGAGCCAGGTTTGAACCTGTGATCTCCCGCATGGTAGTCGCGTGTTCTAACCACTATGCCACGGCCGATCACTGAATTTAAACATGTAATAAAAATTTCACCCCGGAATGAATATGGACTATATCGGCCAACATCTGATTCCTCCTAAAGAAAATTACTTATTTTTGGAAAATTGATATTTCATCCATTAAATCCAAACCAACAACTGGAGGACTCTTAAATTTGGTCAGTTTATAACAAAATCCTTGGGAAACTTAAACGATTGTCACACTCTCTGTAGTATCGCCCATAAAATTGACCAAAAACACCCACATAGTTCTACACGCATATCTTTATGTTAAGTACACTAAATTTAGGTACAAGGTAAGATTTTATTCAACGTTATCCTGCAAATAAACATCTGTAATTTCAACAGTTTCTAAAATAAACTCAAGATGTTTAAAATAGTTTACTATTAATATTTTGCATTTATAGGTGAAGCTTAAAGAACTGAGTGTTTCATCCAACCCATTAGAAATTATGAATATTTAGAGATATTTGTGCGTAGAAAACTTTTTCGGTAAACCCATACAAAATTACAATATTTCCAGAAATATAGAATTAAAATTTCTACATTTGTTGGCAAATTCATTAGCACTTTTTTGCACTTTAACCCTTTAAACGGTGTAACAACATGTGACTATTTTTTATAATATACATATAATGTTACTGAAATATTTACAACATCTAACGTATGAGTGTTTTTATTTGTCAAGATTTTTTTTCACAATCAAGATATTTTATGGTGAATGTCAAGAATTTTACAATTTTAAATCTGGCAAGCCTAGTCATGATGCATCCGCACAATTTTAAAGGCGATTGGCGATATAGTCCTGCAGATATTGAGTTATCAAATTTTGGGTCCAATGGGCGGAGCTACGCCTCGGGTTTTTTTTCTAAACCAAAAAAAATTGAAATCGGCCCATCAGAGTTTTAGCGAGACTAATGCACGGCAATTCATTTTTATAATTATAGATTTAATAAGGTTAAAGACAAAGTTCCAATTCATTCATTAGCTTACCATTAAACATTATGATAGAATAACACAGTACAACACATGATTTCAGGACTCAATTCTGAGAACTGCATGTGAAAGTAGCTCCAAAATGAAGAAGTTCTGCATTATTCGTTTTGTCAAGTTACATGCCATAATAATTTAATATCGATTTGAAGTTAGCAAGTATCGTATATCGTACAGTTCTCAGAATTGAAAAAGTTATTACGAATTTAGGTAAAATGACACCGGACTGTTTTCTTAATTTAATATATTGATTGAAATTCATTGGAAGTTTTCTGGCCCACTGTCCCACCTGTGCCTGCGGTGGGACTGGACTCACATGCTGCAGACTTTAAGTATCTTTACCAGAAACTGTCATCGTTCTGCTGTAGCCCATTTATTCCAAATTTTTTTTTTATTTTATTTCGTATTTTTTGTTTGTTTGTATTGTTGGTAATGGTAATAATTGGCGGCTTGTCATTTACTCATACTCATCTCTTACTCATTTCGACTCGCTCGTAAAATTGACAAATAATTTCAGTTATGCATTCATTTATTCGTTCGTTCGTTCGTTGGTGTATACCATCCGTTTGTCTTGCGTTAATAAATCTTCTTTTCTTGATGGTGAGACTGAGGCTGGTAATTGTGGTTTCGTTTTCACATGAAGGCATCTGAGGAGCAACACCAGCCACATCATCATCATCACCATCATCATCGTCGTCGCCGTTGTCATCGCTGTCGTTGTTGTCATTGTCGTCATCGTGATTGGCGGTGGCATCAATTATCACGTGTGTTAAAAATGTCGTAATCTCTGTTTGTTTACGGGAACGGGGGACGTGAGCACATACACAATGCTCCGGGAATTGGAGCTGTTGTCGTCGGTTGGTGTTGTTCTCAGCAGCACATCGTAAAAAGGCAACACCACCACTTATGATATGTGCGCCAGGCTTATGGATCGGACCTGTCCTCTTACACTCTTGGCATAATCAGCTTCATCATCAGCGCCCATCGCCAACGCCATTATCATCATCTGCTCATTCTCACCAAATGCTGTTTCATCAACGTTGGCTTTTGGGATAGTTTACACTTGGCTTTGTGCGTTACGTATGAGAAGTTACGTGCGTCAAACGTAGCGTTTATGGGTATACATTTATATTTTGTGTGTGTGTGTGTCATATGTATTTTTGTTGACAGTTTATTTTTGCTATTAGTTAACAATTGTTTAACAAATAAAAATTGATTATGTTTACCTTAATAATCATATTTTGGCCATGTGCACCTGTGTGCAAGTGTCGCAGCGTGTATGTTGTTGCTGTGGTCATACCTGTACCCACAGTAAACTGTGATAAATCGTACGATAGTGTGAACCTAGAGGAAACCTACACACACACGCACTTGCATACACACTAGCCATATAAACATTCTGTGGAAGGAAAGTCGTATTTGTACATGGGATTTCAATTCCATTCGGTTACAGAGTTTGCATTTACTGTAAGCGGCAAGACGTTATCACATTTATCAAACGTTGGTGGTTAGGCACAATAATTTTGTAGAAAATGGCATAGCTTGAAATACGTAAAGATACTACAACGTAGGTGGTGTTATACTAACTGTGCATGAAGGTCATAACATGTGAAATATTATAGGCTTGGCTTACTACAGTTACTGTAACTGATAGGCAAATACATATGGCAAATGATGAATTGGAGATTTTAAGTGGCCTTCAAAACCTAATGTGCTTAACGGTCAAAAGAATTCAGAGTTTTGGGTTTGCGGGATCTTCCTTTGAGTCATCGTTTAATAATGACATATTTTTTTTCAAACTGAATTGAGTGTGATGCAAGGTAAAGCTTCTGATCGGTTTAACTTGGCAAACTCAGAGTGATCCTTGCAAATGACACTTCTAGTCTACTCACAGAGCTCCGTATTCATGCTGCAGACGGAGTACCTCCACGTGGCGACGCTTGGAAACGTGGCTTTGACACCCGTTAGAGCACGGCTAACTGTGAGGGGCGAAACTTAAAATCCAGGCACGTCGGCTCAAAGTGAGAGGCACCCTGGTCAGCGTCTGGACTAGAATGGGCGGCCGTATTAAATTCTGGCAGGAGGAGAAAACTGCGACATGGATCGCTGGGCTTGCAACCCGCCACTGACGTTTAAACTATTGCAATGAAATATTGCAATTTGGATATTGCAATATCCAAAAATGTTGACCACCGCCAACGAAATAAGGACCATGATTTGAGGTACACACAACCCTAAGCATGGCAAAAAACGAACGTAACCAGACACAACGAAAGCTGGACATCGGTGAATTGCGGACCACAGAGATGGCGGACGCCTACTTCAACCACCTAACTCAACAGCTGCGGAATGCTCTAACCCCTGATAATATAACCTCGCAGTGGCAGTATATAGCCGACTCCGAAAAGCGTACTTGGGTACTCAAAGCCGTCTCAAGAAGCTGCCTGGTAATACCACGAGAGAGACGGATGCTGCATACAGGGCGAAACTGCAGCCAATGGCAACGTGAGCTGTTCGTGAACGGCACAGGGAAAAGAGACGAGAGGCAACTCGTCTTTTTAGACGGAAAAAGAAGGAGTTGAAAAAGAGGCAGGATGAGTGCACTAAGTAGATCCGAAGTAGAGGGGAAACCCGAAAATTCTACAAGAGAGTCAAGGCGAGAATGCGTGGAACAGGGTTGCCCTCCTGCAAGGACAGCGGTGGTTAGCTAGTGACGGACCCGGATAACGTTCTGTAGATATGGAAAGATCATTTTAGAAATTTACTGGATACGGACAACACTCCAGAAGACCCCGCTCCAATCCATGACGATGGTATTAACTGTCCACCTCGGAGCCAGAACGAGATACGTATGGCCATGTCCCGCCTTAAAAACAACAAAGCTTCTGAAGCCAATGGTCGCCCTGCTGAATTGTTTAAGGCTGGCTGGGGGGAGCTGATTAGGAGCAAGCATCAGCTAATGGAGAACATCTGGCTAGAGGAGAGCATGCCCGGGGATTGAAGTCTCAGTCTGTTATGTCCCATATACAAGAAAGAAGATCGTAGTGAATGTAAGAACTACCGTGTCGACTACAAAGCTGGCTTCGACTCTCCGATAAGGAATAGGCTATATGAGGCCATGTCTGAGTTTGGTATTCCTGCAAAGCTAATTCGACTTTGCAGAGGCACCAACAAATCCTCGGTTAAGATTGGTAAGGATCACTCTGAACCATTCAACACAGAAAGAGGTCTCAGGCAGGGTGATAGCCTGTCCTGTACACTATTTAATATAGTTAATTAGAAAATGATGAGAAAGGCTGGTGTCAATATGTCTGGCACCATATTCCACAAGAGCCACATGCCACTAGCCTACGCCGATGATATAGATATCATTGGCCGAAATCTGCGTAATGTTACTGCAGATTTCTCATCACTAGAAATGGAGTCAGCAGCGTCAACGTTGAAAATGATTGTTTTAAGGTAGTAGTAACATATCGCAGTTAAGTATAACATTAATCTATTTCGAAACCTTATTGTAGTCGACAGTTAAAGTATTTCTTTCGATATAATAGGGATACTATCGCCACATATCCGAAATTTATCATCTAAACGTATGGTAACAGTGACTTCTGTTCAACCTTGAGTTTCTTCATAGACCTCACATCTGTGCGACTTGAACTCTATTTTTGACTTCAATTAACGTTGATCTTGAAATATTTCTGCAACAACGGTAAGCAAACCAAACGTGTTAATGGCCAAACACTAATCACAGTTAACAAGGTTTTTTAACTAATTGAAACCAATCAGAGTTTTTCTATCCAAGCGCAAATAAATAAGTAAGACTTGGTAGTGGAACTAAATGAACCCAATAAGTCTAGCAATCACATATTGATAAGGTGTGAAAATTAGGTTAATTACTGTACTTTAAAAGACACTCACATTAAGCTGACTCTACAACAACCACTAATCGTATCAAAACTTTAATAGTTTATATGTACCTACAATAAAAAACATAACAAAAACTTACGACAATACAACGCTTAGGGATTAACATGTAAAACTTCAGCATTATATTTAGTATGCTGTCGTCTTCTGTCTAATTGGAATGCTATAACGATGTTTAAAAGTTCTGTCCCATAATTTGCCGGCACATATAAATTCCGCCCCTTAGACCATCTATTCACCTGTCTATTCAGCTTTAAGTCTGCAAAGTTTTGGTGTCCGCCTGTCGGTCTCTCTGTCTGTTTGACGGTGTGTCTGTGTCTGGGACTTTACACATTGTCTGTGATTTTGTCTTTTTACCTTTGACAATAAAACAGAGCCGTGCAAAGGTACGGTGAGTGGGGTAGTGGGCGGCAGGGCAGGGGGAAATGCATAACTAGAAATGGTAAAACTGTGACACGCACATGAATAATTTCGTTTTCACCGAGACGTGAGTGCGTTCTTTTTGTTTTTTTTTTTGGTGTATGTACCAGCCATGGCATTGCAGTCACTACCGGTTTTTAGCTCAGTTTGTCATAAGTCAGCCGGATTTGGTGCCCCAGAGACAGACGGTGGTGGAATTTTGCATTTGGAATCAGACACTGGGTAAAGTTAACTAAATGAAATGAAAATTAAAAGTGTTGCTTGCAATTGCTGCCTTAATACAGTGACGAATGCGAGTGCTTACATGACGTTAGATAAGTTATGAATTTCAAGTGGAAAATGTATAGGAGAATGGAGGATGTGCATCAGTTGTGAGTTATGCGATGTTAGCAGTTATTATTAGAAATTCAGGAACGGTATCGAATGGAATCAAGGGAGTAATTGATTAATTAATTGAAGATGTGAATAATTTAATGGTTTTATCAAAGGTAATTTGATTAATTGGGTTATTTATATTAGTATTAATAATATAAAATTACGAATTACTCTAGTTCAACAATATGAAAAATAAAACCAAAATAACAACTTAATGCAACTATAATTTTCTTGTTGTAAGCTTCGGAACAAATAAAAAATTGCAATGAATAGGTTTTTAACAATTTGTTCGTTTTGCCGGCAACAACTTGAAATTGAGCGAAATTAAAATTCTAATGCACATTTATTCTAAAACCTGGTTAAGTACCTGGTAATATATTACAACGGTAACTTTTATAGTTACGGAAATAATTCAAAATATATTTTATCCTATGTGACTCTCTTTTTTTATGTGAGAAAATGTATCGTATGTGCCCTATATAATTATTTGCCTGAAGACTAGTTGCTGCTTTACTAAATTGTTCATATATTTAGGACTAGGTTTAACATATAACATCTTAGCCACAATCTGACGTCTGTCGTATATTTTTTTTTGGCATGTAGTCAAAAATTACTGTCATTTTAGGTTTTAGCTAAAAGTACCTTTATTGTACTAAAAAGTAATTTAATGTACCAAAGAGTATTTTATTTGTCCCCAAAAGTTATTTTATTGTTCTTAAAAATACTTTAATTGTACCAGAAAGTACTTTTATTGTGTCCTATAGTACTTTAATTGTATCAGCAAGAACAATTAGTTTACCAAAGTGTACTTTTAATTGTACCAACTAGTACTTTTATTGTATCAAATATTATTTTAATTTACCTAAATGTACTTTTATTGGTACCAGCAAGTAATGTTTTGTACCAAAAAATTTTTTAATTGTTCCAAAAAGTACTTTTATTGTACCAAATAGTAATTTAATTGTACCAGAAAGTACTTTTATTGTACCACATAGCACTTTAATTGAGCCAGTAAGTACATTTATTATACCAGTAAGTGTATTAATTGTACCAAAAAGTACTTTTATTTTACCAAAAAGTACTAACATTGTAGTAGAAAGCACTTTAATTGTACCAAATATTACTTTTGTTGTACCAGAAAGTAATTTTATTTGTACCAGGAAGTAAATTTTTTGTACCGAAATGTACTTTTATTATACCAAAAAATATTTAGTTTCTACCAAAAATTACTTTTATTGCACCAAAAATTATTTTAATTTTTACCAAAAGAAACTTTTATTTGTACCAGCAAGTTATTTTTTGTGCCAAAAAGTCCTTTATTGTACCAAATTGTATTTTAATTGTACCAAAAAGTACTTTTATTTGTACCAAAAAGTAAATTTATTTACCAAAAAGTACTTTTATTGTAATAAAATGGTACTTTTATTGTAATAAAATGGTACTTTTATTGTAATAAAATGGTACTTTTATTGTACCCACAAGTACTTTTACTGTACCAAAAAGGTCTTTTATTGTACCAAAAGGACTTTTATTGTACCAGCAAGTACTTTTGTGGTGCCAAAAAGTATTTTAATTGCACCAAAAAGAACTGTTGTTGTACCAGAAAGTACTTTTATTGTACTAGAAAGTACTTTTTTGTACCAGCAAGTACTTTTATTGTACCAAAAGAATTTGAATTGTACCAAAAAGTATTTTTTATTTGTTCCAGAAAGTACTTTTTTGAAACAAAAAATACTTTTGTTGTACCAAAAGGTATTTTAATTGTACTAAAAAGTACTTTTATTTGTAACAGCAAGTACTATTTTGTACCAAAATTTACCTTTATTGTAATAAAATGGTACTTTAATTGTACCAAAAAGTACTTTTATTTGAACCAGAAAGTACTTTTAGTGTACCAG
Organism: Muscina levida; assembly: GCA_964034835.1. NCBI lineage: Eukaryota > Metazoa > Arthropoda > Insecta > Diptera > Muscidae > Muscina > Muscina levida. Next base: position 7,149,061 of record OZ035880.1, read on the forward strand.
CAAGTACTTTTATTTACCTAAAAGTCCTTTTATTGTAATAAAATCCTACTTTTGTTGTACTAGAAAGTACTTAAATTGTACCAAAAAGTGCTTTAATTGTACTATAAAATACTTTTATTGTACTAGGAAGTACTTTTATGTTCCAATATGTACTAGTATTGTAATTGTACCAGAAAGTACTTTTGTTGTTCCAGAAAGTACTTTCATTTGTACCAGCAAGTTCTTTTATTGTACCAGCAAGTACATTTATTGTACCAAAATGTACTTTATTTGTACCAATAAGAACTTTTATTATACCAAATAGTATTCTAATTGTTCCAAAAAGTAATTTTATTGTACCAGAAAGTACTTTAATTGTACCACCAATTATTTTTATTGTACCAGCAAGTACTTTTATTGTACCAAAAATTATTTTAATTGTACCAATATGTACTTTTATGATACCAAATAGTATTGTAATTGTACCAGAAAGTACTTTTGTTGTACCAGAAAGTACTTTCATTTGTACCAGCAAGTTCTTTTATTGTACCAGCAAGTACATTTATTATACCAAAATGTACTTTATTTGTACCAATAAGTACTTTTATTGTACCAAAAAGTATTTGAGTTGTACCAAAAACTACTTATATTGTACTAAATAGTACTTAAATTGTACCAATAAGTACTTTTGTCGTACCACTAAGTACATTTATTGTACCAAAAAGTACTTTTATTGTACCACATAGCACTTTAGTTGTTCCAGTAAGTACTTTTATTGTACCACTAAGTACATTTATTGTACCAAAAAGTACTTTTATTGTACCCGAAAGTACTTTAATTGTGTCAGAAAATACTGTTATTGTACCAGCAAGAACTTTTTTGTACCAAAAAGTACTTTAATTGCACCAACTGTTATGTAACGTGTACCAAAAAGTACTTTTATTTGTACCAGCAAGTACTTTTATTGTACCAGCAAGAACATTTATTTACCAAAAAGTACTTTTATTGTAATAAAATGGTACTTTAGTTGTACCAAACAGTACTTTTATTATTCTAGAAAGTACTGTAATTGTACTAGCATGTACTTTTTTGTACCAGAAAGTACTTTTGTTGTACATAGAAGTATTTTATTTGTTCCAAAAAGTACTTTTGTTGTACCAAAAAGTATTTTTATTTGACCAGCAAGTTCTTTTATTGTACCAGCAAGTACTGTTATTGTACCAAAAGGTATTTGAATTGTACCAAAAAGTACTTTAATTGTCCCAAAAAGTACTTTTATTGTACTATAAAGTACTTTAATTGTAGCAACAAGTACATCTATTGTATCAAAAAGTATTTTAATTGCACCAAAAATTACTTTTATTGTACCAAACAGTTATTTTATTCTATTAAAAAGTACTTTTAATGTACCATAATGTACTTTAATTGCACTTAACTGTACTTTTATTAATCGTTTGTTTTGTTGTAGCTCTGAAAGACATGATGTATATTTTAACTTTTTTTATTTATTTTTTTAAATGTATCTAAATTTATCTTATTTATCACGACCCCTCCCTTTTTAATCAGTCGCAATTACATTGCATTGAATCATATTGATTAAATTGTTAATCCAACACATCGATTTGCAGTCTAACATACTATTATCTCCTACATACTATATCATCCTTCTGCTACATATATCACATACGTATACGACGTCATTGCCCACCATTTCAATTATCCATTTCCTCCCAGGAATCGTTTTGGATCTCTAGTGCTTGACTTACTCCATTCTTGGTGAAAACCAATAAAAATCTCTATAAAAGGTCATAACAGCGCTATAATGGCCCTTCAAAGTCAATGGAGGATAGATGGGCGGTCGCCAAAAGCGAAGTATGAAATAAAAGAAATCTCATCATTTTCCTTAGAACAAAGAAAAGGCAACAGCAATAGCTATAGCTACAGCAACAAAAAAAAAAGAAAAACAAAAACTTCACTAGACGAAGGAGACGAAGAAACAGAATACGTTGGATAAAAGAAGTGTTTGTGTTTTTCTTGTTATTCTTTGCAGTGAAAATATTGTATTAACAAACCAACAAACACACACACATACACATGAATGCTAGTAAAGTGCATATATACAGACATGGTTGGCCACCTGCCATCGCACAGGGGGTAAGAGAGGAAGCGTCGAGGGCCTTTTAGTAGGCCTTTAGTAGGAGAATTGTAGGCTTCACCTAGAAAGCCTTCCCTACACTTAACACAAAAGGTACAGATAGATACTCCGAATTTATGTAGATCGTCAACCTGAGATAAACTTGGGCCTGATGGGATATTTATTTCAAATATAAGGGGAAACAGGAAAACTACCACCAAATTTATAAAAAAAAAACAGAATAAAAATTTAAATTTAAATTTAAAATTTAAATTTTTGAGTATAGATTCCGGTACACAAATACATATAAAAAAAGTTGCTCGCGGCATTTGCCGATCTCCTCAATCATAATTCATAATATCTCATAGAAATTAATATTGCATATTAGATATTTTGCAATGCAATAAAGACCTTCTTATTGGTATTCATTTGAAGACAAAAATATCCGCCAACAGGCCTTTACTTTGCAAAAGCCTTGCAACTGCTTTTGTACTCTTGGATAATACTCACGTACACACTTATACTTATAAGCTCACTTATACATTGCAATGTTACTACTTGATTTCTTTTGCTGATGGTGTTGTTGCTGCCATTGTTGTTGTTGTTGCTTATTTACGCCACATGTACTTAGCCATTCATCTTTAATAGACCATAAGTGTCAGTTGTTGTTTTTCTTGAACTTATTTTTTTATTTGAGTGGTGGGTGTGTGCGTGACGGTCCATTTGGACATAAGCGTATGCGTAAGTGCCTGTGTGTGCTTGTATGTTTTTGGCTATGTGTGTGTGAGTATTGTTGGTTTTGTTGATTTTCATGTGTGCTCCGCTGCGTGTTTGTGTGCGTAGTTGGTTGTGTTGTTGTCGTTATTATTGCTGGCAATTTTGTTTCACTTTCAGACAATTTGGTTTGTTATTATTTGACTGATGTTGTTGTTCTTTTTGTTGGTATGTATTTTGAATACTCTACTATGGGGATTAGCAGCGGCAGGAAAACAAAGCTATCCATCATTTAGTTTGGTGCAATTTTGAGAATTATTTGCGACAGATTGTGAGGCATATTGTAGAGGACAATAAAAGGCTGTGGCAAAGAAAGGATAACGTTTAAAAAGTTAAACTAGTTATGAGGGATTAATTAGCTAAAGGGCCATACAATGAATTCAGAAAATTTTAAGACTAGATATAATATAGTACAAAAAAAGGCGGAATGTGTGTAAGATTATAAAATATAATGTAAAATTGGTACATATTGCTGTTTAACATGCAAAGGCTCTAAGTTCACGTTTTTTTAGAAATTGAGATTTTTAATGCTGTTATGCACAACAAATACATTTTATTGTACAAAAAAGTACAACATATTCTACCAAAAAGTGCAAAAGAAACTTTTATTGTACAAAAAGTAAATTTTTTTGTAGGACATAGTACAAAATTTTTCAGCTCCCCTATACGATACTTACTAACTTCAAATCGATATTAAATTATTATGGCATGGAACTTGACAAAACGAATGATGCAGAACTTCTTCTTTTTGAGGCTACTTTCACGTGCAGTTCTCCGAATAGAGTCCCAAAATCATGTGTTGTACAGTGATATTGTACCAAGAACATTTTTATTGTATCAAAAAGTATTATTTGTACCAATATGTAAATTTTTTGTACCAAAAAGTACAATTTATTGTACCACCAAGCACTTTTATTGTGCTAAAAAGTACTATTATTGTATCAAAAAGTACTTTTATCGTAACAAAAGTTATTTTTTTGTACTATGATGAACTTATATTGTCATAAAATGTACTTTTATTGTAATAGAAAGTACTTTCATTGTAACAAAAATACTCCTATTGTATCAAAAAGTAAATTTATTTTGCGAAAAAAAAACAATTTATTGTACTGGCAGTACATTTGTTGTACCAAATAGTACTTTTTTTTAGCACCAAGCACTTTTATTGTGCCAAAAGTACTGATATTGTTCTAAAAGGTACTTTTATTGTAACAAAAGTTATTTTTATTATAAAAAAAGGATATTTCGTTATGATAAAAAATAATTTTATTGTGAAAAGGTGCTTTTATTGTATCAAAAAAAATTTTATTTTATCTGAAAGTTCATATATTTTGTCTAAAAGAACAATTTATTATACCAAAAAGTATATTTATTGTATCAACAAGAACAGTTAATTTTAGTTAAAACGTACTTTTGTTATATCAAAAATTACTTTTGTTGTACCGAAAATGCTTTTGTTTTGCCAAAAACTACTTTTGTTATACAAAAAAGTACTTTTGTAATGCAAAAAAAGTACCTTTTTTGTACCAAAAGTTATTTTTATTGTATCAACAAATTCTTTTGTTATACCAAAAAGTGCTTTTAATACACCGAAAATACTTTTGTTACACCAAAAAGTGATTTTGTTATACCAAAAAGTACTATTGTTGGACCAAAAAGTAAATTTATTATACCAATAAGTACTTTTGTTATACAAAGATGTACTTTTGTTGTGCCAAAAAACACTTTTGTTGTACCGAAACTCTTTTGTTTTACCAAAAAGTACATTTAATGTACCAAACATATTTTTGTTGTATTAAAAAGTACTTTTGTTATACGAAAAAGTACTTTTATTGTACCAAAAAGAACTTTTGTTATACCAAAAAATACTTTTGTTATACGAAAAAAGTACTTTTGTTTTACCAAAAATTATTTTTATTGTACCAAAAAGTACTTTTGTTATACAAAAAAGTACTTTTGTTGTACCGAAAATACATTTTTTATACCGAAAAGTACTTTTGTTATACCCAAAAATAATTTTGTTATACAAAAAAAGTACTTTTTTGTACAAAAAAGTACAATTTATTGTACCAAAATTACTGTTATACCAAAGTATAAAAAGTACTTTTATTATACCGTAAATACTTTTGTTATGTTAAAAAGTACTTTTGTTATACGAAAAAAGTACTTTTGTTATACCAAAAATTATTTTTATTGTACAAAAAAGTACTTTTATTATACAAAAAGTACTTTTGCTATACCGAAAAGTACTTTTGCTATACCGAAAAGAACTTTGGTATACCAAAAAATACTTTTGTTAAACGAAAAAAGTACTTTTTTGTACAAAAAAGTGCAATTTATTGTACCAAAATTACTTTTGTTATACCAAAAAGTACTTTTATTGTACCGAAAATACTTTCGTTATATTAAAAAGTACTTTTGTTATACGAAAAAAGTACCAAAAAGCACTTTTCTTGTATCAAAAAGTACTTTTATTTTACTGAAAATACTTTTGTTGTACCAAGAAGTACTTTTATTGTACCAAAAAGTATTTTTGTTGTACGAAAAAGTACTTTTACTGTACCAAATAAGACAATTTATTGAACTAAAAAGTACTTTTTTTATACTAAACGGAAATTTTATCGCAGCCAAAATTACTTTTGTTGCATCAAAAAGTACTCATATAGTACCATAAAGTACAATGTATTGTATCAAAAGTTCCATCTTTTGTAACGAAATGTACGTTTTTGTACCGAAAAGAATTTTTATTGTACCAAAAATACTTTTATTATGTGAAAAATTTCTTATTTATTGTAAGAAAAAGTACTTTTATTATACAAAAAATTATAATTTGTTGTACCAAAAGTACTTTAATTGTGCCGAATATTTAAAAATACCATTCATATTGTTAAAACTTTTTCCTGTAGCAAAGAGCAAAAACTGCAATGTTCACATAGCGCATATCATTGTCGCCTCAACACATCCACATAGACCATAGCCAGACCCTTCTCGCAACGATACCGTTAATATCTGCGTGTGTGTGTTAAATGAGACTTGTTGGGCGTGTTAAATGGGAGGTTTACGTTCATATATAATCGAGAGTTTTTGGCAATGTTTTTTTTTCTGCTCCTACAGTTCTTTGCATGCCCTTCAATGTAGTTGTTTTTCCCATCATCAACAGCATCATTATTGCCATAGTCGTCTTAGTCTCATGTTTTAAGGACTAAACAGGACTTTCTCCTATAAGCTTATCAAAGTGTGCGTGCCAAAGCAGATAAATTTACGTGACTGTAAGTGTGCCTGGCTATATAGCAAGAGCATAGATGTGTATGTGCGTGTGTGGGTGTTGGCCGTATTCATTGTCGTATTTATTTTATGTATGGGAAACCTATTTATTTTGATTTTTATTATTGTTTGAAGTACTTTTTGATATAAATTTCGTACTGTGGGTTTTTTTGCTCTGCCGCTTCTATTTCGATGTCGTCGTCGTCTGCTGAGGGTTCATGTTGTTGTTGTTGTACTACTTAGTGGCGGCGCGACGGTAACTGTGGGTGTGTAATACACCCATTGTTGCTGTTTCATTGTCGTTGCCCATTATTCTTTGTGGCAAGATTTTGATTTGTAAAGTGAAATGGTAATAAAATGTAATGACACATATAAATCACGTTATTTTCATTCCTATAAGAGGTTAATTTTTATAACCTTCCAAATATCACATGTCGTTTGTTGTCGTTGTCGTCTTCGTCGTCCTTCATTGACGTCAGTGTCCTTTTCTTTTATTGTCCGTTTTGTTTGGCATGTGCTCTGCCCCATTGTGTTGCACATAAATGTTTGTTTATACAAAGAAAATAACGATTTGAATTGAATATTTGTGGGCATTGCGTTATTTTATGATTCTCCCCCTTCCGCCAAAAGACCGCCATTGCTGATTGTTACTTTGTTGTAGATGGTCTATTGACATTTGATATGGCCTGCAAAAGTTTTATAAGACCAATATTGATTGTTGTTGCATTTAGACCATAATTGTGGGGCTAGAAAGGAAAATACATTTCAGTTTTATAATATCCATATGTTTAAGATGCCCACAAATGACCGTAGATAAATGTAATAAAAATTTTTATGCGTCTTAAGAAGCTGATGTAGCTGTAGGCGAAGAGAAGCTGGTGCGAAAGTTTTTGAGATGGTTAGATCAAAATTCGATGTCGAAAAGTTATTAGGACCGATTTTTGGAGGAATTTTGAAATAATCAATGTTTTTAATTTTGTTTTGGCAGTAAATTTTGATTTTATGAATCAAATGTTTAAAGTTACATAAGTCTTTAGTAGAATGTCTGAGATTATATATATAAGATACTAGCGGGCCCGGCAATGCTTCGCTAATGCATATTACATTATAATATATTTTACATTTCTTACTGAAAATGGTTCTTAAGTTCGACAATAATGTGTTGAGTTTATTAACTTATGTAACTTATTTCAAGTATGTCCTTAACATGGATGTTAACTAAGGAAGTTTTATTGTTTTAAATTCTAACTATCTTAGGCTCAATGACGGTCGTAAAAAGTTCATCAGCAAATTCACTGCCAACATGTAGATTAAGTTTTTTTCTGTATGTAGTGAAAAAACGACTTATTTCACTAATTGGAAACAGACATTCCGCTAAAGATCAAAATGAATTTTTTTTATTTTATCTGTAGTAGTGGAAACTCTCTGGGACCGGCCGTGGCGTAGTGGATAGAACACGCGACTACCATGCGGGAGATCGCAGGTTCAAACTTGGCTCCAGTCATCTTAAAAAAAAATTGTTCTTTCATTGTCGGCTCCCCTCGAATGTTGTTGACAGCAACTTCGCAGTATTAAGCGTCGATTCAATCATCGTGTCTAGTAAGAGCTTCTCAAACAGTGACGTTCGCATTCGTCGATAAACAAGTAGGTGCCGTTAGTTGTGAATCTAAAAATAGAACGCGTGTTAATTCACAACAACGGAAGAAGCTAACCCATACCTCATTCATGGGGTGCAAAGGAAAATTGAGTGAGATTGAGAGTGGAAACTCTCTGTGAAAATTTTGTTTAAAGACTTATGCATTTATTGCCGAGAACTGTAAGTGTAGCAAACTTTAAGTATTTTGACATAAAAACACTTTGTCCCGCTATGTTCTATCTATCTTTGCACTACCATTTCTTGAGATAATTTGGTCACCAAACGTTTGACAGAGCAATGTGACGGTCTCACGCGCTGTATGGAATGTTTCGCCATCGTGTTGGAACCATTTCTTCTTCGAATGATTTGCAATTACATCGTTCTAATTCTTTCACCAGTTGGATCTTATATGGATGTAAGCCAAGATCTTTTCTCAACATTTACAGAGACCGAGTAGCTGAGACCGGCGTCGGTACGATAAATTCGAGTCCCCTGTCACTCTTACGTCTACAGCGACGATGGCTTCTTCTGTACGCACTTTACGCGCTTGATTTGGATAAATATATATTTGAAAACAGTAAATGTTGTTGATCCATAGTATTGCGTATTAGCTGATCAGATGCAAGATTATGTGCATCATAAACTTGATAAAGTGAACAGTATTTTGAAAATAAATTTCTCCGATTTGTAATCCTTGTTCTAGTGTAAGTATTTGCATAGTGATTTTCCAAAGTGTACCGAATGCAAGTTAAACACACTTTATTATTGTGACCTCTGACATACTATGAAAATTCAACTTGTGCCCCTAGTCACACATAAGTTCTTTTCCTGTCCAACTCCAATGGACATTCGTTAAATTTTATATATATAGGATTTATTACTGATTCGCTTTCCTGGAAATGAAAATCACATAACTGTACAATAAATTAAAAACATAGCACTGTTTTAGTCGGCGCAGCTATGATATGTCCTTAACGGCCTGGTGTAGGGACAATTGTTTGCTACAGTAAAATAGTCAAATATTGAGGTGCGTGGGCAGCGCACCAATTTCTTTCCAAATAGCCAGTTCATATCTCTAGGTGAACTGCAACATACTGTTAATTTTTGAAGACGATCAAACTATTACTGTGACAGTTATAACTTAAAAAACTTCATTTCTCTTCACACCCCATGAATGAGGTATGTGATAGCTTCTCGCGTTGTTGTGAATTAACACGCTTTCTATTATAAGATTCACATCTAACGGCACCTACTTGTTTATCGACGAATGCGAACGTCACTGTTTGAGAAGCTCTTACTAGACAAGCCGATTGACTCGACGCTTAATACTGCGAAGTTGCTGTCAACAACATTCGAGGGGAGCCGACAATGAAAGAACAATTTTTTTTTTAAGATGACTGGAGCCAGGTTTGAACCTGCGATCTCCCGCATGGTAGTCGCGTGTTCTAACCACTATGCCACGGCCGGTCCCGTGACAGTTATAACGATTTATTTTAAAAGGGGCGTGGCACATCCCACTTCCACCTTGGCAGTTTTATACTGTACCAGCAACATATAAAACAAATCTCATCTTTATGCCTCTGGTAGTTCATGCGATATACTCATTTTAAGTTGTATGGGCGATACCACGCCCCTTTTTTCAATCACAACCAAGTATAGCCAAGACTATCAACAAGACACTTTGCATAATTTTCGTATCAATTAGTCTAGTAGAAAAGCGGTCTGAGGGATCTTTGAAAAGAGGCGTGGCACTGCCCACCTTCATCCTGGTTGTAATTAATACTGCACTAACAACAGATATACCAAATCTGATCTTCATACCTCTCATAGTTCATGAGATAGCCTTTTAAATTTTCAAGTTGTATGGGCGGTGCACGCCATACAAGTATAGCCACGGACTATCAACAGGTCATCAGTACCACTTTGTAAAATTTTCGTATCAATCGGGCGTGGTACCGTCCAATTTTATAAAAAAAAATTTTTTTAAAATCGGTCCAGCCGATGAAAGTGCTTCTATTGTAGCAAAAAGTATCGTACCAAAAGTACTTTTATTGTACCAAATAGTACTTATATTGTACCAAAAAGTACTTTTGTTGTACAAGAATGTACATTTATTACATCAAAAAGTCCTTTTATTGTACCAAAAAGTACTTCTTGCACCAACTAGTACATTTATTGTACCAAAAAGTAATTTTATTTCACCTAAAAGTAAATTTATTGTACCAAATGGTACTTTTATTGTACCAAAAAGTATTTTGTATACCAAATGGTACAAAAAAAATACTTTTGTTATACTAAAAATCCCTTTTTTGTACTTTTATTGTATCGAAGTGTAATTATATTGTACCAAAAAGTACTTTTATTGAACCTAAAAGTACTTTTATTTTACAAGAAAGTATTGCACCAACAAGCACAAAAAAGTTCAAAAGGTATATTTTTGGTATCAAAAAGTAATTTTATTGTACCAAATGGTACTTTAATTGTATCACACATAGATTTGTTGAACAAAAAAGTACTTTTATTGTACCAAAAAAATACTTTTTGTACCAAATGGTACTCTTAATGCACCAACAAGTATATTTGTTGTACCAAATATTATATTTTTTGTATCAAAAAGTTATTTAATTGAACCAAAAGGTAAGTCTATTGTAGCAAAGTGCACTTTTATTGCAACAAAAACAACTTTTTTGTGCCAATTTGTTTTCGTATTATACCAAAAATTTTATATGTTAATTGTATTTAGTTTTTATTTAGCCGTTAAATAGACTTCCACTAAGGTCAGACATATCCTCCTTTGACAAATTGTTGTGAAGCCCTGAAAGCAATATCAAGTAAAAAAAAAACATTTTTCAAAAAGAGGAACATATTAACTTTTGTAATTCTAGATGTTACCTTACCTCTTCTCTTGAGCTGACTTAATCAGTTAATTTGTATGGTATTAGTATTTTTGATGAATTGAAGATTGTAAGGCAGACCTAAGCTAACACATCAGTGACGTCGCCTTAACGCACTCACCTACTTCGGTCACTTGTTTCAACCTTTTTAATACCATTCATATGTTTTAGGTACACATTATAATGGAAGTACTGAACAGGTCGTTTATGGTCTGGTTCAAAATACAATGCAGAGTGTTAGTCAGGTGTCACTAGACACTTTAGGGACCAAACCTATACAAAACTTACCGGTTCTCTACATACAAAAGTACTGGCACTAGGGGAAGGTTCTTTCAAACCAAAGAATCAGTCTTGTGGTTGGTGCTGCATCAGTTCATTGTTCCGTAGGATTGTGTTGTCTTAATTTTTAAATGTAGACAATGCACAGTTGCCTAGTACCGAGACTACCAACCTTCATTATAATTGCTACAGTTTTCCGCTCTCGTGAACTAATGTAAACCTCATAATGTAAAGTTTTACATACTGCAACTTAAAACCTCCAACCACACACTTCATTTTACTGCTACCCAATTTCGACGCCAGTCATATCACCATGACACTGGTCAATGCGTCAAAAGGAAGTTGTTGTACAACTGAGTAGCAGCTCAGAAACAAACAAAAAAGTTATTACACAAACTACATGCGAATATAACAAACTTCGGTAACAACTAATGATACCCTGTAACACATACAAGTACACATCCATTCATGTATTCAAGCACTGATATCAAATTCATTCATTTATGTTGAATTTTTGTTGTGGTTCTTCTTCTTGAATTCGTTGGAAAACTTTTTCACTACTCGCAATATTGACACAGTGAGTGACCAACCCTCCTTTGCATCGCCCCGCCCGGCCCCGCCTTCCGACACAAAAACAGACGACACCTCTACAACAAAGTTAACGCAGCAGCGTAATGTCTCCACAAATATATAATAATAATAAAAAAGCATTTAAACAATATAATTTTCCATGTAATTGTAAAATAATTATCTGCTATTATTGTATGTTAACTAATTAGTTTTTCGACAACGACGACAACAATGACAATTTATAATAACACACAAAAAAAGAAGAAAAATAAGAGAAAATGCATTCAAATATTCGCTCCCCCCCCCTGGGTTATCCAAAAATATGCGCTGGTGCTGTGTTATGGGTGTAGGGGTGAGGGGGGACTGATGTGAACTTACAACTATGTAGTTGTAGTCTTGACGTTGACAGGAGACTAAACATTTTCATGACTAAGGAAAAATTAATTGTGTGGTAATGATTGTAATGAAGATAACGATAATGATAATGATGATGATGATGACGACGATGTGGATGATGGCGCTGATGATAGTGATAGTGAGGTTGATGCTGACGATTGTAATGCGCGTATTAGAATGATGATGGGTGGTGTAATGGTGATACTCTGAAGGCGTACTGGTGGATATTACAATAAAAGTATGAGTGGAAACACTCAAATGAATAAAGTAGAATTGTAATACATACAAGACAATTACTACAATAAAATATAAACAATTCACTTGTTTAAAGATGAAATACATTGTTGATCTATATGATGTATCGATTAGTATTTGTGTTTTTGGCATCGCTCTTATTATGGATGACATAAAAATCTAAGAGTAGAAATCGTTTTTGCCACTCCCACTATTCAGAGCATGGATCGTTATTTGGTTTATTTTAAATCGAAATCAATGTATCATAAATTTACTATAGCGATCCAGTAATAAGTATAAATTCATTACTAACTAAAAATGGATCTTTTAACTCACATCGGGCCTAAAGTATTACAAATGAACTAAGTCCACAGTATCGATTTCCTTGGCTTTGATAAAAAAATTTAAAATAAGAAACAATTACACAAATTTTCGGTTTCATAACCAAATTTGCATAAATTATAAACTACAAAGTGCTTTGAAAAGTTTATATATATAAACTATATATAAGTTTGGATTTTGTTCACATGAAAGGAATTAACGTTTTTAAAATCTTATTATCGAGAACTTTAAAGACCGCCTTAGAAATACAAACTTCGAAGTGAAAACTTTATTTAATACAAAGGGACAATTTTAGACTGCCATTCAAAGCTATAAAGATGTTTGTATTTAGATATCTAACTTATATTACAACGTAACATAAAATCTTAGTAAATGTATTGTTACTATACTTTTACAATACTACCCACATTTTTCTTTGGGCTCTTAACAATAAATTACTCTGCCAGAAGTAGCTTCCGCCACTTACATACCTACAACTTAGCTTCAAGTGTCAATAAAATATTGTTAAAATTTTGTAATAAGTGTGACTTTTTTTTTTGCCATCACAATCATCATCACTATAATCATCTGCGCCATCATCATAATTACCAATGTCAGCATCATCATTATCATCATCATTATTTGCTCGTTTTGGTTTATTTGTCTGTTACCATGTTTATATAGTATTTGTTTAATAACTTTATATTCGCACCAACAACATTAACAAATAAAAACGAAAAAAAAGTACACATAGCATAACAAAGAAGCTAAAGAAAAAGGCAATTGTAAACTTTACAGAGAAACATAATCTTATCACAATAAAAACATCTTTAAACTTGACACAAAAGTGCTGCAGTGAGCAACCTTACAGACGCCAGGGCTCAGAAATATTTGGTAGAGGCCAAAACCGTGGCTAAAAAGGCTACAAAGCGGGGGAGAGTAATATGAATAACGAGATACATGACATGTATCTTTTTGTTGTTGTTATTGTTATTAAACTTACAAATCTTTGTGTGTAATTTGGTAGAGCAACAACAACAACAACGGCGTAGCGCCAACAAGAGTAGTAATACTAAAATCATTGGATGACAAAAAGAAACGACAAAAAAACGAAAAACATCAAATGTACATAAAATACCATACCAGCCTATTAGGGAGTAATTGAGCACAGTGGTCAAGAGAGGCTCAGAAATGTAATTAATAAGATTGCTGGGAGGATTATACGTCAACTTTTTTAATTTTTAATTTTTATTTTTTAATTTTAAATTTTTAATTTTTAATTTTTAATTTTTAATTTTTAATTTTTAATTTTTAATTTTTAATTTTTAATTTTTAATTTTTAATTTTTAATTTTTAATTTTTAATTTTTAATTTTTAATTTTTAATTTTTAATTTTTAATTTTTAATTTTTAATTTTTAATTTTTAATTTTTAATTTTTAATTTTTAATTTTTAATTTTTAATTTTTAATTTTTAATTTTTAATTTTTAATTTTTAATTTTTAATTTTTAATTTTTAATTTTTAATTTTTAATTTTTAATTTTTAATTTTTAATTTTTAATTTTTAATTTTTAGTTTTTAATTTTTAATTTTTAATTTTTAATTTTTAATTTTTAATTTTTAATTTTTAATTTTTAATTTTTAATTTTTAATTTTTAATTTTTAATTTTTAATTTTTAATTTTTAATTTTTAATTTTTAATTTTTAATTTTTAATTTTTAATTTTTAATTTTTAATTTTTAATTTTTAATTTTTAATTTTTAATTTTTAATTTTTAATTTTTAATTTTTAATTTTTAATTTTTAATTTTTAATTTTTAATTTTTAATTTAATCAATTACTCCCTAATTTTTAATTTTTAATTTTTAATTTTTAATTTTTAATTTTTAATTTTTAATTTTTAATTTTTAATTTTTAATTTTTAATTTTTAATTTTTAATTTTTAATTTTTAATTTTTAATTTTTAATTTTTAATTTTTAATTTTTAATTTTTAATTTTTAATTTTTAATTTTTAATTTTTAATTTTTAATTTTTAATTTTTAATTTTTAATTTTTAATTTTTAATTTTTAATTTTTAATTTTTAATTTTTAATTTTTAATTTTTAATTTTTAATTTTTAATTTTTAATTTTTAATTTTTAATTTTTAATTTTTAATTTTTAATTTTTAATTTTTAATTTTTAATTTTTAATTTTTAATTTTTAATTTTAAATTTTTAATTTTTAATTTTTAATTTTTAATTTTTAATTTTTAATTTTTAATTTTTAATTTTTAATTTTTAATTTTTAATTTTTAATTTTTAATTTTTAATTTTTAATTTTTAATTTTTAATTTTTAATTTTTAATTTTTAATTTTTAATTTTTAATTTTTAATTTTTAATTTTTAATTTTTAATTTTTAATTTTTAATTTTTAATTTTTAATTTTTAATTTTTAATTTTTAATTTTAATTTTTAATTTTTAGCAAATGGTTTCTCGTAATGAATGGTTGTGAAGTTTTTCGAGTCTATGCACTCAAGAAAGAATTCTCATTTCGATGTGAGATTCTGGTGCATAAGACTTGATGAACAATTTTCAACCATTATACCAAAGTCTGCTGATGAGGATTCGTGGCTGAATCCGAAACAGCTGTACAGACTGCCTGGCATTATGAGAATATCATTCTGCTATAAACTTCTTTCTAAACACTGGTCTTGAGCTTGAATACAAATTCCAAATCAATGTTCTAATAACAGACCGAATAAATACAAAAACAACGATGATGACGACGCAGAGCACGGCGAGCCGCAAAGCTGAAATAATGCTTATGGCAAATCTGTTGGTTGCGAAACCAACAACAAAAACATGTTGTTTAAAAGCCGACGGCTTTCTCAACATAAACAAAGCAAAACAAGAAAGAAGTTTAGCAAATGGTTTCTCGTAATGAATGGTTGTGAAGTTTTTCGAGTCTATGCACTCAAGAAAGAATTCTCATTTCGATGTGAGATTCTGGTGCATAAGACTTGATGAACAATTTGCAACCATTATACCAAAGTCTGCTGATGAGGATTCGTGGCTGAATCCGAAACAGCTGTACAGACTGCCTGGCATTATGAGAATATCATTCTGCTATAAACTTCTTTCTAAACACTGGTCTTGAGCTTGAATACAAATTCCAAATCAATGTTCTAATAACAGACCGAATAAATACAAAAACAACGATGATGACGACGCAGAGCACGGCGAGCCGCAAAGCTGAAATAATGCTTATGGCAAATCTGTTGGTTGCGAAACCAACAACAAAAACATGTTGTTTAAAAGCCGACGGCTTTCTCAACATAAACAAAGCAAAACAACGGTTTCATAACCAAATTTGCATAAATTATAAACTACAAAGTGCTTTGAAAAGTTTATATATATAAACTACTAGGGGGCCCGGCAATGCTTCGCTATTGCATATTAACTTATAATATATTTCACATTTAGGTCTACAAAGTACTTTGAAAACGGCACTTAAGCTCGACAATAATATGTTGAGTTTATTTACATATGTAATCTATTTAAAGTAACTCCTTAACAATAAATTTAACCAATTAAGATGTACTGTCGTAAATGCTAATAAAAAGTTCATCAGCAAAGTCATATCTATAGTGCCAACATGTAAATTAAGTTATTTCTGTATGTATGGCGAAAAACCACTTCTTCCACAAATCGGAAGCATACATTCCTCTAAAGATCAAAATTTTTTATTTTGATCCGTAGTAGCGTGAACCATCTGTATACTAACTATCTCTTTCGTCATAAAAAAACATGAAAATTCCGTTTGAAGCTTCATGCCTTTGGCCATAAGAACTTCTTTTGTCATGTCTTCTTCTCACACGGATCAATAATATTCCCGAATACTATCTTTGTATTGAACTCGTATTACCATTTTTTGGGATAATTCGTTCACCAACGTTTGGCTTAACAAAGTGATGGCCTCACGCGCTGTATGGCATTTTACACCATCGTGTTGGAATCATTTCTCCTTCAAATAATGTGGAATGACATGATAAATAAAAAAAAATCTATTGATCGCCCACTGGCTCTAGTTCTTCTACCAGTTGGATTTTATATGAATGTGGGCCAAGACCTTTCCTCAGCATTTGCAGAGACCGAGTTGCTAAGAAAGACGTCGGTTCGATAAATTCGAGTCCCCTGCCACACTAACGTCTACACCGTCGATGGCTTATATTAGCTGCTCAGATGGATGAGTATATGCACCGTAAACTTCACAAAGGGCTCCATAAGTTTGGAAAATAGAACGCGCATTTTGAAAATAAATTTGCAGATTTGTAAACGTTGTTCTTGTGTAGTCTTTACATGAAGATTTTCCAAAGTATACTAATAGAAAGTCTATCACAATTCATTAGTATGACAGATAGATTTACACTTATAACTATCAGAGTTCTATATGTTCTAATATGTTACAATTGTTTGCTAATGTTACCTCTGATATACTATAAAAATTTAACCATTGTAGTATAACTACAATGAATATTGCTTAATATTTCTATCTATATGATTTATTACTGATTCGCTATCCTGAAAAGTAATTGAAAAATATATACCTGTAAAGTAAATTAAAAAAAAAATCACTATTTTAGTCTGCGCATCCTCAACTGCCTGGTGTACGGACCATTATATGATACAGTTAAAAAGTTAACTATTGAAGTGCATGGGCAGCGCCTCGGCACTTTTAACTTATTAAGTTCGAAATAGCCTGATCATTAGGGCGAATCAATTAGTTCGCGTCAAAAAAAAACGTTTTAATCGTATATCAGTATTGGAATGTACGAAGAATTCTTAGAAAATTTCACTAAGAAACTATATGTCTAAAATCAATTCATAGTTCGCGCTGAGAAGCGTAAAGATTTCAGGTAAAGATATTTTTTTAGCAATGAGCAACTATTCAGTTACTTCAGACCTATGGGCTCGGTTCTAATTTTTATCTACCATTCCAATGTTTGGAGACCAAGATGAAAAGAATAGTATATTTTTGAGTTTTTTATTGGGATCCCGCCCTATATTCTGAAAAATTATTATTTCTGTATGCCAACTCTCAGAGGCCATAACTTTTTAACCAATACATAGATTTGCTTCTGTAATACCTCATTTAGTTTGTTGGGAATTCAGTTTTACGCAGAAGGTCTCTAAAAATATATCTGAAGTTTTCGGTTTGTGCTCATTTAAAAACAACAAAAAATCTATATTTGAAATCTTCATGCTTTCCAACGCGAGCTAGGAATTGATTTTAGACACAAAGTTTTTTGGTGAAATTTTCTTAAAATTCATCGTAGATTCCGATTCTCTAGGCGAACAGCAATATACTGTGGAATTTTGACAGTTTTAACCGTTTGTTTTAAAAGGCTGTGGAACAGCCCATTTCCAACCTGGCTGTAATTAATACTTCCCCAACAACATATATACCAAATCTCATCTTCATACCTCTGATAGTTCATGAAATATAGCCTTTTTAATTTTCAAGTTGTATGGGCGGTGCCACGCCCTTTTATCCAATTACAACCAAATGTAGTCAGGAACTATCTACAGGTCAACAGTACCTCATGGTAAAATTTGTGTATCAATCGATCTATTAGAAAAGCCGTTAGAGCGATTTTTGAAAAGAGGGCGTGGCACCGCCCACTTCCATCCTGGCTGTAATTAATACTTCCCCAACAACATATATACCAAATCTCATCTTCATACCTCCGATAGTTCATGAAATATAGCCTTTTTAATTTTCAAGTTGTATGGGCGGTGCCACACCCCTTTATCCAATTACAACCAAATATAGTCAGGAACTATATACAGGTCAACAGTACCTCATGGTAAAATTTTTGTATCAATCGGTCTATTAGAAAAGCCGTCAGAGCGATATTTGAAAAATGGGGCGTGGCGCCGCCCACTTTTTGAAAAAAATAAACCTTTTAAACCATCCGGAAGCTATAGCGAACAAAACAAAACAAAAATTTTGAAAATCGGTCCAGCCGTTTTTGAGTTTTAGCGAGACAACTGCACAGCAATTCATTTTTATATATAAGATATATAAGTTTGGATTTTGTTCACATAAAAGGAATTAACGTTTTTAAAATCTTATTATCGAGAACTTTAAAGACCGCCTTAGAAATACAAACTTCGAAGTGAAAACTTTATTTAATACAAAGGGACAATTTTAGACTGCCATTCAAAGCTATAAAGATGTTTGTATTTAGATATCTAACTTATATTACAACGTAACATAAAATCTTAGTAAATGTATTGTTACTATACTTTTACAATACTACCCACATTTTTCTTTGGGCTCTTAACAATAAATTACTCTGCCAGAAGTAGCTTTCGCCACTTACATACCTACAACTTAGCTTCAAGTGTCAATAAAATATTGTTAAAATTTTGTAATAAGTGTGACTTTTTTTTTTGCCATCACAATCATCATCACTATAATCATCTGCGCCATCATCATAATTACCAATGTCAGCATCATCATTATCATCATCATTATTTGCTCGTTTTGGTTTATTTGTCTGTTACCATGTTTATATAGTATTTGTTTAATAACTTTATATTCGCACCAACAACATTAACAAATAAAAACGAAAAAAAAGTACACATAGCATAACAAAGAAGCTAAAGAAAAAGGCAATTGTAAACTTTACAGAGAAACATAATCTTATCACAATAAAAACATCTTTAAACTTGACACAAAAGTGCTGCAGTGAGCAACCTTACAGACGCCAGGGCTCAGAAATATTTGGTAGAGGCCAAAACCGTGGCTAAAAAGGCTACAAAGCGGGGGAGAGTAATATGAATAACGAGATACATGACATGTATCTTTTTGTTGTTGTTATTGTTATTAAACTTACAAATCTTTGTGTGTAATTTGGTAGAGCAACAACAACAACAACGGCGTAGCGCCAACAAGAGTAGTAATACTAAAATCATTGGATGACAAAAAGAAACGACAAAAAAACGAAAAACATCAAATGTACATAAAATACCATACCAGCCTATTAGGGAGTAATTGAGCACAGTGGTCAAGAGAGGCTCAGAAATGTAATTAATAAGATTGCTGGGAGGATTGGATATATTATACGTCAACTTTTTTAATTTTTAATTTTTATTTTTTAATTTTAAATTTTAAATTTTTAATTTTTAATTTTTAATTTTTAATTTTTAATTTTTAATTTTTAATTTTTAATTTTTAATTTTTAATTTTTAATTTTTAATTTTTAATTTTTAATTTTTAATTTTTAATTTTTAATTTTTAATTTTTAATTTTTAATTTTTAATTTTTAATTTTTAATTTTTAATTTTTAATTTTTAATTTTTAATTTTTAATTTTTAATTTTTAATTTTTAATTTTTAATTTTTAATTTTTAATTTTTAGTTTTTAATTTTTAATTTTTAATTTTTAATTTTTAATTTTTAATTTTTAATTTTTAATTTTTAATTTTTAATTTTTAATTTTTAATTTTTAATTTTTAATTTTTAATTTTTAATTTTTAATTTTTAATTTTTAATTTTTAATTTTTAATTTTTAATTTTTAATTTTTAATTTTTAATTTTTAATTTTTAATTTTTAATTTTTAATTTTTAATTTTTAATTTTTAATTTTTAATTTTTAATTTTTAATTTTTAATTTTTAATTTTTAATTTAATCAATTACTCCCTAATTTTTAATTTTTAATTTTTAATTTTTAATTTTTAATTTTTAGTTTTTAATTTTTAATTTTTAATTTTTAATTTTTAATTTTTAATTTTTAATTTTTAATTTTTAATTTTTAATTTTTAATTTTTAATTTTTAATTTTTAATTTTTAATTTTTAATTTTTAATTTTTAATTTTTAATTTTTAATTTTTAATTTTTAATTTTTAATTTTTAATTTTTAATTTTTAATTTTTAATTTTTAATTTTTAATTTTTAATTTTTAATTTTTAATTTTTAATTTTTAATTTTTAATTTTTAATTTTTAATTTTTAATTTTTAATTTTTAATTTTTAATTTTTAATTTTTAATTTTTAATTTTTAATTTTTAATTTTTAATTTTTAATTTTTAATTTTTAATTTTTAATTTTTAATTTTTAATTTTTAATTTTTAATTTTTAATTTTTAATTTTAATTTTTAATTTTTAGCAAATGGTTTCTCGTAATGAATGGTTGTGAAGTTTTTCGAGTCTATGCACTCAAGAAAGAATTCTCATTTCGATGTGAGATTCTGGTGCATAAGACTTGATGAACAATTTGCAACCATTATACCAAAGTCTGCTGATGAGGATTCGTGGCTGAATCCGAAACAGCTGTACAGACTGCCTGGCATTATGAGAATATCATTCTGCTATAAACTTCTTTCTAAACACTGGTCTTGAGCTTGAATACAAATTCCAAATCAATGTTCTAATAACAGACCGAATAAATACAAAAACAACGATGATGACGACGCAGAGCACGGCGAGCCGCAAAGCTGAAATAATGCTTATGGCAAATCTGTTGGTTGCGAAACCAACAACAAAAACATGTTGTTTAAAAGCCGACGGCTTTCTCAACATAAACAAAGCAAAACAAGAAAGAAGTTTAGCAAATGGTTTCTCGTAATGAATGGTTGTGAAGTTTTTCGAGTCTATGCACTCAAGAAAGAATTCTCATTTCGATGTGAGATTCTGGTGCATAAGACTTGATGAACAATTTGCAACCATTATACCAAAGTCTGCTGATGAGGATTCGTGGCTGAATCCGAAACAGCTGTACAGACTGCCTGGCATTATGAGAATATCATTCTGCTATAAACTTCTTTCTAAACACTGGTCTTGAGCTTGAATACAAATTCCAAATCAATGTTCTAATAACAGACCGAATAAATACAAAAACAACGATGATGACGACGCAGAGCACGGCGAGCCGCAAAGCTGAAATAATGCTTATGGCAAATCTGTTGGTTGCGAAACCAACAACAAAAACATGTTGTTTGAAAGCCGACGGCTTTCTCAACATAAACAAAGCAAAACAAGAAAGAAGTTTAGCAAATGGTTTCTCGTAATGAATGGTTGTGAAGTTTTTCGAGTCTATGCACTCAAGAAAGAATTCTCATTTCGATGTGAGATTCTGGTGCATAAGACTTGATGAACAATTTGCAACCATTATACCAAAGTCTGCTGATGAGGATTCGTGGCTGAATCCGAAACAGCTGTACAGACTGCCTGGCATTATGAGAATATCATTCTGCTATAAACTTCTTTCTAAACACTGGTCTTGAGCTTGAATACAAATTCCAAATCAATGTTCTAATAACAGACCGAATAAATACAAAAACAACGATGATGACGACGCAGAGCACGGCGAGCCGCAAAGCTGAAATAATGCTTATGGCAAATCTGTTGGTTGCGAAACCAACAACAAAAACATGTTGTTTGAAAGCCGACGGCTTTCTCAACATAAACAAAGCAAAACAAGAAAGAAGTTTAGCAAATGGTTTCTCGTAATGAATGGTTGTGAAGTTTTTCGAGTCTATGCACTCAAGAAAGAATTCTCATTTCGATGTGAGATTCTGGTGCATAAGACTTGATGAACAATTTGCAACCATTATACCAAAGTCTGCTGATGAGGATTCGTGGCTGAATCCGAAACAGCTGTACAGACTGCCTGGCATTATGAGAATATCATTCTGCTATAAACTTCTTTCTAAACACTGGTCTTGAGCTTGAATACAAATTCCAAATCAATGTTTAATTTTTAATTTTTAATTTTTAATTTTTAATTTTTAATTTTTAATTTTTAATTTTTAATTTATAATTTTTAATTTATAATTTTTAATTTTTAATTTTTAATTTTTAATTTTTAATTTTTAATTTTTAATTTTTAATTTTTAATTTTTAATTTTTAATTTTTAATTTTTAATTTTTAATTTTTAATTTTTAATTTTTAATTTTTAATTTTTAATTTTTAATTTTTAATTTTTAATTTTTAATTTTTAATTTTTAATTTTTAATTTTTAGTTTTTAATTTAATCAATTACTCCCTAATTTTTAATTTTTAATTTTTAATTTTTAATTTTTAATTTTTAATTTTTAATTTTTAATTTTTAATTTTTAATTTTTAATTTTTAATTTTTAATTTTTAATTTTTAATTTTTAATTTTTAATTTTTAATTTTTAATTTTTAATTTTTAATTTTTAATTTTTAATTTTTAATTTTTAATTTTTAATTTTTAATTTTTAATTTTTAATTTTTAATTTTTAATTTTTAATTTTTAATTTTTAATTTTTAATTTTTAATTTTTAATTTTTAATTTTTAATTTTTAATTTTTAATTTTTAATTTTTAATTTTTAATTTTTAATTTTTAATTTTAAATTTTTAATTTTTAATTTTTAATTTTTAATTTTTAATTTTTAATTTTTAATTTTTAATTTTTAATTTTTAATTTTTAATTTTTAATTTTTAATTTTTAATTTTTAATTTTTAATTTTAAATTTTTAATTTTTAATTTTTAATTTTTAATTTTTAATTTTTAATTTTTAATTTTTCATTTTTCATTTTTCTTTCCAGCCAAACCCGTTGATTGTTTATTAAAGTCAGCGTAAGTCTTTATCAAAATATTATTTAATATTTAACCCTCAAAATGACCTCTGGCAACCACTGTGTGTTAACGTATACATTTTATGGCCTTATGATGACAATTTTTTATAAATGACTTCTTTTTTTAAAAAAAAAAACACAAAACAGTTGGGCCATAAAAAATAAAATAAAATCAACAATACACAAAAAAGAGACACAATAAATACAAAATGAAGACAACGTTGACAACGTTTATATTTCAGTTTACTTATATTTTTATTTACTTAAACGTACAGCTTTATCGTATGAACAATAATTGATTATTTTTTTATTGTTTATATTTTGATTTGATTACCGCCACTTCCCATTGAAGTTTTCCTTTGACATTTCTTTTGATGCCTGTGCACTGTCTCTCTATTCGCTTTGCGTCCGCTTTTTTTCATGGTCTGGTCGCAAGACGTTTTATGTGGCAATTTGAGCCTCCAATCTCGTAATGTCGTAAAAATAAATTAGTATTTGATACTTTTTGTTGTTGTAGTAAGCTTTTAACATTTTAGAAAAAAAAGCAAACAACAGACGAGATTGTAATGATTGAAACATTAATTCGTCGTTGTGTTTTTTTTTAGAAAGATTCACGTTTTTTTTAGCTTCGACAGTTGCAAACAGTCAAGCACCGTTGTTGTCGCATGACATGTGAAAATTTGTGTAGCCGGTTGTAATGAACACACACACACACAGCGAAAATCGTGAGGGAATTTCTCGATCTGTGAAGCGCTTATTATGTTTGAAGTGAGAGACATGTATGAATACTTGTGATTATCTAATTCTATTTGGTAATAATCTTAAACGTGAGAAGGTTAAGACGACAATCACAATTTTACTAATTGAAATTAAACCTTGGCGGAGTTTTAAGGGTAATACAAGAAAAAAGAAACAAGTTAAGAGAATTTAGGCCGAATACGGAAGGCAGAAGATTGCTGTACTATGTTTAATATTTTATTAATAAGCTGTTTGAAAACCTTTTACCAGACGAACAGATTGACTCGACACTGCCACTGCGAAGTTGTTTCCGACAACATCAAGGGGGCCGCCGAAGAAAGAAAAAGTAGATGACTGAAGACAGGTATCATGAATCTCCCTCATGATAGTATTCTAACAATCATGCCACGGCCGTCCCCATATAATCTAACAAATTCTATAAATAACATTTAAAATAGTTACTTAGACTGTTAGTTTAAGGTTAGGTTAATTCGGCAGCCACATTCAACACAGCTCACTTGGGTCCTAGTATGAGTCTCAGTGTGATACCATTTTAAAATTTTTGCACCAAATGTTTCTATTCTGTTCGGTCAACGTCGCTATCAAGCCATTTCGTTGCTCTGATGAAGGCATGGATGTTTCGCAAATCACCTATTGATAGACAGGTATTGTCTAGAAGTTCCCAATGACCAAGCTTTTCATATCTCAGGTCACCAAAAGCATGGCTGGTGACATATCCATTTTAGGCCAAATTTGTTTGGTCACCGTGCAAGTGGGTTCTCTCACCCATCTCTCTTTAGCAATGAGTTTCAGTTTCCCCGCAATGAGCAATGAGACCGTAAACTTCGCCCGAGTTCACAATTGTGGCGGTCCTTTTGCCATGTCCTGGAACCCATGTATGGGTAACCGTCGAATGTCTCGCATCTCCTCAAGAGACGGTCGGTATTCTCGAACATTTGTCGAAGTGGTGCACACGTTCTTCAGGGTTCTGATAGCCGCTTTACTATCAGTAAGAATATGAATATTGCTGCCCAATATCCCACGATACTGAATTTTCTCTATGGCCGCTATTTCGGCCTGAACTCTGCTACAGTGGTCTGTTAGTCTGATTGATAGTTGCAAATTCAACTCCTCCGAAAAGATTCCACAGCCCGCTCTTTTTCTTTTAATTTCGAACCGTCCGTGAAAATTAGGATGACATCCTACCCAAAGTTAAGGGCATTATCATTGTCATAGTAGGACCTAAACGGATGTTCTTTATAAAACCCGGATCAAAGACAGGTTCTGGTATGATGTAATCCGTGTGACAGCTCCCATTGATTAGGTTCAGAATTTTGGCATGGCCATAATTCTTGTGCATCCATGCTTTTGTGGCGTCTAAACTCATTGCGGTGTTCGCCGATATTTTCCTCACCTTAATGTCCAGTGGTAACCAGTTTAGGATCGTAAACAGTTCTTTAATTGGAGTAGTTCTAAGTACCCCTATTATCATAATTGCCACCTGTCTCATAATGCGTTCGAATTTCAGCCTTTGGGACGCTCTATCTAGCACCGGCCACTAGACTGCCGATCCGTAGACTAAGATGGGTTTAATAACTGATTCGTATAACCTGTTCACGTTTTTGGGGCTAATTCCCCAATTGAGGCCGATTGCCTTTTTGCAGCAGTGTAGAACCGTTGCCGCTTTGCTAATCCTGGTCTGAGTGTTCAGATTCCAATTTGGCAAATTGATGGATTTTGTATCTCCGTGTTTAGATTTCCATATTAATGGAGAGAGTACTCCTCATTGGAGACCGACCGTGGCATAGAACACGCGACTACCAAGCGGGAGATTACAGGTTCAACTCCTGGCTCCAGTCTTCTTAAAACAAAAATGTTCTTTCATTGTCGGCTCCTCTCGAATGTTGTTGACAGCAACTTCGCAGTATAAGTGTCGAGTCAATCGGCATGTCTAGTAAGAGCTTCTCAAACAGTGAAGTTCGCATTCATAGATAAACAAGAAGGTGCCGTTAGTTGTGAATCTAAAAAAAAAGCGTGTTAATTCACAACAACGCGAAAAGCTGCCCCATACCTCATTCATGGGGTGTAAAGGGAAATAAAGTACTCCTCCTTGTGGAGTACCGCGAACCGCCACCTTGAAAATACTTGACACGCCCAGACGGGATCCAATGCGTCAATTTCAGATTTAGGTTTGACATTATTAAAAGCTCCCTCAATATCCAGGAAGGAAGTGAGAGCGTATTCCTTGTAGTTCAGGGATCTTTCAATGAGGTTGCTTATCGAATGTAAAGCAGTTTCCGTGAATTTGCCCTTTGTGTAGGTATGCTGAGCCTTGGACTGGAGTTCTTGTTTAAGAGATGATCTGATATATGCATCAATTATTCTCTCCATAGTCTTGAGTAAAAGGAAGAATCCTTGTCTAAGATCCTTGGCTGTAGTGTGGGATACCTTACCCCCTTTAGGGATAATTACAATTTTATAGGTTGTCTATCTCGTTGAAATGTGCGAATTGTTGGATTCGAGGATAAGATCTTACATAGCCGACTAGTTTCCGAATAGATTTCTACATTACTGCAGAATTTTCTCCATGGCTGCCTTTTGACCTTCCCATTCTTCAGATTCTTGAAACTGTTAACTAAAGACTTATTTGCGCTCCAGTCGCTATCTATTTCGCCTTGTTGAATAGTTTCCCTGCGTTTTGCCGCAATATCAGCATTCCAACAGTGTGGCTTAGCATTGCCTTTCCTGTCAGTTCTGATGCAGGATTTGTCCATTGCCTCAGCTAAGACGTTAGTTAATATTTCAACCGTGGAGTCCAGTGTAGACTTATCATCGGTAGAGGCCGGACACCTGGGTAACTTGCTCTCTATAACCCCATTAAAGATGTTTTTCTTCTGTTAATATAGCTATTTTCGGAATCCATTTCGAACGAAAGGTCAAAGTCGATATTTAGATGGCCAGAAAACGAGCAATCTGTCGATACCTTCCCATTAATGACCATGTTCAAGTATTCATCGTTAGTAAGTGTAACATCTAGAACTTCTTTTCTGTGAGTGAACTTAGACTATTTCATGTGAATAATTTGTCATTTACACAATCTAATTCCAACACAGGTCAGTCCACCCCTACACTCACACAAACATTTAGTATGTGACGCTTTCTTCATACCGCCCCTCTCAATGACCCTCAATTTTTGTGCACTTCATAATTTATTTCGACAAATTTGAATTTAGCCCCAACGCTTTATGTGTCACAATCAAATGATCCGCTTAAATCATGTGTCTATGTCGGCTATTCACTGGCGTAATTAGCAAATTTAACATGTTTGTAGTGTTTCTTTAATTATATATACTATACTATGTAGTTGACACAGGATTTGTGCTCATTCTCTTTTGAAATAAAATACCAGTTAAATACATATGTGTATATGTATTCATTATCCTCGCACACTCACTCTGTGTTCGAGAACATATAATTTTATTTACTGTTCTCATGTCGATGTGGGTGTGAGTGCGTGTGTGTGTGTGCGTTTTCCTGCGCGTACATTTGCCACTACATAGTGGCATTTAACACTTTATTACTCCGACGAAAAACTGGCGATGAAAAACAACAGCAAAGAGTTAACATTAAATGAAAATTTCATTGAATGCAGTTTATAATGAACAGCAACAACAACAACAACAGCATTACCGCGAGTGCTTCAACTGCAACAAAAATGATAATAGTACGGAATACAACTACAACAACGACAGCAACAGCAGAAAAATTAAAATAAAGTACACAATATTGTGGCAACATCAGAGGAAACCAAATGAGAGGAAATAACAGGAAAAAGCGCCACCAAACGAACTCAAGTAAACAACTTGCAGCAGGAAAAAAAAAAACAAAAAAAAACTAGCGCCAACAGAAACAAGCGTGTAACAGTTGTTGGTGTTGTTGTTGTGTGTGCAGTTGTTGCGCACAATTTTTCATTCATTTGACTGTATGCCGCCCGGCCTCGCCCCTTTCGTTTTCATTTTCATATTGTGGAAATGTTAAGTTTTAACTTTAGTTAAGCTCTCGGTCTTGCTGGCATTTTATTTTCCCTGGAAATTGAAACTCTAATTATGGCACAGAACTACAGCAAAAGTATCAACAGCAACAGAAGCAGCATCAGCAACATCATCTTCCTGCGCTGCCACATCATGATAAGGTGCCTGCTGCTGCTGTTGCATGCAACAACTGTGTAACACTGTCTTGCCACACAAAAGGACGACGGGTATGGATTAAATAAGTTGCCAGGATTAAGTAGAGATAAAGTTTTGAAGTTACACTCTATTCTGCTCTGCTCTACTCAACTCTTGTTGCATAAAATAACAAAGAATGAAAAATCCTACTCTTACTCCAAAGCCTTGCATCGCCTTGTCTGTAGTGCAATCGTGTGGGTGTGAGCGTTTGTGGGTGGCAATCAACATTGTGGCATTGTATCATCACCATCATCATCATACTTGCAACCATCATCATCATCATCGGCCACATCGCTCTCATCCATCTATGTTGTTGGTGCATTACATATGCCTATGCTGTTGTTGTTGTTATTGCTATGACTGTTGCATGTGTTTGTGTTATTTGTCGTTTTTCTCACATGTCTTGTCACTTTTTCCCGGGAAATCTTTTAGCCAGCAATCAGAGTGCACAGTGAAGCTGAATAAGTGTGCGGTGACAATTAAAAACTTGGATCGAATCTTTTGTACAATTTTGAAGTACATAAAAAATAATAATCCAACATTTTTATATTTTTTTTTTATATTCTTCCCTTTTTTTTATATTCTTTCTGGGTCTGACCGCTTGTCAAAATGCCACCTACGTACTTGCATCATTGTTTTCCATTACCAAATGTCCTCATTGTGCTTACATGCAGCTTCACATGTATCCTTGTATCTTTCAATTTGATCACTGTTATTTTCATTATATCAACACAAAATCTGAAGCCATTTTTTATAAACTAAAACAAAAAATATAACGGTGTAAAAACACAGCTTCTTTTTTAGTTCTCTCCCAGATTTACCTTAATTTTTGTGGATTGCTAAAATTTATGATTTTTAATATTTAGTAAAGGATCACATATACAGTCGAATTTTTCTATAATGTAGTCAATGGGGATCGCCGATTTCTACGTTATAGAGAAAATCCGTTATTTTTGTTTTTATTTTTTATTCGACCTTTTTTACAAACTGATAATATTTTCAAATAATCAAGCTCGAGGTCATGTTTTTTTCATATATTATATTATTTTTATTCGATATTTCGATCCTCTTCGAGGATCATCTTCAGGAATCCTGTAACACATTAATGATACGATACACTGTAACATACATACTAACAATTTTACGTATTATAACTTACAAAATATAAGTACATAAAACATAAAAGATGAGCGATAGATCATCGTCACCGTCCGTCACCGTTGAGATGTTCTCTAACACTAAATTAATATTCATTTCTTGTTTGTCTTGTTTTGCTTTGTATGGTTTTTCTAATGAGATGCTTGTAACTACTCGCTGACTGATCCACATCGCTTTTGTAGTTCATGCATGTGTTAGTGTTGAGAATGTGGAGCATTTCTAATGTTAGTCTCTTGTTATAATTGCTCTCACATTGCAGAACAGTTACCCTCTCCAAGTCTGGTTGATGGTTTGTTGTGGCACAGTGCGTCGAAAGCGCTGTTTTTTGAGTCAGTTTATTTGATCTTAGTTTTATGTCGCTTCTGTGTCCAGCTATTCTCGATTTTAGTTTGTTTTTAGTTGTACCAATATACGATATATTGCAGCTTGCTGTACCGATGCCGTTGCAATTAATTTTGTAAATAACGTTGGATTTGTCGTCGGATGTTGTCTTTGATTTCAGTTGTGAAAATAGTTTTTGCAGATTGTTGTTAGATTTTGGCGCAATTTTATAGACAGTATTGTCAATGCATCCAGATTTGTCAAAATTTTCGGACAGATGTGGGACGTATACTACAGATTTAAAAATTACGGGCTGTTTTTCCGTTTTATGTTGAACTTTTTTTGCGTTCCTTATAAGTCTCGAAAATCCGTTATAGAGATACAACTGAATATTTGGTTATATATGTAAACACTAGCTTTTTATTTCATTTAAATGTTATTTCGATAAATACACATTTATACAATTATTGAAACGTATTTTATCGACAAAATCTTCACATCTACTGAGGAAGGAACAAATTTAATCTGGGACATTATTTCTTGATTCTATAAATATTCAGTAATTTATTGGAATTTTTCGACTGCTAAATATAAATCTCTAAAGGGAGGTTTATGTTACATAAAACACCAGCTGTGTTGTTTAAAAGCTTCGAGAATAATACGTTCTAGATAAATTCGTTACAGAGAGGTCGTTATAGAGAAGTTCCACTGTATATTGGTTTTCGAGAAAAATATTTTTTTTCGTTATTCTTTAATTTCTTAAAACTTTAATTAAAAAGTTTTTTTTAATGAAAATATTTGAATAGATATAACTTAACTTAGTTTCGCTAAGCATCACATGAATGAGATGTGGGAAATCGTCTCTCATTTGAGTGAGTTTACATTCTTTTATACTACGAATACCACAAACGGGACTAACAGTTTAGCGACTATTTCAAACGTCGACTCTTTGAGAATATTTAACTAGACAAATGCTGATTGATTCGACTCCTTAAAAGTTGTATTCTACGACAAGGAGGGGAACGTCGATCAAAGTATTGTAGATGGTTGCGACAGGGCTCAAACCCAAGACCAACCGCATGGCTATCGTGTGTTCCCAAAAAGTACTGTTATTGTACCAAAAAGTACTTTTTTTCGGCAAGAAGTACTTTTGCTGTATTGCGTAGGACTTTTATTGTTGCATAAAGTACTTTTATCGTGACAACAGATAATTTTATTGTACCAACATGTACTCTTTTTGTACAAAAAAAGTAATTCTAGTGCATCAAAAGGACTTCAGTGTAACAAAAAGTACTTTTATTCTACCAATAATTATTTTGCTGCACGAAAAAGTACTTTGTTTGTACCAAAGGTAATTTGATTGTATCAAAATGTACTTTAATTGTACCAACAGGTACTTTTATTGCCTCCAAAAGTAATTTGGTTATACCAACAAATAATTGTATTGTCCAAAAAGTACTTTTATTGTACCAAATAGTACAATTATTATACCAATTAGTACTTTTATTGTACCAATAAAAACTTTTATTGTGCCAAAAACTAGTTTCATTGCGCGAAAAATTGCAAAGAGTAGTTTTATTGCATCAAAAAGTGTTTTTGTTTTAATTGTGTCAAAAAGTACTGTTATTGTACCTTAAACTATTTATTCTTCTTCTTCTTAATTGGCAGCAGCAACACAAATTCATCTATCAGTAGCCGAACCTAGAAAAGAATTCCAAGCGGTATTTAGGTCTTTTGCGCTCCGTACATAGTTAGACACACCAAGTGTAGATAACAGCTCTTTCACCTGGTCCATCCAACGAAGTTTTTGTCGCCCCCTCATGCGCCGCCCATCCAGGTTATTGACGAAAACCTTCCGAGCTGGAACATTTCTACCCATTCGTACAACGTGCCCAAGCCTTTGCATTCTGTTCATTTCAACGTGCCTGACTACGTCGATGTCGTTGTATAGCTCGAGGTTCATTCGACGACGATACTCGCCGTTAGCGATGATGGGTCCAAATATTTTGCGAAGTATTTTTCTCTTGAAGACTCCCATAATAGATTGATCGGCTTTTGTCACTACCCAGGATTCTGCGCTGCAGAGCAAGACTGGTAGGATCAGGGTCTGGTTGAGTTAGAGTTGGATCTTTGTTCTTCGAGAGAGCGCTTTGTCATTAAATCGCCTGCTTAGCGCATAGTAGAGGCGGTTTGCAATCAATACTCGTCTTATGATTTCCAGGCTGATATTATTATTTTTTTTATAGCGATGCCAAGGGTAGACAATATCATCTACAGCTTCAAAGTTATAGTTGTCATAGTTCACGCAGCGTCCCAGAAGAGTGGACTCTTTGTTCGTTGAAATAAATAACTTGGTTTTGTCCTCATTTATCTCCAGACCCACTTCCGCCTACAGTTTTTCAATGCTCGAAAACATCCCGCAATCCACGGCCAACGATATCTATATCATCGGTATACGCGAGCAAAATGTGACTTTTGTTGAAGATGTTACCATTCCTATTTGTTGCAGCCTTCCGCATGATCATCTCCATTACGATGTTAAAGAGATCGCAGGATAGACTACCGCCTTGTCTCAAGCCTCGCTTGGTAGAAAATGGCTCGTATCCGATTTTTGCCAATTTTCACTGAAGACTTCGTGTTAGTCAGTGTCATCCCGCAAAGTCATATTAGCTTCGCGGGGTCGTATTAGTAGCAAAAAGTTGGATCCAAAAGTAATTTTGTTGTATCTACAAGTACTTGTATTGTACCCAAAACTACTTTTATTGTTCCAAAAAAATACTTTTTTGTACCCAGAAAGTACTTTTATTGACCGTAAGGGACATATTAATTTGTACTTGAAACCAAAACTTAGCTAAAATGTACTATTACTGTACTAAATAGTACTTCTATTGTGCCAAAAGTATTTTTATTGTAACAAAAAGTACTTTTACTGTATTAAAAACTACTTTTATTGTATAAAAAAGTACTTTTGTTGCCCCCACAAAGTACTTTTATGGTACTTTGTTCTTTAAACATAATATTACTGTTATTGTGCTAAAATGTACTATTTTCATTATAACATAAAGTTGGATCTAATAGTAGTTTCATTGTACCAAAAAGTACTTTTTTTATTCCAAAAAGTACATTTATAGTATTTAAAAGTATTTGTATTGTATAGTACAATTATTGTTCCAAAAAGTACTTTTATTGTATCAGAAAGTACATTTATTCTACCAAATAGTACTATTATTGTACCAGCATGTACTGTTATTGTACCAAAAACTATTTTCAGTGTGCGAAAAATTTTAAAAAGTAGTTCCATTGCAATATGTGCTAACATGCACCAAAAAATAGGTTTTGATTACATTTTTTACTTTTATCGTACCAAATAGTAATTTAATTGACCAAAAAGTACTTTAATTGCACATATGTATATTTTACTAAAAGCACTTTTATTGTACCACAACGGACATATATTGTACCGAAATGAGCTTTGTTTTCCAAAATGTACTTTTTCTAGTCTTAACGATACTTTTATTGTATCAAAAATTACTTTTATTGTACCATAAGAGACATTTATTGTGCCATAAAGTACTTTAAGTGTTCCTAATAGCACTTTTGTTGTATAAATTAGTACGTAGATTGCACCGAAATGTACTTCAATTATACCAAAAAGTACTTTTGTTGTACCAACAAGTACTTCAGTTGTACCAAAAGGTACTTTCAATGTACAAAAAGTACTTTTGATGCGCCAACAAGTTCTTTGATTGCAGCATAAAAGACCTATAGTGTACCAGAAAGTACTTTTATTGAAAGGTATACAAAAGTGAAGTGAAAGTGAACAATGAAACAATTTCTGGAGTCACCTTAAAATTTTAGCCCTGTATATTTATCTTATTGTTTATTTATTTCACAGACATTTCTGATAACTGATCATGCACGAAGTCCCACTGTGGCCAATACGCAAAAGACTGTGAGTGTGTGTGTGTAAACTATTATTGTACATATGCATACATGTATCGGACTATAATTGTACACGGTTGGTTATAAGATTGAAAGTAATGTTTGTTTATTTGCGGGTTTCATTCATACGTTCATGCTTGTATGCATCAGTTCGTACATTCATTCATTCACGTTCGTACATTAACAGTTTCACACAGAGTCAACCAGTCGGTCGGTCTGTCTGTTAGTCGGTCAGTCACTTACTCATTCTTCTTTCTAGAATTTGTTCGCTTTCATATGACGACCATTCAATCGGATTGGTAACCATAAAACAAAAATCGTGGCGCTATTCATATGAGCGTGTACTATTTTAATTTTCGTTTTTGTTTTACTTTCTTCTTGTTGCCCTTTTACTTGGTGTACAGAATACATAAATGCATATACATCCGTTCGCATATATGTCTTACATATGTTTATGTACATTGTACTCGTACATGCATATGTAGCGAGTACTCGTACATATGTACATTGAATCAATTAAGCTTACTTTATTGGCTGGTAGATAGGTAGTCAGGCCTATTTGCCTATCTGTCTGTTCTGCTCTTCCGTTCGTCTCTGAACGCTGCTCGAACTCTTCCTTTTCTCCTTCGGCTACGGATGAAGTCCTACCATCCGTCCCTTTATGCTGTGTCTGCTCAAAAGGGCGATACATTGAACAACGCGTTGTTCATTCAGCCTTTTGGTTTTTTGGCAGCATTGCCAATTTTTTTCCTCACTCCCTGTTGGGTTCCTGAGATTCATTTCAACATTTTGTTATTATCCAGTGGTTGTTGTTCTTGTTGTTCCTGGCTGGTGTTTGTTGCAGTTGTTGCTTACCACTTTGCAACTTTTGTGTGCAATTGTTGTGCGATCCGTCTGTCCGTCTGTCACTGTTGTTATGGCCGGCCATTCAGTTGGTGTTGGTTTGTTTTTGTTGTTAGTCGGGTGTTGCTGCTGTTGTTAAATACTCTGGTTGTTTTTATGGACTCTTATGGGGACTCGCTCGTTCGTTTTGGCTCGTTGCTCGATTCACTAAAGTTTTTTGTTGTTGTAGTTGTTATTGGTGTTGTTATTTGTCAATTGTTTTTCACATTTTCGAGTGTCATCAACATTTTTAACACAATATGACACATGCCATCATATAAATGTGTGCATAAAAGTGAAACAACAGCGGGAGTTGTATGATAAGTTTGGTAAAAGGAGGAGTACACAAACACAAAAGATTAATAATAGGTAAAATATATTTGGAGTGCAATTCTTATTAAAATATATTAAAGGTATGTACTGAGTAGTAACGAAAATTGTCTCAATATCCAATGGATTACGGTAGAGGAGAATAGAAGGCATTGTCATTTTATTGAAAAAATAAGATTCAGCTTGATTGAAAAGTGTTAAAACACGAAATATAGTGCTCAGTAGTCAACTTACTCCTGACTTAGTCCTCCATTATTCCTCTATTTTCGGATCATCCAACAGGTCCTTATATATCAGGACATTCAAACCAATATGGGACAATTCCTGTAAAGAAATTAGAATAAAATAATTCAATTTTTAGAAACCTCAAATTCATAAGCTCAGGAAATGTATTCTTCATTAGACCCCCAATAAAAACCCCCGATTTATTACATCTACCTCTGTGAAAAATACATATTCGCATCTGCTTGTGCGTGTGTTTATAAATATATTGTTGCACTCAACTATTATACTATATACCATATGAATGCATATGAACAACATACATATATATGTATGCATGTCTATATGTACATATAATTGTTTAATTTTGGTCTTTTTCCAGTCTTTTGGTTTATTGAATGAATGCTACTGTGTGTTAGTCAACAACAATCACAAAAGTCTGCACATGTATGTGAGTTGGACTGGTCATTCACACACACACACATGTGTATGTGTATTGATGTTCATATTCTTGTTTATGAACATGCAAAAGTTTGTGATGTGAGTGTGTCCAACAGTTTAAATGTACTGAAGTTTTGGGTATCATCAAGTTGTTCACATATACAATCTCTTTATGCATTTATGTCCTTCGCAACGTAGACTATGATGTTGCCTTGTTGCTGTTGTTTTATTATGTATGTATTGTCAAGTGTTATTCTGATTTAATAGTACCATAATGTCATTGTTTTATGTATTTAACAAATCCAACAACAACACCATCACCACCACTAATAGTATCTATCAACTACAACAAGTAACGCCTCAACAATGTGAACAGTAACAGCAGCAACAGCATTGGCAACAACATGATCAGCAACAATTGCCATAGCAACAGCATCACATTGTTGCTGCTGTTGTTGTTGCTATTATTATCCTATAATTAAGTGGCGGTTATTAAAGTATTACAAATTGTGGCGAAGACAAAAACAAAAAAAAATAACTGAAGAGAAATAAAATGACTGAACGTATAATGTTTTTCATTTTCGGATTAAAACATGAGAAGTAGCACTTCAAACGATAATAAGCTGCGTCAGCACAAAATCCAAAAGGTCTGACTATTAATAAGGTTGAAGGGGAGCAGTATACGTTAAGATATGATTTAAAGGCGTGGGTTAAAACAAGAATACAAGGCAAAAATAAATATATTTATGGTGTGATAAAATTATCAGATTATTTTTAATTTTAAATTTGAAAATTTTAAATTTTAAATCTTAAATTTTCAATTTTTAATTTTTAATTTTTAATTTTTAATTTTTAATTTTTAATTTTTAATTTTTAATTTTTAATTTTTAATTTTTAATTTTTAATTTTTAATTTTTAATTTTTAATTTTTAATTTTTAATTTTTAATTTTTAATTTTTAATTTTTAATTTTTAATTTTTAATTTTTAATTTTTAATTTTTAATTTTTAATTTTTAATTTTTAATTTTTAATTTTTAATTTTTAATTTTTAATTTTTAATTTTTAATTTTTAATTTTTAATTTTTAATTTTTAATTTTTAATTTTTAATTTTTAATTTTTAATTTTTAATTTTTAATTTTTAATTTTTAATTTTTAATTTTTAATTTTTAATTTTTAATTTTTAATTTTTAATTTTTAATTTTTAATTTTTAATTTTTAATTTTTAATTTTTAATTTTTAATTTTTAATTTTTAATTTTTAATTTTTAATTTTTAATTTTTAATTTTTAATTTTTAATTTTTAATTTTTAATTTTTAATTTTTAATTTTTTATTTTTTATTTTTAATTTTTAATTTTTAATTTTTAATTTTTAATTTTTAATTTTTAATTTTTAATTTTTAATTTTTAATTTTTAATTTTTAATTTTTAATTTTTAATTTTTAATTTTTAATTTTTAATTTTTAATTTTTAATTTTTAATTTTTAATTTTTAATTTTTAATTTTTAATTTTTAATTTTTAATTTTTAATTTTTAATTTTTAATTTTTAATTTTTAATTTTTAATTTTTAATTTTTAATTTTTAATTTTTAATTTTTAATTTTTAATTTTTAATTTTTAATTTTTAATTTTTAATTTTTAATTTTTAATTTTTAATTTTTAATTTTTAATTTTTAATTTTTAATTTTTAATTTTTAATTTTTAATTTTTAATTTTTAATTTTTAATTTTTAATTTTAAATTTTTAATTTTTAATTTTAAATTATGTTAATAATTAATAATCGTCTTTGGAGGCTGAGCTAAGGTAGATAGTAAAATCTACCACCTCAAATGCAAGGGGTTTGCCTTAGTTCTGTCGGTCTCCTTTTTGTCACTTTAAATATGTTTGATTAGGTTGCATTAACATCTTGCCTTATGGTTAGTAGGCTCTTTGCCTTGTAACAAATTGATTGAATTTTTTTTCTGGATTACTGACAGGAACAAATGCTTAAAAAAAAGTACGGACCAATATATGCAGACTTCAATGTTAGAGAAGGTGGCAGTAACATCTAGCGTTAAATTTAATGGCAAAAGGCGAGACTCTTTGTCCACGGTCAAAAAGTTTAGATTAATTCCTTAATTTCAAAGATTATTGCCCCTTATTAATTTTGGTTTTTATAAAACGCAATAATCTGTCTCCTTACTCAAAGTCATTACAAAAAAGACGAAAAAACAATTTTTATAAGTGATCTCTGTCGGAATCTAACCCATTCAACATATCATCGGTTTATAAGATTTGATGAGAATAATTAGATTTTTATGAGTTATTATGATTTTCATAAAAAACCGCTTGAGACTCTTTGTCTCACTTTACAAATATCTCTTCTGATGTCGATGACACCATCACATGCAAGTCATTTAATTATTTATCATTTGGCAAAACTCTTGACGTCGACATGTCCAATTGGCTTGATAATGAATGACTGCAGCATTTTAAGTGTGTTCATCGTAAGTGTGTGTGTTGTTTTTTCATCTTATACTGAAATTTCAAAAATGTTTTTTTTTTCAAGTATTCGATTTCAAAGACGAACTGAGATGCATCGAAATATTTCATTTTATATTTAATTTTTCAAGTGTAAATCTTCTGGAGTAAATATTACGACGCAATTGCTGTGAATTATTAAAATGTATAACTTAAATGTACACAATAATGCCAACACGCAATGATATGTAAATATTTTAAATAATAATTTGTAGAAAATGTTAAGCCGAGCAGCTGCATGAGCAGTTGATTGTACAATTAATAGAAATATCAATAAAGTGAATATAACAGAGTTCGATTGATTGATTGATTGATTGATGCGTTGCACTACATTAGGGAATATCTATGGTTGTGCTGTATTAATTATAAACATAATATTAATTTGTTTCAAATCATGTGGAAACTTGTCTGCATATATGTGTATGTGTGTATTAAAATAATTGAGTTTGTTTCTAATTATGTGGAGTTATGAATTTTTAATTATCCTACTAGATAGTGTTATTTATTTTTGTTGAGCCTATAGAGGAGATGGCTAATAATGATTGGCAGTAATATATAGTATAGAAAGGTGGTACAGAATTATTTAACATTGACATGAATGATTCGTTTACCAAATTTGCGACAAAGTTGAGTGAAGGCAAATCCTCTAAATAGATTTAGTATTTTGTGGTTGGCGAAGTTTTCATTTCACTATATTCTATCATGGGACCGGCCGTGGCACCGGCCGTGATCTCCCATGTTGGCAGCAACATTCGCAGTATTAAGTGTCGAGTCAATCGGTGTGTCTAGTAAGAGCTTCTCAAACAGTGACGTTCGCATTCGTCGATAAACAAGTAGGTGCCGTTAGTTGTGAATCTAAAAATAGAAAGCGTGTTAATTCACAACGAGCGAGGAGCTATCCCATACATCATTCATGGGGTGTAAAGGGAAATTAAGTTTTTTATCTATCTATATATATATAAAAGGCTTGGGTGACTGACTGATCACTCCCCAGCCCAAACATCTAAGGCTAGAACCGTAAAATTTAGAATGTAGGTTTCTTTTATGACGTGGGCGCGCACTAAGAAGGGATTTTTGGAAATTCGGACTGAAAGGGGGAATTTAAATTGATTTAAATTTAAAAATGACTGTATCTTTTGAACCATTATAGGTACGATGTCGAGATTTGGTACCTTTATCGGTCGTATATGAAAAAATACTTTGTTTTGTGGAAAGTGGGCGGTGCCACACCCCTTTTTTAAAATAGTAATATTAGTCAAATAAATGGACCGATTGCAATTGTATTTTCTATGTGTGATACTGTCCATAGGGCCTCTATCATAGGCTACAGGAAAACATAATTAGACAAAGGGGCGTGGCACCGCCCACACAATCTGAATGTTCAATCGGTCATATCTCAAGATCCATTAGAGGTATGAACGTAAGATTTGCTACATATATAAATGGTACATGGGGGATTAAGTCTCGCAGGGAAATGGGCGGTGCCACTCCCCTTTAAATAAAATCGTTATCTCGGCGAAATAAATGGACCGATCGCAATACAATTTTCACTGTGTACTACTATCCGTAGGACCTCTGTCATAGGCTACATGAAAACATAATTAGACAAAGGGGCGTGGCACCGCCCACCAAACCAAAATTGCAATCGTTTATATTTTAGATAAGATAAGATAAGATTTCCCACATTTGTAAATGGTACATCGGGATTACATTTTGCTGGGAATGGACAGTGCCACACCGTCATAATAATAGAACGTTTGTCATAACAGTTTAATAATTTATATATTTAAAATTGCATACTGGCTGTAGATGGGATGATGAAATTTTCGAGTAAAAGTCAGCTAAGAGTGGATTTTTGGTAATTCGTAGTTTTAGGGGTAAAAATGAGCAATAATGGATAAAACTTGTGCCATCAACCATACCAATCGGTTAAAGCTATATTTGATATATGAATTCTCACAATCAAATTGAATTGAAGGTTTTTTTAAAATCCGATATTTCTGGGCAAAAACAAAATCGAAAAAAGGATAAAAATATTTATTATGGAATTAGATCGACGCAAGGAGTCTTTTCGAAATTTGTACCTTTTAGGGGTAAGAAAAAGCCGAAAAGGGTTAAAACTGATACTAAACGGCCAAAGGTAAGTGTCAAAAATCGAAGTGAATATTTTAGTTGTGCATTGTGAATTAATTTTTCGAAATGCGTTCTTTAGTTGTCAAAATACCGGAAAAGGGATAAAACTGATACTATCGCTCAGACCAAACGGCTAAAGCTATAATCGTATATGGTCATGTTTCCTATAGAAATTCGTAATTTTAGGGATACAGAGGGACTAAAACGGTACAATCACTCAGACCAACGGGATGGAGCAACAATCACATAAATCGGTTGTTCGTTCGTGTTAGAATATTTTTTGTATGTACAGGCGAAGCAACGCGAGCCGGGAATGCTAGTTCTATCATAAAATGGTCCGTACAAAATTTAAAAAGGTAAGACATTTTATGAACATTATTTAGGGCTCACACTTTATATATATCATTTTGTTATTTCTCATTTACGGCTTCTTTTCGATATATCTTTGAGAAATATAAAGACAGAAAAAAGTGTCTTAGTTTCTAAAATTTTCTAGACTGTCTCAATATACCCTCACCCAACGGGTAAAAGGGTATATGAGTCAGAATTCCTCGTTTTTACATAAAAAAATTTTGTGATTGCTATTTTTTAAAAATGATATAATATCGATAGGCGATGTTAAAGTAAGCTTTTTGGCATATTGCGAAATATAAAAATTTTTTGTTTTTTCAAACGTTATTATCATTTGAAATTTGATTGAAAAAGCCTTGGTATTATACAAGAACCGTAATAACTTTTTACTGCTTAAACCGATTTGAATGATCTTGGGGTTGGTGTAAAAGTAATTGAAATTGATAGGTCTTTAATTCCTCTTCAAAAAAGTTTGTTTTATTTTGTTTTTAATACTTTTTAATTGTTAATTCATATATTATATTTCTCAGTGTTCTCCTGCGAAATTATTTTTTTTTCTAAATTTTCAAAATTAGCTTGAAGTATTATGGAAAAAATTACCTGGGAAATGATACGATTTTTCTGCTAGGTGCTGGTGGTTACAACAAGAATCTGGTTTTGAAATTTCCTAAGCAACCCCAAAATCTTATGAAACGTGAAAAAACCTAGGTTTTCGTGACTTTGTGGACTTATAAGCCAATAACGTGGTTGAATATAAACCGAATTTCTTAGTGGATTTGGAAAGGAGAGACTGCGGCCTTTCCAACTTGTCATATATGTCATTGTTTGCCTCGGAATCGCAAACTTTTTTTTTTGATTTTTTCACTATTTTTCAAGTTTAAAGAAGATTAAGTTTAAGAAATATCAAAAAACAGATTCTTATTTTACTCAGCAGCACCTACCAGAAAAATAGTATAATTTCCCAGCTAACTCATTCCGCCCACTTTAGAAATCGAGTAATAATATTAATAAACCCAACTAGCCACGACACTTCTGGTACGTTCCATACAAATGTAACACTCCGTCACTTTAGAAATCGCCACGCCTCTTCTGGCACCTCCCATTCAAATTTACCACTCCCCCCACCTTAAAAAATCGAGAAATAATATCAATATACCAGAAAATTTTATGTTTTACTGAGGGTGAGGGTATATAAGTCGGGTTTCCCGACAAAAACTTTCTTACTGGTTTTCCGTTCTGCATGAAAATTGGTTCCGACACCATTCACGCTGATTCTGACCTGCTGAATACGAATATCACTTGAATTTTTCCCAACACCCACCATTTTTTGAGGGTAACAATAAGTAAAGTTACGCCCCTTATAGAAAACAGCGGACAATGGAAAAAAATTATTGTGATATTCGCATTAAGGAAGTCATTTTACATAAAAATCTGCAGTAACAGTACCGGGGCCAATTTTCATGTTGAGTAGAGATATCAAACGTTGACAAAAAAAGTGGCGAGATGGCCTCCCATTTTTTGCCGCAAAAATTATTTTAATTGAACCAAAAAGTACTTTTGTTATACAACTAGTACTTTTATTGTATCAATAAGGAAAGTTATTGCACTATCAAGTACTTTTGTTGTTCCAAAAATTAGTTTCATTGTACCAACAAGTACTTTTTTAATATCAAAAAGTACTTCTATTTTATTTTAAGGTACTAAAAAGGACTTTAGTTGTAAAAGCTATTGCTTTTTTTGAATCAAAAAGTACTTTTATTGTACTAAAAACTATTTCTATTATGCCAAAAAGTTTTATTATTGTATCAAAAAGTTTTCTTGATACTCTAAAAATTACTTTTTTTGTACCACAAAGTACTTTTTTACTACAAAGTGGTACTTTTGTTGTACATAATAGTATATTTATTGCACAAAATAGTACATTTATTGTACCAAAAAGTTCTTTAATTATACCAAAAAGTACTTTTAATGTAATAAAAAGTATTTTGTGGTACAAAAAAGTACTTTATTTATACCACATAATACTTTTGTTGTTCCAAGAAGAACTTTTGTAATACCCAAAAGTACTTCTTTTGTACCAAAATGTACCTTTATTGTATCAAAATGTACTCTTGATATACTGGAAATTACTTTTATTGTACAAAATATAACAAAATAATACTTTTATTGTACATAATAGTACCTTTATTGTACATATTTGTACTTTCATTGTACTACAAGTACTTATAATATACTAAAAAGTACTGTTATTGTACAAAATATTGTATTGTATCAAAAAGGTTTTCTTATTGTACAAAAAAGTACTCTTGATATAATAAAAATTATTTTTATTGTACAAAATGATACTTTTATTGCATTGTACTCTTATTGTACGACAATGTACTTTTATTACACCAAAAAGTACTTTAAATGTACTATGAAGTATTTTTGTTGTACAAGATAGTACTAAAAAGTACTTTTAGTGTACTCAAAATAGTACTTTTATTATACAGCAGTGACGTTGAATTGTACTAACAAGTACTTTTATAATACCACAAACTAATTAATATACTAGAAAGTACTTTTATTGTACAAAATATTAATTTTATTTAACCAAAAAGTATTTTTATTATGCTTAAAAAGTACTTTTTTATCAAAAAGAACTCTAGATGTATAAAAAGTACTTTTGTTGTACCACAAAGTATTTTTATTATACCAAAAAGTAATTTTATTATATCAAAAAGTATTCAAGACAACGAACCTTACTTATCGGTACAACCGTCACAATTGAGTCTCCATATTGACCTTAAGTTAAAAAAACTTTATTTCCCATTACACCCCATGAATGAGGTATGGTATAGCTTTTCGCATTGGTGTAAATTAAGGGCACCTACTTGTTTATCGACGAATACAGACATCATTGTTTAAGAAGCTTTTTACTAGACCTGCCGATAAACCCGACACTTATAGTTCCTGATGACAACATCGAGGGGCCGGCAATGAAAGAAAAATGTAGATGACTAGAGCCGGGAATCGAACTATGGATCTCCCGCATGTTGGCCGCGTGTTCTTACCACTATGCCATAACTCCTACATTGACCTAGACCATTATAAACACCGGGGGTATACTTTAACATGAGACACTGAGGTCATCTTTTTTTACTGAAGACAATTTTTTTAAATTTTCTGAGAAAAAATTAATTGAAGCTCTGAATCTGGTCTTGATCTATGGAAAATCATCTGTTACACGTGGGAACATACGTAGAAGTACGTTTATATATTCATTTTAAATGATATATTGCTATTGTGCTAAAAATTTACTTTCTTAGACGAAATTAAGAGCCTGGAAATTCTAAATCTTTAAAGTGTCAGAAACATTTTGTATAATGGTACAAACTATTTACAATAGATGGCACACGAGTCTTTAAAATAAAATAGATTAATATATAAGCTACAAGCAACATCATAACGTATACGTATACACACATGTAATGCATTGATACGTATACGTAACGTTCAAAACTTAATAGATTTATGTATGAGCTACAAGTGCGTATACGTATGGTAAATGAGTGACATGAAAAACTTCATGTAAATTGAACTGCCAGATTAAGATTAAAAAAATTCATCCGAGCGCATAGAAAATCCTTCATAACAGTATGTGATTTTTAAATATATCTTAACTTTTTTTCGTTATAAGGAAATTTATTCGTACTTTATCGTACATTGAAATTTAAATTCCCTATCATATTTTCCTTACTTTAATTTTAACTTAATTTAATTCAACAACTTTGTAGCTGCCATCATATGCCGGCACACAAACCTCAACTCTGCTGCAAAAAATCGAAAGTTTATTATTGTTATCTGCTGCATATGAATATAAATTAGTACCTACTGGGATATTCAGTTTTTTTTTCACAAAAGCATTATATTTGCAACGATATCCTTAAGCCTACTACTGTCAATTCGCCACCAAAATATGTGGTCACATTAAAGTAATGTGCCCACTCATTATCAAAGTTATGAGGTTCATTAGTCAAAGTGTTAATGTTCGACCCAAAAGGACTTCCGTTGTAGAGGTGTGCGTGTGTGTGTGCAATGTGCGTGATCACATTAAAGAATATTTCTTTAAATTATCACACACAAATTTTCATTTCAATGGCATCACAGCGGCGTGAAAAAAAACTATGTGAATAACTGGAAAAATTAACATAGTCATTGTATGCAGGTTAATTATTTCGCTCCATATGCATCAGTTTCTCTTTACCAGCTGTGGCATAGCTGTTGGTAGTAGTAGTATGGGAATATAATAAGTACAATAGATGGAAATGAGTTTCATTAACAGCAGCAGCAGCAGCAGCAGCAGCATCATCATCAGCAACAACGGCAACAACAATGATGATGCCGTCGACGACGACAATAACAATATCATATTGCCACTGGCTGTGGCAGT
This sequence comes from Muscina levida, assembly GCA_964034835.1. Taxonomy (NCBI): domain Eukaryota; kingdom Metazoa; phylum Arthropoda; class Insecta; order Diptera; family Muscidae; genus Muscina; species Muscina levida. The sequence continues at coordinate 7,193,825 of OZ035880.1, forward strand.
TGCACTTTGGCACACGCACACACACCGAGAGACACAGTTGATTTCACTCACAGTGGCAGTGGCAATAGTGGCGGTATCATTAACATGATTATTATCATTGCCTGTGGTAAAGATAGTGGTAGTATTGGTGGCAGATGCATCATAAAGTTTCATGGACACTGCCACAGACTCTTACCCTCTCTCTCACACAATGCACACACATATACACGCACCTGCATCCACACACACACACATTACAAACACAAGCATTGTTAATACGCCATAAGCTCTTGCATATACGTATGTATGGATGTATGCATGTGAAAGTATTTGTAACATGGGGTTTTTGCGTTAAATTCTTATTTAATTTAATAAAAATGTGCTTGGCCATTTTTTATATCGTATTTTACTTTTCCACACTAATTATAGTATGTGGAACTTTTTTTTTTTAATAATTAACTAATTAATGTAAATATGATATTAATCTACATATAAATGTTTTCAATTTACAAAAAATAAAATACAGAAAAAAAACACACATAAGTGACAGGGGGGGAAAAAGTTCCACAAATACCGTAAGCAAAGAAATTATGGCGCATATAACCAAAGGGCATTGTCGAATCAGAGATAACCCTCCTTTATTTATATAAATAGTTAAACAGTTAAACAATAGTTCATTAAATGAATGCCGTTCCTGTTAGCTGTTTAAACAAATCACTTTTAGTAGGGGAGAGTACGTATACGAATTGCAATTATTGCTGCCGAACAAATAAATAGTTATATATTATAAACATTCACTAGTGTGTAAACAATAAACTGCGAAATTCTTAATGGATTTGGTTAGATGGTTTAGAAGCTAAATCGAAACACACAGACACGTGACAATTGTCTTTATATTTAAGGGAGACGACGTATACGATGTATTTAGTAGATTGATTGTGCTTTAGGAATAGAATCACTGCAATGGTAAACGTGAGAATCTTGACGAGATTTCAACACAATCGGGTTAAGGTAAAACGATCCAAATAGAACAACAACAAAACAAAATTTGTATTCCACAAATGAAATATAGGATCAATTCTCGGACATAAGAGAAATAACACACTTCTATTGCGAGACTAACACAACGAGACCTTCAGTTGCACGATGGTTCCAAAAGTTAGTTTTTTTCAAGAAACTTTTACTAGACATGCCGCTTGACTCGCCTATTATAAAGATGCTATAGTAAACGACGAGGATTCCTCCTTTTAAAGAATGTGTAGATTGCTGTCACCATTGGACTCATAAATAGTTATTTGACTGTCGGTTTCCTCGTTTTATAGACAATACTGTGACAATACTCACTATTAAATTATTATGGCATGTAACTTGACAAAACGAATGATGCAGAACCTCTTTCTTTTGGGGCTACTTTCACGTGCAGTTCTCAGAATTGAGTCCCAAATCAATGAGCTGAAAAATGTTGTACTGTGAAATCTAAAATTATTTTCCCGTTGCTTTCCATGAAAAAAAAAATGAAGAAACGAATTTTGCATTTGAGTTATGTTTGGACTCACACATCGTGACCTACAGTTTAACGACGATTCCGAACGTCAACTTTGTTGAGAAATATTTACTATACAAGTCGACTGTACTACTACGATCTTGCTGCTGTCCACTACAACCAGTAGACCTTCGGATAAAAAGTCATCCACAGGGTAGTCGCCTGTTCTACCAATCAAGTCACGGATGGGCGCCACCTATCATACATTAAATGACTTATTGCTAGAACTGAGGCCGGTCAGGACTACCACACAATTACTTGACTGTTAGTTGCCTCGTTTGGCACTAAGAACAATCGAAAAGAAAAAGTTGTTCAAAAAGCTGACGCTCGAAATCTGTTGTGGTTAACTGAATTCATAACTAACTAATCGATAAACCAAATCGTCCTTTCCCACGCATGTATTTCCGTCTGCAGTATGGTGAACATGGCCTTAAATTAAACGTAAATCAAAACATACGTTAATTAATAAAATACCATAAATATGGACAGGCTACCCTCAATACTCACACACACACATACACACTCAACCACCCACACAAACAGATGATACTGGGTGTGTATAAAATCCAAAAATAATTAATGTTAAAAATTTACCCCAAAAATTTCATGTCATAATTACTTTTTATTTGTTCGATTCTATTTGCTTGCTTGCTTCATGCCAAAAATGTATCTAATTAATATCGTTATCATTATTATTATTATTACAGATTATCAATTAGTTTTCGGTTCGGTACTCCTTTCCGCTGGCGCAAGGATATCCAATCAGGATACCCAGCAGCCAACAGCAGCAGCAACAGCTACAACAACAACGACCAGTTTCATAAACGTCCGAGGAACGACAACAAATATTAAACATGATTAATGAAATGGCAACATTACAAACAGACCTAAAATACGACAATCACATAAAGGATTATGCGACAAATATGAAAACATTCAACAACACCAACAAGTTGTCGTCAATGAAGACAACAACAGCGACACCGCAAATATCAGCACCAACAGCAACACCGCCGCTAGCAAATGTGGAAGCCACCAAAATTATAGATGTAATGTCGGGTAAGTTGACCGTGAGTGCTGCTACGATTGAAGAGGAGGCAGAACACATTGTCAGTCAGCCAGGCGGTGTGGGAGACCCTGAGCATTAATAATAAGGGACACAATTGGATTGTGTTAGGTAGTATGGCCATTCGTGAAATCTTTTAATGAACAATTGGCGTTTTGTTAGCTCTTCAGAGGATTTTATTGATGTTATGCTTTTGTTTGATGTATATGTACATCAACACAGGAAATATTTGTTGACATTACAAATTTTAGAATTGAAAAAAGGGGAATGTGGTGTGCGGCGAATGGAGGCACGTAATTTTTGATGGCTAATTAATAAAAGGGATTGGAGTCGATCAATCTTGTTAGGAATTTGAAATGAAATTTATGATAATTTTAATTTAGTTTAACAATGTGACATAGCCAACCAGAGTGATATGAAATATGATATGAGTATTATAATATAAAAATTTTTCGCTGACACGTGTCGCGTCTAAGCCGATATGACTTTTGACTTTTGAACAGAGAGATTTTCTCCACAGGCTTGTTGATTTGCAAATTTGAAATTAGATATTTTGATACATTTGCCCACGCTTAGCTATCTTATGAGTCAGCCTGTGTCTGTTAGATTACGAGCGTGCATGCTCAGTCAGTCTTTTAGTTTCAATGAAATCTGTTTAAGCTTTATTATTTGGATATATCATCATTTGATAGCGATTTAGAAACTTGACGTCATCTTCCAATGGTTCTCAACATTATATTTTTCAAAACCTACTTAAAATAAAATTTTCTGATGTAAGTTTGATGGAATTGATAAACATTTGTGAACAAATATTAATGTTTGTTCATAAGCAAAAGAAAAAAAAATTTCGCATAAAATTTTACTTCGAACTATCACAGGGTGCATACATGTACCACAATTTTAAATTAATATAACTTTTTTTTATGGAGAAACTATTAACCAATTGCAAAGAAGTATCACAGTTTGCAAATGGTTAAAAGTTTATCAATAGCTTCAAATCTGCATTGAAATATTTATAATCAGGGGAGTTTTTCAATCGATCGGATAAAAGAGTTATGAACAAAACGTCGAATCCGGAGCATCTGCCATGCCCTCAGTAATAAATATTTTGCTTAAAAGTACTTTTAAGATACTAAAACGTAATTATACCATCACCCTTAGGGATGAGGGTATATATCATTTGATACGACCCAAAAGTGTAACACATAGAACGAGTGACTTTATACCCTAGGTTTCTTTGAACCAAATTCGATTCATGACTTTTTAAGTCGTTTGAGCCATGTCCATCTGTCTGTCTGGCTGTCCGGCTGGTGCGCACGATAACTTTCGAAAGACGCAACCAAATGTTTTTAAATTTTGCACGAGTTAATATTTTCGCAAAACTACTTACGGTATTGAAAATGGGCTACATGACCACGCCCCTTCTGGTACCTTCCATTCAAATGTACAATTCCGCCCACTTTTGAAATCGACTAATAATATCAATACTCGAGTTCGATGTATTGATATTATATTCGTTCCCAAATTCTATATTTAGTAATGCTATAACAGGATACAGTTTTGGAAAAAAATTGGAAGTCTAGCCACGCCCCTTCTGGTACCTCCCATACAAATGTACCACTCCGCCCACTTAAGAGATGGAGTTATAACATCAATACACTCAACACGATCGTGCCCAAATTATGTATTTTGTTAAGTTATAACAGGATAAAGTTTTACCTCCCATACATATGTACCCTCCGCCCACTTCAAAAGTCGAGTAATAATATCAATATAATAGAAATTTCTTTGTTTTGGTATATGTGAGGGTATATGTAAGTCGGGTTGCCAGACTGAAACTTTCTTACTGGTTTTATTATACCAAAATGTACGTCTATGGTATCAAAAAGTACCTTTATTCTATCAAAAATTACTTTTATTGTACAAGGAGAGCGTTTAGTGTATCAAAAAGTAGTGTATCATCAACTGCTTTTGTTGTATCAAGTACATTTATTGTATCAGAAATTACTTTTTTTTGTCTGCTAAGTACATCTTTAATACCGAAAATAATTATTATTGTAACAAAAAGTTATTTCATTGTATCAAGAAGAATTTTTGGTCATCCAATAAGTCATTTTATGGTATCAGGGTGAACTTTTTTTTTGTACAAAACTGTACTTCTATTGTATTTTATTGTATCTAAAAGAACTCTTATTGTACCAACAGTACTTCTAGTATATCAACAATTACTTTTATTGCTTAAGAAAGTACTTTTTTGAATCAGAAAGTACTTTTATTGTACCAAAAAAAACTTTTATTGTACCAACAAGTACTTTGATTGTACCAAATTGCTTTGATTGTACTACATGTACTTTCAAAAGTACGGTTACTGTATGATAAAGTACTTTAAGTGATCCTAAAAGTATTTTTTTGTATCAACAAGTACATGGTGCACAAAAGTACTTAGTTTCAACAAACAGTAAGGCTACTTTTGAATCAAAAAGTACTTTTAGTGTTTCAATAGTACTTTTAATGTACTAAAAAGTACTTAAATTGTTTCAAAATTACTTTTTATTAGTCAAAAGTAAATTTAATTACATTAAAAAGCACTTTTATTGTATCAACAAGTACTTTTATTGTACCAGAAATTATGTTTATTATTTAAAAAAGTACTTTTAGTGGTTCAGGAAGTACTTTTATTGATGAAAAAATAATGTTATTGCATTAAACAATACATATATAATACCACAAAGCACTTTACTAGTATCAGAAAGTGTATTAACCCAATAGTGACGACTGTTACCATATGGTAACGTTGAAAGCGTTAGATTTTGCACGCAATAAAATAAACATAAGAATAAATGTCAATAATTTTTTTTTGATTTCACTAAAGCATGCTTTGATCATTCATTCTTGATTTACTGCTGTGCGATCAGACGTCAGTAGCGAGGGTGGGGGATTATTTAAAATTGGTGTTTTTCACATGTGCGCAAAACAGCAATATGGAAGGATATAAAAAGTCACTCCATATTAAGAATATTTTTTGGTTGTTTATAGACTGATATATTAAAGACCTTTAGTTCTTGTTATTTGAGAAGAATATCAAATATCATAATAACATATTGCATGCATTATTTTGTACTTGGTTCTTTTTATTTACCTGTTTTTAAGCGGTTACCATATGGTCACAGTCGTCATAACACCAGTAAAAATGGATATTTTCCTGCAATTTTTCGTCTTACTTTTTTTATGTAAAATTCGTTTTTTTAACTAATTTAGATGTAGTACTGACAAAATCTTTAAAAAATTCCCATTATTTCGCTCTCGAAATTAAAGGGTTAATTAGTGCACTTATTGTCCCAGAAAGTACTAAAAAGTACTTTTAGTGATCTAATATGTACTTTTGTTGCATCAAAAAGTACTTTTTATGTTCCAAAGAGTACGTTTTTATTATCAAAAATTACTATTAGTGACCATTATGAACATTTATTGCGTTCACAATTTTTTTAACAAAACATAAATCAAAACTCTTACCGAATTGCGAAAAGCAAGTTATTTACATTTTTTACTATAAATCCTCAAGACACTTATAATCGTGAACCCAAAACATAATTCTCTTAAAATTTTAGTTTTATTTATTGATAACCCCAAATAAGTGGGTAGATTGTATAAAATGTGGTAGTATTTTTTTGTACGATGTGGCTCATCTCAGAACTTAACTTAGTAGCTAGCATATCTAATTGCAATTCGATAAGTCTTTAATTACGGCATTAATAGCAGAGATAGACCACTAAAAAGAGGCAGTGTAAATGGAAGGTGAGAGCAGTTGTTCTCTGAACTTGCTCAACTTTGGAAATAACCTCCGCATACCATACATTTTCAAATCGACTAAGAATTCGACATCGATCTTTTATATATATGTATACTAGTGGGCCCGGCAATGCTTTGCTATTGCATAGTTGACGAAAATTAAAAAAAAATCTATGTCTGACTATAGAATTAGTAGAGCCAGCAAAGTAACAGCAAAATGCTGTTGTGCCGTAGATCACTATGGCTTTAGAAACATCGTATGTGTATCAAATATTATCCTCTTCGCCTACTATTCGGAATTGAAATGTTTGTCTTTATCATCAAATTTTATTTAACTAGAGTTAAAACAAAAACACTTTTAGCACATAAAACCCGCCCACTGATCCGAAAAAAAAACTTTTCGTCTACAGTGTGACCACTCCCTCTGATCGAAATTTTATAATTGTTGTACCGAGTAAAATCTATATATCAAGTTTTATCTCTCAGGGTCTAAAATACAGTTTTGCCACGCCTCCTCCGCCCACTGATTCAAAATACAAACTTCGTCTGCAAATTTCAACCAGTACTGCTTTATCCCTCTAGTGTTAAAATATAGTTTTGCCACGTCCACACTGCCCGCTGATCGAAAATTTAAATTTTGTCTGCATATTCGTCATACTCGATGGCAACGCTCTTTCCGCCCTATGATCGAAAATAAATATTTCGTCTGCAAATTTTAATCTGAAGTACCGAGTACTATCTGTGTACCAAGTTTTATTTAATTCAAATTTAAATAATATATAACCTAGTATATTTTCCGTATAGAACATTATAAAGAGAAATCTGTAAAGAAATTAAATTATTAGAGCGTTTTATAGTAATTTTAGACCTATTAAAAAAGTGGGTGTAGAAATGGGCGTAGCCAAATTTTCTTTTTCTAAGAATATTTCTCCAGGTATTACGAGCGTTATAAAATTATTCAAATAGGTCCATGCGTTCTTAAATGATACCCTTATCAAACCCACAACAATTCATATTTATATAAATATTTATATTAAGATGACTAAGAGCGGACGAAAACTACTCCCACCTCCTATACAAATTCTCTTTTTAAAGAGTGCCCGCCTGCCTTCCCCCGATTACAGCCGTAGTTTAAGAAATTTCGAGGTGTAATATGGTATGCTGCCTTCATTTCCTAATCAGAGGTTAAGTTTTACGAAGAATATGATCGATACAAATAGCCCCTTTTTTGAGGTGTCCGTCTGTCTGCTTCCCGATTACAGTAGTTTAGTATATTTTCAGGATAGTTGCTTAAAGTTCTAAATAATAAGCATAATAAATCAATAAGTGTGTTTGACAGAACCAATTAGTGATTTACATTGATATTAATTTAAATCATTTCAGTATTAGATACATTTCGGATACTTGATGTTTCTATATAGTGTCTATAGTATCCCATTATACTCAGAGCCTTTGTAGCTTGAAGCATTCCATAAGCCTTTATAAATTATAAATTAAAATTATTCCCTCCTAATAGCTGACACCTTTAATTGCATTATCGATGTACATATGTACATGAAAAAATGTGTTATAGTGTATTATGTATTATAAACAACTATATTTGGAGTAGTTAGTTCTAGCGATAGGAACATTTCATAAAACTCGAGCAATTATACTCTGTTATATGCACAATTATATAATAGACTTCCACGTCGTATTAACAATGGCTGTGCCTATATTTTTAAGAACATTTCTTTTAAAGCAGTTACTTGTTGACTACCGTCTTCCAGTACAGTTTGATTCCCAAGCTTCATCATTTAAATTTTTTCATTTCATTATAATTTGTATACTTCCAACTTTGCATTAAATTTCCTTTCACCTTTTGCTATTTTGCCAGCATTTAAGGTGGTTGCAATTGCGACGAAAAAAAAATCGAATCTAAAACTTCAAGTGTTGAGCTAATAATCGAAAGCAGACAACAAAATTATCTAATCGTTTAGTGCTTACAGCAAAGTAAGCAAAAGTTGTGTGTGTGTGTGTGTGTGTGGAAAATTCACTGCAAATTGCATTTGTTTGCATGGCTTTTACGTTCTCTCTATCGCCGTCTCTCTCTCTCTCTCTCTATCTCTGAGGAGATGAATTTTCTTCGACTCAAGCACCACTCGCAATTAGCATAAGTCAACAAAACATTTGCGCATCTAAAGTGATTTAAACATTCCAGCGATGCATGAAAATTGCGTTTTTTTCGCTTTATTCATTTTTTCTTACTCTCAATAATTTGCTGATTAACATGTCAAATATGTCTGTAAATGCGGTTCAAAGTAAATTAAGAGTAAAGGGCGGATTACTTACTTGTAATGGTGATGGAGCGGAGGGGTTAGGGGGGTTGTCGATAAGGAGTTGCCAGGGAGATTAGTTGCGACAGTGATGAGATGTGAAAGTTTGCATGGTGAGGATAGAGGTACACATGTAAATTTTATACATTACTAGCTGACCCGGCAAACGTTGTTCTGCCATACAACTTCGTACCCTGCGAACTTTGTCTCGCTCCAAAGTTAACGCCTTCATATAAGCTCCAGGGTAATAATAATACAGATAGTTAAAATTTTAATGTAATTTATTTGAATTTATTCGAAATTAGTGAAGAGCGATCTGATAAACAATGTATTTCGACTTGTTTTCCGGCGCAAAAACAAACATCACACAGCTGCCCGTGCGAAAAGCAGGGGAATTCGACATTGATCCCACAAACTTCCAACAATTGGCTTTGCGATTTATTGATTGTCATCACAAAAGCCAATCGAATGGTTTATTTAATTCGCTTAAATTCGAAAGGACGATCTATTTTTCTATTCGAAAAGTCATTTTTGAATAATTATCCGAAATTTTCCATATTAACATCGTCCAAAATTATCAAACCAAACATTAAAATAAAAAATTTCGTCGAAAAAGAAAATTCAATTTTTATTTAATTTTTCCGTAATTTTCCAACAAACATTTTTCCATTCGAAAAGCCACTACGTCTGTATACTTACTATCTCTTTGGGCATAAAAAAACATTTTTGTTATGCCTTCTCCGCCTATTGACCGCAAATGAATATTTCGTTTGAAGATCATGCCTTTAGCCATAAAAACTTCTTTTGTCATGTCTTCTTCTCACACGGATCAAGAATACTCCGGAATACTATTTTTGTATTGAACTCGTATTACCATTTTTTGGGATAATTCGGTCACCAACGTTTGGCTTAACAAAGTGATGGTCTCACGCGCCGTATGGCATGTTAGACCGTCGTGTTGGAACCATTTCACCTTCAAATAATGTGCAATGAAATGATAAATAAAAAAAATCGATTGATCTTCCAATGGTTCTAGTTCTCCTACCAGTTGGATTTTATATGAATGTAGGCCAAGATCTTTCCTCAGCATTTGCACAGATGGAGTTGCTGAGAAAAACGTCGGTTCGAGTCCCCTGTCAAACTTACGTCTATGTAAATGATTAATTACCGATTCGCTCTCCTGAAAAGTAATTGAAAAATACACACCTGTAAAGTAAATAAAAAAAAATCACTGTTTTAGTCTGCGCAGCTACTATGTTTCCTCAACTGCCTGGTGTACGGACCATTATTTGATACAGTTAAAAAGTTAACTATTGAAGTGCGTGGGCAGCGCCTCTGCACTTTTTACATATTTAGTTCAAAAAAAGCTATTTCATTAGGGCGGATCAATTTGTTCGCGTGTAAAAGAAAAGTGGTAATCGTATACCAGTATCAGAATATACGATGAATTCTTAGAAAATTTCACAAAAAAACTTTATGTCTAAAATCAATTCCTAGTTCGCGCTGAGAAGCATGAAGATTTCTGGCAGAGATATTTTTTTTTATCAATGAGCAATTATTCAGTATCTTCAGACCTATGGGCCCCGGCTCTAACTAACTAATTTTAACTACCATTCCGATGTTTGGAGACCAAAACGAAGAGAATATTATATTTTTGACATTGTTTGCGATCCCACCCAAAATTCTGAAAATGATTTTTAAAAACTTAATTTCTGTATGCCACCTCTCAGAATACATAACTTTTTAACCAATACATAGATTTGCTTCTGTAGTACCTCATTTAGTTTGTTGAGAAGTCAGTTTTACGCAGAAGGTCCCAAAAAATATATATCTGAAGTTTTCGGTTTGTGCTCATTTAAAAACAAAAATAATCTCTATCTGAAATCTTCATTCTTCCCAACGCGAGCAAGGAATTGATTTTAGACACAAAGTTTATTGGTGACATTTTCTTAAAATTCATCGTAGATTCCGATTTTTGCGAATAAAAAAATTGGCCCACCTTACTGTTCATATCTCTGGGCGAAAAGCAATTTACTGTGGAATTTTGACAGTTATAACTGTTTGTTTTAAAAAAGGTGCGGAACAGCCCATTTCCAGCCTTACTGTAATTCATACTGCAACAACAACATATGTAACAAATCTCATCTTCATACCTCTGATAGTTCATAAGATATAGCCCTTTTCATTTTCAAGTTGAATGGGCGGTGCCACGCCCCTTTTTCCAGTCACAACCAAATATAGCCACTGACTCAACAGGTCCACAGTACCACTTGGTAAATTTTTCGTATCAATCGATCTATTAGAAAATCCGTTAGAGCGATTTTTGAAAAGAGGGCGTGGCACCGCCCACTTCCGCCTAGCTGTAATTAATACTGCTCCAACAACATATATAACAAATCTCAACTTCATACCTCTGATAGTTCATGAGATATAAGCCTTTTGATTTTAAAGTTGTATGGGCGGTGCCACGCACCTTTATCCAATTACAACCAAATGTAGTCAGGAACTATCTACAGGTCAACAGTAACTCATGGTAAAATTTTTGTATCAATCGATCTATTAGAAAAGCCGTTTGAGCGATTATTGAAAAGAGGGCGTGTCACCGCCCACTTCCATCCTGGCTGTAATTAATACTGCTCCAACAACATATATACCAAATCTCATCTTAATACCTATGATAGTTCATGAAATATAGCCTTTTTAATTTTCAAGTTGTATGGGCGGTGCCACGCCCCTTTATCCAATTACAACCAAATGTAGTCAGGAACTATTTACAGGTCAACAGTACCTCATGGTAAAATTTTTGTATCAATCGATCTATTAGAAAAGCCGTTAGAGCGATTTTGGAAAAGAGGGCGTGGCACCGCCCACTTCCATCCTGGCTGTAATTAATACTGCTCCAACAACATATGTACCAAATATGATCTTCATACCTCTGACAGTTCATGAAATATAGCCTTTTTAATTTTCAAGTTGTATGGGCGGTGCCACGCCCCTTTATCTTAGGGGTGTGAAAAATAGATGTTAGCCGATTCTCAGACCTACCCAATATGCTTACCAAATTTCAGAGGAATCGGTCAAGCCGTTTCGGAGGAGTATGCAGACTAACATTGTGACACGAGAATTTTATATATAAGATGTTAAGACGTTTAAAGTTAAGGTGCGTCGTTATTGAGGTCTTAATAAATGTTATAGTAATATTCTTATTACATTTATATTTTCCTCATTAAAGATGAGTGTTAAATTGTTTAAATCTAAAATTTGTAAAAGAAATCACTAAAATATGGGAAAAAAAAAATTTTACACATCTTTTTATACCCTTCACCAAACGTGCGCTCAGACCGAAGGATATATTTATTTTGTTGTCTATCCGTCTGTCCGTGCAATTACAGCTGTAATTAAAAAACTATGTAGCTGAAATTTGGTATGCAAGTTTCTATCCTCCAAGCGGAAGTATAGTTCTAAGATGAGCAAGACTTGATCAAAACTACTCCCACTTCCCATAAAAACTACCCATATTTGGGGGTGTCCGTCTGTCTGTCTTCGCGATTGCAGCCGTAGTTAAATATATATCGAGCTAAGATTTGGTATGAAACCTTATATCCTCTAAACAGAGGTTAAGATCATAGATGAGTAGGATTGGACAACAATACTCCCACCTCTCATACAAACTCTCCGCGTTCATAGCCATAGTTTAAAAGCTATAGAGCTGAAATTTCGTATGCAAACTTCTATCCTGTAAGTGTAGGTTAGGGTCTTTGATGAATAAAATTGGACAAAATCTATTCCTATCTCCCATTCAAACTCCGCCTTCTTGGGGGTTACAAAATTCAGAAAAATTTTCTCCGTTTATATAAACATGTTCATGTTGTGCAACACATTCGACAGAATATATGACCCTTCCCCTCCCATTTAAAATTTTTAAACAAATTTGTTTTATCGTCTAAACTATACCTCGTGCGTGTTAATTTATGGCCTCTGACTATATTGAATTCTGTCAATATTTTCTATGTTCCAAGTGAATGCTTGACTTGACTCTGGCAACCCTTGTGGGTATACTTGTCGTGTGTTTCAAGTGCATTACTCGAGTGCAGTGCATCATCGTCATCATCACCAATTCACTTTCTACGCTTGTTTTTTTTTTTGCTTCTAATCCATTAAAACGTTATGCACTTTTCATTTGTTTGTACATTGTAAGGGTTCGGCATTTTGTTAACGTGGCTGCTGAGGCTGCTTGCTGTGGTAGCTATCCTCGCGCCAGAAGGTGAGAGGCGGTTTGAGAAGTGGCTTTTAGACATCGATGATTGGCTATTAAGAGATATTCACACGTTAACCACTTAACACAATGACACAGCTCCCAGATATGGCAGAAACTCATACACACAAACGTACACTCAAAAAGTTGAATTTACACACCATTACACACATACACATAGTCTAACACACACGAATTAATATGGTCGACATGAGGGGGGGACAGAAGAAAAATATGCAAAATAAATCTGTTCACATAAATTGTTTAAGTGGAAAAATGTTATCTCGATAGGCTTTCAGGATGACACCCAGACGGACGGAAGGATATCAGGACGGACGGACGGACAGCCACAGTTAGCTGCACAACAACAAAGCTCCAAAGAGGTTGGACGGAACGAATGGGAAGGCAGACAGTCATAGGCTGTTACCGATTAATTCAGCACTTTTTGGCTCATCGAAAACTGAAGAGTGCGAAACTTGGAGTATACTTTGAATGTCATTAGGTGGTGTTCGAACCTTCAGTTAAGGGCCACCTTGGGCACTTCAGGACAGCAGGAAACAAATAACAAACTATTACCCACAGCATACACCAGTTAGTTCCTTAACAAAAAGCTTTTAAAATTTGCTTATGCTTACTCCTCATGCAGTTCATTATATTGCCCACTCCTGTATGAGCCCTTAGTACTCACAAAAAGTATTTCACCAAATATGAAAATGTATAGGCGGGTGTTTCGTTGTGGCAAAATAAGTCATCAATGTTTTAATATGGCCACTGATGATAAAAACATGAGAATATGTAAAGCCTGTAACTCAGCCAAGCGTGTGTGAGTGGAGATGTCTGATATATCCCTGTGTGTGGGGATGTTCACATGTTCACATATGGGTGGGTTGCCTGCTGGTGTTGTTGGCTGGTATGTTAATACGGAGGGTATCAGTTTGAACCCTTTTTTTTTTGTACGTTGCCCTGCGACACTTATGAATTTTACAATGTTTAATCACCGAGGAAGTAAGGGGAAGAGAGTGAGAGAGAGAGAGACATAGGAGACATTTAAATACCAGTTAGCAAATTATAAAATCAAGTCGAATTCGCAATGAGCTGCAAGACAGGGTTATTAAATTTTTGGGAACTATGTTAAAATGAATACAAATATCAATTTAATATAAATGTATTTTGCCAATATTGAAGCAAGTTATATATTTCATGTCCAATATTGACTATAAGCACAGCAATATTTTTTTTTAAAGAAAAAAAAACTTCGATTTCAATATTTTTTTAAAATGCAAATCTTACAAAAAGTTTACTATGTGCTAGGTGTTAACACTTCAGAAAATATAATTTTGGATCACAGTGAACAAAATTTGCACAGGACTCTATAATCCGACTAGGATTTGCAGAACCTACTAATATTAACTCTACGTCGTACTACCAATGTCAACTTGTCGGCCAAACCTTTCATAACTTCATAGCGCTCATGAGTGTCACTAGGCACCATATACTATATGTGTGCGTTATGCAGGGACTTCATCATTTTGATAGCATATGGGGAAGGGAAAACAAAATGCCATAGACTCCAAAATAGCTTACTCGAGTGAAAACAAACGCAAAAGAATGATAATTTATGTAAATGTAAATAACGAATATTTCATTGGCACCTTAAAGTACTTAAGAACTTCCACGAAGAAGCAAAGCCCCAACACTCGTTCACGGTTTTCGATGCCTGGCTTTCTTGCCGCCATTGTCACATCGTCAAAAGCACCAAAATGATGAAAAAAAAAAACAGCCAGCAAAAATGTGCCCAATGATGCCGGTATTAAAAGCGTCGGTGGTGTTGGGTGGGTTGATTGGTTGGTTCCGTATGAGAAGGGTATCTTTGCATATTTTAACGTTTACTTCCGTTTTTGTTGAAAGCCCATATTGACTTCCCATAAATAAATCTTATTTTAATAGCATTTTTCGATTTTGTTGCCACCCCATTCTAGAATCGCCCATGCAAAAGTTCTACAAGGATAAAGGGATATTTCTGACTGGCGGCACAGGATTCTTTGGTAAAAGTAAGTAGTTCACCCTTTTGCTTTATCTGTTTTCTGTTGTTTTTCGTTATTGTCAAGGGTATTAAGGCAAATTCTTGGCTGTAAGTTTTTAGTTTTAAATGGTTTAATTGATAAAACCGTTCTTCTCTTGTGCAGTTATAATTGAAAAATTATTACGCGTCACTGATGTGGGACAAATACTTTTATTGATACGCACCAAAAAGGGCAAGGATGTGCAAACGCGCTTGGATGACCTTTTCAATGACCCGGTAAGTGTTGACAAAATTGGTGTAAAGAAAAAAAAACGGGAAACTAATTTAAGAAACATGACATCACATTGAATGGCATCACGCGGAAAATAATAAGTTTAATTTGATAAATTCGGTGGTTATTTGTTTAATGTGCTTGATTTTTTTTTTAAAGATTGCATTAACTGCAGTGATTGCGTTGAATCATTGATTTATTGATTAATTTCTAACTGATTTATTGAATCATTAAATCATTAAATCATTAAATCATTAAATCATTAAATCATTAAATCATTAAATCATTAAATCATTAAATCATTAAATCATTAAATCATTATATCATTAAAGCATTAAATCATTAAATCATTAATTCATTAAATCATTAAATCATTAAATCATAAAATCATTAAATCATTAAATCATTAAATCATTAAATCATTAAATCATTAAATCATTAAATCATTAAATCATTAAATCATTAAATCATTAAATCATTAAATCATTAAATCATTAAATCATTAAATCATTAAATCATTAAATCATTAAATCATTAAATCATTAAATCATTAAATCATTAAATCATTAAATCATTAAATCATTAAATCATTAAATCATTAAATCATTAAATCATTAAATCATTAAATCATTAAATCATTAAATCATTAAATCATTAAATCATTAAATCATTAAATCATTAAATCATTAAATCATTAAATCATTAAATCATTAAATCATTAAATCATTAAATCATTAAATCATTAAATCATTAAATCATTAAATCATTAAATCATTAAATCATTAAATCATTAAATCATTAAATCATTAAATCATTAAATCATTAAATCATTAAATCATTAAATCATTAAATCATTAAATCATTAAATCATTAAATCATTAAATCATTAAATCATTAAATCATTAAATCATTAAATCATTAAATCATTAAATCATTAAATCATTAAATCATTAAATCATTAAATCATTAAATCATTAAATCATTAAATCATTAAATCATTAAATCATTAAATCATTAAATCATTAAATCATTAAATCATTAAATCATTAAATCATTAAATCATTAAATCATTAAATCATTAAATCATTAAATCATTAAATCATTAAATCATTAAATCATTAAATCATTAAATCATTAAATCATTTAATCATTAAATCATTAAATCATTAAATCATTAAATCATTCCATCATTCATCCGTTATGCATTAATTGCATTGATTCGTTCAACCATATATTTATTGATTCAGTAATTGATTGACCTATTGATTACAATGACTTTATTGTTTCCTTTGTTAGCAATGATCCATTTTCTGTTTATAACATTGAAACCATTGTTTACATAGATTTCATTTATTTCCATTGATGACTTTGATTGCATGGATTCAATTTCATTTATTACATTGACTATACTGACTGTTTCATTCCCATTAATTACAAAGATTTCATTGGTTCCATTTTCTACCGAGTTTGGTTTTATTGATTTTACTGATTTTAATGAATTTATTGATTTCATTAATTCATTGTCTAATTGATTAATTATTTCACTGTTTCATTTGATTGATTCCTTTGATTAAACTGATTCATTATTTCAATCAATTCATTGATTCCATTGTTTATTGATATTGATCCCCTTACTTCACTGATTTCATTGTTTTTATTTATATCATTGATTTTATTAACTTCAATGATTTAACTGATTACATTTTTTTCATTGATTTGATTGATGTCATTAATTTCATTTATTCATTGTGTCATTGATATCATTGATTCCCTGATTTTATTGATTTCAGTGATTCCAAACATTCGACAGATATTCGTGATTAATTGAGTCATTTGGTTAATCGATTCCAGTGACTTTATTGATTAAATTGATTTCATTGACTTAATTGATTCCATTGATTTTATTGATTTAATTGATTTCATTGATTTCTTTGGTTTCTTTGCTTTCATTGATTTCTTTGTTTCCATTGATTTCATTGATTTTAATGACTAATTTGATTTTATTGATTTCTTTATTTCCATTGATTTTAATGACTTCGTTGATTTTGTTGACTTCATTGATTTCTTTGTTTTCATTGATTTCATTTATTTTAATGACTTCATTGATTTGTTTATTTCCCTTGATTTAATTGATTTTAATAACTTCATTGAGTTTGTTGACTTCATTGATTTAATTGGTTCCATTAAATCCATTGATTCCTTGATTTCATTAATTTGATTGATGTCATTGCTTTAATTGATTTCATTGATTTAATTGATCTCATTGTTTTAATTGATTTGATTGATTTCATTTATTTCATTGATTTCATTGATTTCATTGATTTCATTGATTTCATTGATTTCATTGATTACATTGTTAATTTAGTGATTTCATAGATTTGATAGATTTCATTGATTTTATTGATTTCATTGATTTCATTGATTTCATTGATTTCATTGATTTCATTGATTTCATTGATTTCATTGATTTCATTGATTTCATTGATTTCATTGATTTCATTGATATCATTGATTTCATTGATTTCATTGATTTCATAGATTTCATTGATTTCATTGATTTCATTGATTTCATTGATTTCATTGATTTCATTAATTTCATTGATTTCATTGATTTCATTGATTTCATTGATTTCATTGATTTCATTGATTTCATTGATTTCATTGATTTCATTGATTTCATTGATTTCATTGATTTCATTGATTTCATTGATTTCATTGATCTTATTGTTTTCATTGATTGTATTGTTTTCGGTGATTTCATTGTTTTCATTGTTTCTATCTATTTAATTGATCTCATTGTTTCCATTTCATTGATTTTATTGATTTCATTGGCTTCACTGATTTCATTGATTCTATTGATTCCGTCGATTTCATTGATTTCAATAATTTCATTGATATCATAAATTTTATTGATTTCATTGTTTCCATTGATTTAATTGATTTCATTGATTACATTGATATCATTGATTTCATTGATATCGTTGATTTAATTGATTTCAGTGATTTCTTTGGTTTCATTAATTGCATTGATTTCTTTGTTTCCATTGATTTCATTGCTTTTTTATTTGCATTGATTTCAAGATTTTATTGTTTCCATTTTATTATTTCATTGTTATCTTTGTTTTTATTTCCATTCCATTGATTCAGTTCAATTATTAATTCAATAAATTTCATTAATTGCAATGATTTCATTGATTTCGTTAATTCCATTTATTACATAGATTTTTTAATTCATTTATTGTATTCATTGATTCTGATTGCATCGACTGCAATGATTCAATTGATTGCATTGATTTCATTGAATGCATTAATTGCTTTAGTTATTACATTTGTATTCATAGATTTATATAAGTTTGTGTTCATTCTTTGTAGGTTTTTGCCAAACTAAAAAAAGTTACTCCTAATTTTCGTGAGAAAATCACCGTCATCAGCGGTGATGTCTCTCTGCCCGCCCTGGGCATCTCCGATGAGGACAGAGAGTTAATTCGCGAACAAGCGAACATTATAATACATGGAGCTGCTACCGTAAGCTTTGATGAAAAACTTAAAATGGCCACTGCCATTAATGTCAGCGGCACCAAAGAGATTTTAAAGTTAGCCAAAGAAATTGTCCACTTAAAGGCAGTGGTCCACATATCCACCGCCTTTGCCCACTGCTATCGCTTTCACATCGAAGAAAAGCTCTATAGCGGTGAGCTGTCGGGTGACAATGCCTGTAAGTTGACCGAGTGTCTGGACGAGGATACTCTGAATGCCATAACACCGGCTTTGATTAAGGACTTCCCTAACACGTATACGTTCACTAAGGCCTTGGCTGAGGACATCATACGCAAGGATGCAGGCAATCTACCAGTGACCATATTTCGTCCGGGTATAGGTAAGTGTGTGATGGGGCGGGAGGACAGGTCCAATGTCATATATTTAAATATCCAAATCATTGCAGTTGTCACGACTTATCGCGAACCCATTTCCGGCTGGATTGACAACATGTATGGACCCTCTGGCATCATTGTGGGTGTGGGCTCCGGTGTGATGCGGGTCTTCAGAGCCAGGGTAGAGAATGCGGCCCAAATGGTGCCGGTGGATTTGTGTGTTAATGCTCTGCTAACCAGTGCCTGGGATATAGCTAGGAATACGTGAGTAGTTACATATTTGCCAGCAATTGTTTCCTTCCGGCTATGGAGGATTAATAATAATGCAATTTTTTGTTGCCTCCATTTTGTTTACAGTTATGACAATCCGCCCATTTACAATTTCATACCCGATGCCGATAACCAGGTCTGCTGGCGTGAATTCATGGACTACGCTACGGTGTATGGCCGCAGACTGCCGATGCGTAAATCCATTTGGTATCCGTGCATCACAATTGTACGCTCGCATTTGTTATTTTCGTTTCTCTCCTTTTTCTATCATACATTACCCGGCTTATTTATGGATATGTTAATGTTGGTTATTGGCAAAAAACCCAGGTAACGTGTGAAAAGTAAATATTTGGCCAATGCCGCCACAAAACCGTCGCATATGCCAATATGTGGCAAAACCCCGCCAAAAAAAGATGAATTGAATGAATAAAGAGGGGAGGGATGAAAACGGCCTAGTAGCTGACAAGCCCAAAAGTAAATCAAAGTGAAAAAAGGGCCGTAAACGTAACCAAAACTAAACAAAAACAAACGCTGCCCAAAACCCGATCCACTGCAAACAACAATGTCCAAAGTAACGCAGGAAGGCAGCAGGCAAAGCAGTCAGTCAGCTATTCATTTTTGCCTCGCGGTTGTTCTTCCTTTGCTGTATTGGATCATTGTGTTTGTTTTTTGTTGTTGTTTTTCGTCCAATGAATTTTGATTAACCTTTTTTGGTGCAGGGGCAAACCCTACAGTAGTCAGTGACTGTGAGAGAATAAGGAGGACAATTTTCCAGATTTCAGAAGGTGCATTGATTTTGAACTAACGTGGGTCGCTAATAAGCTTAGGAATAAGGTATCCTGCTTTGGTGTTTCGGAGTTGAAGAAATTATCATACATTAGAGTCGTGGGTAAAAAATCCTTTATAGGAATATAATAAGTTTGCCGTTCAATAAGTTGCGCACAACCTCATGTTAGAAATATGGATTAGACAGTACATCGCATTACATCACATTTTGGGACTCAATTCTAAGGATTGCATCTAAAAGTAGCCCCAAAAATAAGAACTTCTGCGTCATTTGTTTGGGCGTGTTATAAACCTTGAAACTTTAAAAGGCTGTATCTCATGGACTATAAGAGGTATTAAGCTGATATTTGTATGTGTTGTTGTTACAGTATTAATTACAGCCTGAGTGGAAGTGGGCTGTGCCACGCCCTATTTAAAAGAAACTATTATAACAGGCATCATGTTAGTTTGATTGTCCTGAAAATTTCACAATATAGTAGAGATATAAAATATTTCACTATTATATACTTACGACAAAGAAAATGCAATTCCTTAAACGCACATTGGCAAAAAATATTGGATTTACTTGAAGACTGACTTTTGACCTCTTTGGGGCACGTGAAATAGTTGTCCGATCCCAGTGACAAATAAGCAACGACTTCTGCATGCAACAAGGCCTTCTTAGATATTTAGACGTCATGTTATCTAGGCCGCGCTTTTTACACGCCTTCTCCTTCCTTTATAAAATATCCCGAGCACGTGTTCACTCCATACTTTAAAGACTACTCAAAGAAGGCCTGCAGATTCTTTGAGAAGGGAGAATTAAGGTTTTCGATGATTTGTTATACCACTATTTCGTTTGTGTACACATTCCGTCTACCTTCCCATAGAAGACATGCCTTCGTGTGTTTTTCTTAAAATAGATTCTGATTAGTTTTAGTCACACAATTCGAATGCATCTTCATAGGCTAAAAGGTAGCATGGCTGATCTAGAGAGTACAAACTCCATCAAGGTTTACTGTCGTTGGAAAAAAGTGTAAGATTAAAGAGAAATATATAGAAGTGTGAAATATCTATAAATAAACCAAACAATTTGTGGGTGAGGTGACCAATTTTCAAGTCCTTATGTTCTCATGCGTATGTAGGCCTTACATTAGGCCTTCTAATTGGTAGCGACAATGGAAGGCCTTGCCTCCCAACGACACCATTTGTTATTTGGAAAGGAAGAATTAATGCAGAGGGAAGAAAGGCCTACTTACTAGGTTATTATTGTTGTTGTTGTAATTCTTCTATACCGATTTTCAATTTAACGGCACTACATCGGGTATGTAATCCGACTCTGTTTTGTTCCTTTGTAGATAACAAGGTTTGTGTCAAGGATTGCTAATTGTTGTTTTTAAGTTTTAACTACCATTTTCCTCCAAAAGATGGCGCCACCTGGTTTTGTTGATTTATTTTTATGATATTGATAAATCTTTTTCCTTTTGTCCTTGGTCCTTGCGCAATCTGGATTTTTTGTAGTGGAAGCATCATGGATGAGATTTGTTGGCTGTAGAACTCGAAAGTATTTGAAAAGTTATTTTTTCATCGATGTTGATGCCAGTGCCCCGGCCGGCAATCGAACCCGGCACCTTCGGATTGCAAATCTACGTCGTTACCACTGAGCTATCGAAGGCCACGGTCTTCTAGGTCCTTCCTTTCTCCGCTGAAAGTCTATACATTTCGGTGCAGCCCTAATGTATACAGAATTGAGTCCCAAAGTCAAATGTTGTACTTTGCTATACAAGATGACCATATACCCAGAGATATTGGGAATGTGGTCGCAGAGATATAAAGTTATCGTGTCCTAGCGGAACCAGATCATTATAACTTTTCCCAGTCGGGTACTAAAAACCCACAAATCATTATCGCACAAATTAACTATTAAAACAGTTGATAGCTGCTTTTTCATTTCCCTATGTGCCACGTATTAAACTCGCCACAAAATGCAGGGTATCCTGCATTTCGTCCTCTCGGTGGCATATTGTCCACATTGTTTCCGTTTTACTCCCACTCCCCCCCGTCTCTCTTCAAATATTTACCTTTAATGCGGTTGATTGTGTTTTGTTATGCCTTTTTGTCATACATAGTATCTCATCACATTCAAAACTTTTCATTTGGGTTTGTTTTTGTTTCCTCTCTGTTTTTTTTTCTTGTTTTTTTGTTGTATCCCCTATACAGAATGGTGAAAATTTATCGCAAAATTCACAAATTTTGCAAGGTGATGGAGTATTTCTCGATGAACGAAATCACATTTGACAATACCAATGTGCGAGGACTCGCGGACAAATTGGAAGCAGCGGATAAGCAATTGTTTGCCTTTGATATGCGAGAAGTCGATTGGCAGGAATTGTTTCGCATCAGCTTGTGGGGTCTGCGCTCCTATGTGGTAAAGGATGAACCGAGCACAATACCCGAATCGGTGAAAAGGCATAAACGGTAAGTAGAACACTAACACACTGACAGTCGCTTCTCTTAGCCGCCCACTGGTGCAGTAAGCTTTAGGACGTATGTCATAATGTAGATATCGTAGTAGTTGTCGTTGTTGTCGGTGTGCTTGCTGACAATGGCGTTGCTGATGATGCCGATGATTTGTATCATTGTCACTTGGCTGTTGTTTGTCCTGTTGCTGCCGTTATTGATATCATTTTCCTATAGTTTTTGTTTTATCGTCATTTTTGCTGTCTTGTGCTCTTGTTGTTGATTGTTTTCATAATTTAAAGAAATTTCTCATCTTTTCATTTCGCTTTCTTTGGTATTTATGGCGTCTTTTCCGTCTTTTGGTTTCTTTCTCTTTGCAGCTTGAAGTTTTTACACTATGGAACGCTGTTTGTGATTTATGCTTTGTCGTTTTTCATTTTGTATCAATTATTCAAATTTGTCTTGTTGTAAAACGCCAAAGAACGAAGTCGGAAATGTAAATGTCTTTTTCCGGACTTCCTGCTGCCGCTGTCGCTGCCACTACTACTGCTGCTGCTGCGCTGATGCTATTGCTCTGTATGAATGCCTGTGTGCGTACATTCGAGTGCGTGTAAATCACATTTTCCACTTTTCGATATGTTCTTGCTACTCCAACAATGTTATTTTTTCGCTTTCCTTTCATTCTTGTATATTTATCTTTTGAGTACCAAAATTTATTACTTCAGTGTCTTCATTTCACTTCAGTTCTGCTGTCTTTCATCATCATGTATCTTTGTAATATTTTTTTTTTTTAGTTAAATTCAACTTTAACGAAATTTTGTACGTTTATTACGTCTCTCTGAGTGTTTAGTGTGTAATTCAGAGATTTTTTTCTGTTTTATTTGTAATATTTTAGTTATTTTATTGTTATTTTTTAGTTTGTAGTCTTTAAAATGAAAGAAAAAAAAATATTTTTTTTTTGTTTACTAATATTTAAATTATATGTACGTATGTATTTTGTATGGGTAAAAAAGTCGAATAAATAAATCAATATGAATTAAAACTGTTGGTGTTGTGTTGTTTAATTTGATATGATTGCAAAACTGTGATTGCATAGTATGGTAATTGGTGACTGTGGTTATAAACGTCTCAATTCAATTCACATGTGTATGCCAACATATTCTGAGGCCTAAAGATCTTTAAATGCACAAAACAACTAGAAGAAGTCAAAAGCCTAAATTTTCTATGGATATGTCTTCTTCATAGATATGTAGAGAAAATAGTAAAAGCAAAAGTAAACTTGGTTATACAAGGTAAAAAGAGAGTTTGTAGGATAGGTGGACGATACCTTTAGTCTCTCACATTTACTTTTTGTCAATCATTTTTAGTGAAATGTCAAATACTGAGCTTGAATTGTGTATATGAGCTGAAAATATTTTCATGCATTTTGTTAATATCAGCTCGAGAGTATGTACAGCAGGTGGGAGTAGTTTTTACCCGATATTGGTCATCTTGGAACTTTAGCTTTCCTACAAGAATATAAACTTGCATATAAAATTTCAGCTTGATATTCCTATAACGACGGCTGTAATCGCGTGGACAGTTAGACGGACTACCCCGAAAAGGGGGAGTTTATATGGGACGTGAGAGTAATTTATTTCCCCACATGGCTTACCCTAAAAATTAACGTCCTCATGAAGGATAGAAGCTTGCATACCTAATTTCAAATTTGCATACCAAATAGACCCCAAAAGGGGGAGTTAGTATGGGACGTGGGAGTAGTTTTTGACCGATCTTGCTCCTATTAGAACTTAACCTTCGCTATAAGGATAGAAGATTTCATTCCAAGTTGTATACAGACAGACGGACAACTTTAAATCGACTCAGAATTCGACGCCAGTCATTTATATAAGGACGGCAGCGGAATGCACGGACGATTTTTTTTTGCGGAAATTAAAAATGATCTACCGGAATATTGTGATACTTGATGTAAAAACTACATGTCGGAAATTTGAGTAAGAACGGACAACTACTGTCAAAAGTCAGGTTCTTAGTAAATGCTATATTTATACCATCACCATACGGGCAGGAGGGTATGTATCATTTGATACGACCTAAAAGTGTAGCACATAGAAGAAGTCACTTTAGCTCTAGGTTACTTTGATTCGATTCATGACTTTCTAAGTCGTTTGAGCAATGTCCGGCTGTTCGCAGGATAAATTTCGAAAGACGCAACCAAATGTTTTGAAATTTTGTACGAATTAAGATTTCCCCAAAACTATTTACGGTATTGCAAATGGGTTACATGGCCCCGCCCCTTCTGGTACCTCCCATACAAATACATCATTCCGCCCACTTTAGAAATCGAGTAATCTATATATAAAGATGGCTTGGATGACTGACTGATCACTCCCCAGCCCAAACGGCTAAAGCTAGAACCGTGAAATTTGCAATTTAGGTTCCTTTTATAACATAGGCGCGCACTAAGGCAGTATTTTTAGAAATTTGGACTGCAAGGGGGTAAAGTAGGCGTGGCACCGCCCCTTATAGCTCAAATTTGAAATGACTGTATTTCATAAACCAAAAAAGGTACGAATCCGAGATTTGATACGTATGTTGGTCGTACAAGAGCAATTATTTTGCTGAGGAAAGTGGGCGGTGCCACTCCCTTTTTTAAAATATCATCATAGTCATTATATTGGCCAAATAAATAAACCGATAGCAATGAAATTTTCGCAGTGGCGTTCTGTCCATAGGGCCTCAATCATAGGCTTTATTAAAAAATAATTAGACAAAGAGGCGTGGCACCGCCCACACATACTGAAATTAGGATCGGCCATATCTCACGTGCCATTAGTGGTGTAAAGATGATATTTCCTACATATGTTTCTTGTACAAGGAAGATTGCTTTTCGCTGGGAAATTGGCGGTGCCACGCCCCTTTTGAAAAAAATCGTTATATCAGCGAAATATATATACCGATTACAATAAAATATTCACTGTGTATTACTATCCATTTGGCCTCTATCATAGGCTACATGAGAACATAATTAGACAAAGGGACATGGCACCGCCCACACAAACCAACATTTCTATCGGTCATATTTTATGAGCCATGTAAGGTTTGAAGGTGAGATTTTCTACATACATAAAAGGTACATGGAGGATTACACATCGCTGGGAAATGGGTGGTGCCACGCCCCTTTTGGGAAAATTGTTATGTTGGTCATATTAATACAAATTGCTTGATTAAGTGATTAGGTGACATGGCTGTAGGTACGATGATGAAATTTGGGGTGGTTGTTCCTCTTTTTGAGTAAACGTCTGCTAAGAATAGATTTTTAGAAATTCGTACTTTCAGGGATAAAAATTACCAACAGGGGACAAAACTAACACCATCACCCAGATCAATCGACTACTACTGCGATCGTGAAAGTGCTAGATAAAAAAAATAATTAATAAGAGTGTTCAATAATCCCCAATATCTACAGATTTTTATACAGTAAACATTTAGTAAAAATATTATATTCAAATGTATTCCTCTGCATTATATTAAAATGTATTAGTCTGCACACATGCTGCAGACTATAAAGCGATTCTAATAAGTATAACTGCTGTTGCCCAGCACATTTTGCCATAAAACCATTGCGCATTTTTAATGATTCACACAAAAATGTAACACCCTGATTGACATTCAAAATAGATTTAAATTTGACCTTTTCTATTCTGCCATTTCTCAATCTTACGGTTTTATGGTCAGGTCACATTTGCCTTAATTTTATTCATCCATAACAAAAGTAGTAGACGGACGTTGCATTCCTACTCAGGCACGTAATTAAAACACATAAACATTTTAAGAAATTTATAAAATTTTTTCAATTATTTTGCCACTCTTAGATTAATGAACATGAATTCTCAAAGGCTGCATTAGTGTAATATCCCCAAAGTAAAACCCATAACTTTTATGGCCAGTGTTATAATGGCCAAGACAACAATAACAAAAACAATAACAAAAAATAAAAGTAACTTGTTCAATGATTTTATGTTTTCACCTTAATTTAACAACAAAATGTTGTCATTTTTAATTAATTTCTTTAACTTATGGAATTTTCATTTAGTGATGGTAGCGGTGGTGGTGGTGGTGTTGGTGGCAGCAGCAGGGAAACCTCTGTAAAAGCAGCCAGAAAGTTGGGGGCGAAAAAATCAAAACAGCTAACAAATGCGTAATGAGTTTCACAGACATTGAAGTCAAACAACAGCATAGAGTGGCAGTAAAGGAAACAGCAACTGACATAGAACCTCATAAAACTGTTGTACTGTTAAAGTAAGTAATATTTTTTTTGTGTGTATGCTACATGTTTTCTCCTTTTTTTTCTTTCTCTAGGCTAATAACAAAAACACTTCTCCCTCCAATATGCACACGCACGCCCTCAACATTGCTACAAATCAAGTTGTGTCTGTCCTTCAATATTTATATATGTACTATGCCGAGCAAGTAGTAGTGATACACTAAATTTGGTAAGTGTAACTGAGCTAGCAGCAGATTGAGTGTTGGATGGAGTACATAACATACTACTAGTGCTCACATAGCACATAGTTGGCAGTATTGTATTTTTTTCGGCTTTGTTTTTTAATAATTTCGAATCCCCAGTTAAACATTTTCTGTTGTACCACAACTCTTTATGGGGGGTCTGGGCTAGGGGCACAAGGAAGTACGAGTATGAACTCTGCTCAACATCAAAACTAAATGAAATTGAAAGCTAAAAAGGATACACCACAAGTATAGCAACAACCATATCATTGGATGGACAAAAACAAACAAAAAAAAAACAAAAATCCCTGCACTTTATATGTTTGAGAGTAGTGCCCCTATGCGGGAGTACAAAAACAGAAAGGTATTGGAGATTGAATGAAAACAACAACATGAGTTTACACGAGGAAGGTGGCAGGAGTATAGTTTAATATCACCGCAATGTACAGCAACACTCATGGGCATAAGGAGGGTAGTATGGGAAATGGTGGGAGAACATTTTGAGTTCAGAATGAAATGGAAAAATTACTAATGAAATATAAACTTAGGTGACTTATAAGTATGTTTTAAGGTTAAAAGCATGTATTTAAAAAAACTGCCTAGATAAGGAATTAATTTCAACTAAGACAGTCTGTAGAGAAACAAATAGTGGGTAAACCCGAAATTTAAACACCCAACCATAGTAATTTTTTTTTAATCCTTTCCTATGACTATTTTCATTAAATAAAGTAGAATAGACCAATTGGGGTAATTCTGGTTGATCTCCGTACTTCCTTATGAATATGTTGCAAGACGGCTCGACTCATAAAATAGAAAACCTAATTACCGGAGGTAAGCGCTCCAATAAGAAATGTGTTTTAATTTTTGATTTTAATTGTCAACAAATCCATTCTCACGTTGAATATTGACGGTCAAATTCATAAAATTCGTGTTGGACATTTTTGGCTGATATCATGTTTGACACAGTTGTAAATATATTTACAACTGATGATGTACCATAGTGCATCAATTGTCACAAAAGGATCTGAAGATAAACTCGTCATGGAGTTCGAAAAGCGTCGTCCTAGTGCGTGATACAGAATTGACCATTAATATCAACAATAAAAACAGTTTTCTGATCGTTTAGCCAATTTGCTGTATCATTTGATACTCTAACACAAATACGATCAACTAATACTTACAATCGACACTGTATAGTATATACTTATGTTTATATTGCTGACCGGCCGTGGCATAGTGGTTAGAACACGCTACCATGCGGGAGATCGCAGGTTCAAACCTGGCTCCAGTCATCTTAAAAGAAAAAAATAAATAAAATTTTCTTTCATTGTCGGCTCCCCTCGAATGTTGTTGACAGCAATTTCGCAGTATTAAGCGTCGATTCAATCGTCGTGTCTAGTAAGAGCTTCTCAAACAGTGACGTTCGCATTCGTCGATAAACAAATAGGTGCCGTTAGTTGTGAATCTAAAAATAGAAAGCGTGTTAATTCACAACAACGCGAGAAGCTATCCCATACCTCATTCATGGGGTGCAAAGGGAAATTAAGTTATATTGCTGATTGATTAAAACATATCTTACTTACCTACTTACTTACGTGGCCCATTACAACTTACGAAGGTGGTTCATAAATTAGAGGTCTTAAGTATTAAAGAATTCCACACGCTTCGGTCTTTTGCGTGCGTTCTCCATTTAGACCAACCAGATTGTGGTACGTCGCCTACTACTTGGTCCTTCCAACGAAGTTTGGGCCTCCCTGCTTTGCGCCGACCTTCAGGTTTGCCATCAAACACCTTTCTCGCTGGAGCATTTACTGACAGTTTTAGCTACGTCGATGTGGTGGTAAAGCTTATACAGATCTTGGTTCATTCGATGGCGAAATTCGCCGTCGGCACCGATAGGTCTATATATATTTCGGAGTACTTTACCTCGAATACTGCCAGGTATTTAGAGACAAGGTGGTATTACTAAAGTCCGTAAAAAACATCTATTGGCGATCACTATTCTCCGTTTGATTTCATGGCTGACACTATTTTTCTTATTGCTGGGTATCCGAGGTAGGTAAATTCATTTACTACCTCAAAACAATAATTTTCAACGTTCACGGTGCGTCACCATCGACTGGACACTTTGTTCGTCGAAATCATTATTTTTGTTTTGTCCTCGTTGATCTCTAAACGTATTTTTACTTACTCCTTTTCAAGTGATGAGAAAACTGCAGTAACATCCCTCAGATTTCGGACAATGATGTCTATATGTTCGGCATAGGCTAGTGGCATGTGGCTCTTGTGGAATAAGATGCCAGAAATCTTGACACCCGCCTTTCTCATCATCTTTTTCATAACTATATTAAATAGTGTACGGGACAAGCTATCACCCTGCTGAGACCTCTTTCCGTGTTGAATGATTCAAAGTGATCCTTACCAATTTTAACCGAAAATTTGGTGTTTTTGAAGGTGTATCTTCAAAGTCGTATGCAGGAATACCAAACTCAGACATGGCTTCATATAACTTACTCTTTATAGTCGACAAAGAGGAGGTAGGTGTCGATCTGCTTTCATGAGATTTTCCAGGATTTGTCGTTAAATTAATGTTTGATGCGTCGTAGATTTACCAGGTCTAAAGCCGCACTTTTAAGGTCCAATTAGTTTTTCTACAATTGGCTTTAGACGTTCACACTATATGCTCGAAAGGACCTTGTACGCAATTGGTATTAGGCTTATTCCACGGTAGTTTTTAAACTCACTACGATCTCCTTTCTTGGAGATCGCTCTCCTCTGGCCAGATGTTATTCATGAGCTGATGCATGCCCCTAATCAGCTCCTCCCCACCTGCCTTAAACAATTCAGCCGGGAGACCATCGGCTCTAGCCGCTTTGTTATTTTTAAGGCGGGATATTGCCACACGTATCTCGCTCTGGCTCGGAGGTGGACACTAAATACCATTGCCATGGATTAAAGCGGGGTCTTCTCGAGTAGTGTCCGTATCCAGTAGATTTCTAAAACGGTCTCTCCATATCTTTAGAATGTTATCCGGGTCCTTCACTAGCTGGTCATCGCTGTCCTTGCAGGAGGGTAGCCCTGTTTCACGCATTATCTACTTCGGAGCAACTCTGTGCACTCATCCCGTCTCTTTTTCAGCTCCTTCTTTTTCCGTCTAAAAAGACGAGTTGCGTCTCTTCTCTTCTCGCTGTGCCGTTCACGAACAGCTCGCGTTGCCATTGGCAGAAGTTTCGCCCTGTATGCAGCATCCGTCTCTCTAAAACTGATCGCAGTCAATGTTCGCAGCCCAGAACATTCGATGCGTGCCATCCATCGCCTACCACGTGATCTATTTGATTGCTCGTTAATTGATCTGGAGACAACCATGTTGCCTTATGAATATTGATATGGTCAAATCTAATGCTGCTAACTACCACATTTCTTGCCGGAGAGAAGTCTGATGCTATTGCCCGACGTTTCGGTTTGCAGACTGAATTTTCCGATGGTAGGCTTAAATGCGGTCTCCCTGCCTATTTTAGCATTAAAATCGTCTAGTACAATTTTGAAGTTATGACTCGGCCTACGGTCATATACATTTTCTAGGCTACGACCATCACTTTTTGTCATCGCTTTTCTCTTCTGTAGGAGCTTGGGCACATATAAGTGTTATGTGGAAATACTCTGCCTTGACTCTTATGGTGGTTATTCGTTCACACACCGGCTTAAACCGTGAGACTAGGTATCGGAATCTCTTGCCAACCACAAATCTAGATTCAAACTCGTCCTTGTCCGCATGGCCACTATAGTAGATTTTGCACGTCTTTATGCTCGAGCACTCGTGTTTCGTCCACCGGATTTTCTGTACAACTGTTATGTCAGCCTTGTATTCTTCGAGGACTTCCGCCAGTTGGATGGAGCACCTGGTCTATACAGTGGTCCTCAAGCCATGGTCCTTAATTCGGTTGCGGTGGTCGTTAACGTTTTGGGGGTTCTTCTGCGCTTCACAAGTCAATATCCAGCTCATACATCTTATAATTCAGACCATGAGTTCATCTGGAATACATATTTTTGATCTATAAGATTAAATCAATTTTAGTTTCCTATCAAACTTAAACTTTAAGCGCAGCACAATACTGTAAGGAAAGTACACTTTTTTATGCTGGTCTTTGCTAAATATAATTTTGATGAATTTTTTTAAAGAAATCCACCACTATTACATGATCCCAAAGAATAACGTCTGCCTATTGGCTCGCACACATTCAAACTTGATTTCATATCATTTCCTTATTACTTTAATTCCCAACTTATCCTCAACATACCTCGCTGATACGTCTCGTACATACTCATAAAGTAGGTAAGCAGTAACAACAACAACAAAAAACCAAAAAAACAATACCCTAACGTAACAAACAACATCCGCAACAACGGCAGCCCAAGTAAAAAAGAAAACCTAAAAACCATAAGAAACCAAGAGGAAAAATCTGAACAAATCTGAAAACAACAACAACAGCAGCAACTGGCTGGCAGTACCACTACGACTAGCAGGCCAAGCGACACGTAAGCGGCAGATGGATGAACGAAATGAAATGGATGGGAAATAAACGTAAAAACGGTTTGTCAATCACTGCATACTGTTGATTGGAGTAATTTAAGCGTCCCTAAAGCAACACTCAAGAATTATGACATCAAAATGCTCTCAATTAAAGTACTTTTGCGCAGCGCACAACGCTGAGCGCTACAAGAACAACAACAGCATCAGCATCATCATCATCACAACATCGGTACTTTCAACGCCCGACCACCCAACACAACAACATGTTTGTAACAACAACTACAACTACGGCAACAGCAAAATAGTATTACATTCAATGGTTGAACAGTAACAACATTAGGAACAACCAGCCAGAAAAATTCAATGGGTTGTTTGCTGGCTGGGGGAGCTGTTGTTGATCATGAACTCATCACAAGCTTGCATGGATGGTCCGGAGGACGTATGCATCGATATGCGATGGTTTAAGTCCGCGCTGTTGGTCTTGATGTGTTTTTGTTGCTGTTGTTGTCATTTTTGATATGATTATTATTGTTTGTGATGCTGATGTTGTTGTTGTTGGTGTTATATGTTGCTTAAGTAAATCTTTTCGGATGAATATATGAAAATGTCGAATCCTCAATTCGTCGTCACATGGTGGATAGTTTTGATGGCACATGACAGTGTTTTGAGTGTTGCAGCAATGACGAGCTCGCGCAGTGACTGTCATAAGTTTTCGATTGAATGTTAGAAAATGGAGAAAATCAAATCGATATTAAATTATTATGGCATGTAACTTGACAAAACGCATAATGCGGAACTTCTTCTTTTTGGGGCTACTTTCACGTTCTGTTCTCAGAATTGAGTCTCAAATCAATGAGCTTTTGCTGTACCAAATAGCAAAGTATTTAAAATCATCCTTTTCATACACAATTTTTCTTCTTAAGGATTTTTGCCTCATTCAGTAACCCCGGCCATAACCTACTACTATATCTAAATATCTATCACCCCAAAATATAACCTTTTAAAACTATATCCACAAAAACAAGCTACATTAACCAAGCTACATCCTTAACATTCTTTAACTATCTGAAACATGAACCTTAAGGAAATACAGCATGGAGACTGATATATGTATAACCTGCCCACACCTCTAGGGAGTCACTACAAAAACTAAATTGTGTTACCCTCTTTCTCACCTTTAAAAACTCCACACGCACACTTTTAATATTATTTATTCATGTGCTACAAAACCTGTGGGAATTTATCGCATGTCACACATCTTTTCATTTAAAAAATCCTAAGTGAACATAAATGTGACAACTTTTATAGTGACCCCACGCATGTCAACATCATTTGCGCTTTAGCCCTACCAAGGATATGGTCGTAAAACTACAATAACAAAAACAACAAGCCCAAGGTCCCATTTCGCCCGCACCCTCGCCCCACTCCCACTCGCCAACGCAGTCAAAACAAACAAATAAAAAGTGAACAAGATGGGAGCTGCAGAAAAAAAGAACCCTAGACGATGAAAAACAATTTTTGTGTTACATGTAACACAAACGGCGTAAATGGGAAAAATCTCTCAAATTAGATTTTC
Organism: Muscina levida; assembly: GCA_964034835.1. Taxonomy (NCBI): domain Eukaryota; kingdom Metazoa; phylum Arthropoda; class Insecta; order Diptera; family Muscidae; genus Muscina; species Muscina levida. The sequence goes on from OZ035880.1 coordinate 7,227,049, forward strand.
CAAGCATAAAATGCACCTTTGGGAAAATGCATCATATTAGTAGTAAAAACTTCGACAACAACAACAACAACAAACAACGACACCAACAAGGACGACAACAACCACTTTGGACCATCACCAGCACTAGCACAGCAAGCACGCTAGCAACGGCATTCCGAGCGTCAGAATAAACTGAATCGGAGTATCACACTTCCATACTGACACATGCACAGACACACACACACTCACTCGCACACATATACATACACCTAAAGTGTTATTACTCCACATACATCGTTCACACCAGAATCCTGTGATAACAACTACAACCACACTATGCCATACATCGCATCGTCAACAGGAGCAGGAACTGAAGCGATATCTGCTGCAGTCATAGCTCTGGAACATCACTTAAACGCACAACGGGCAAAATGGGGAAACCCAGAAGGAAACGAAATCGACTAAAGAAACAAGTTCACAAGGCGAGGGCAAAGAGAGGATGGCGGAGCGATTGACATGATGAGTTGTGAGCGACGAGTGCGTTGGGCTATGGGCCACGGGCCGAACTCCATGTGTGAGTTTTGTAGGAGACGTCGTTGCTTTGGGACAACTGTGTGTGTGTGTGCGGGCGGGTTACACTAGGATTATGAGTGTGTGAGAGAGAAATTGAAAAGGAATTTAATAAGAGTTAAAAATGTAAAGAGCAATTTCATGTTAATCTTTTTTTTTTCTGAGAAGAAAACATTTTGGGCGATTGAAGTTTAACCGGAATTGAAAGCGGCGGTTTACAAGCAGAAATGCTTGGCAAGAGAATGATAAAGACCGAATGTACTGGGAACTATTAACAATTGCTGGAAATATGATATGTAAGAAGTTGCAAACATTTATAAATAATATTAAATTTGTAAAAAGAAGTTGGTTCGTATCTAATTTGTTAAATTGTATTTATAAACAAACTTAAATATTGTTTAGTCCAAGTAATTTAATTTGTGATTACTGGAATGTTTCGAATATTTTGTATTTTAAGAATATTAAATAGTAAATTAAATATTAAATTTCGAACAATATGAATTTCTTTTAAATAATGTCGAATTTTTAGACTTTGAATACTTAGAATTTTTCAAATATTTCGAATATTACGAATACTAAGAAAATTTCGAATTTTAAGCATAATTCCAATATTTTAAATAAATACTAATAACGAATATTTAGAAATTTTCAAATATTTCGAATATTTTCAATAATCTAAATATTTGGAATATTTTGAGTATACTAAATATTTTGAGTTTTTTGAACATAACATATAATTAAAGTATTTCGAAATTTCGTAGCTAACAATATGTAATTCGAAGATTTCAAATATTTCGAATATTTCAAAGATTTGAATGTTTCTGTTAATATTTAATATTTCTAAATTTTGAATATTTTAAATTTAGCATTTTTTTATTTTTATGTCGAATATTTTTAGTATTTCGAATTTTCGAACATTATATTATAACGAATAAAAACATTGTGAATATTTCGAACATAAGAAATATTGCGTATATTATAAATATATATATCATATCAAATATATTTAGTACACTTTTCGAAATTTCGAATACATTAAATATCACGTATGTATTAAAAATTACGTTATTTTTGAATATTTGGAATATAACGAATTTTGGAATGTTCACAAAATTTCTCTTATAATTTTTAAACAATTTTGTATAATTCGGAAATATTAAATACATATTACGATAATTTGTAAATATCTCGAAGATTTTAAATATTTAAAATATTACAAACGTATTACAAATATAAAACAATATTTTTAAATTTTGAAAATATAAAATGTAGCATTTTTTTTGGATTTTTGGATTTTTTAATTAAAATTACAAAAAGGTCGATGTCATCAAAAAACAACTAATATTTCGAATATTTAAAAATATCGAATATTTTGCACATTTCAAGTACTACAACTATATCAATTATATTAACTATTTCGAACATTTTGATTTTTACATTTAATTATAATTTTTCGATTATTTTGTATATTTTAGATATTTCGAATACATATTACAAAAAATTTTAATATCACGAATTGGTTCGAATATTTCAAAATTATTGAGAATATTTGAGAATTTGAAATATTACGAATCGTTTTGAGTGTTTTAAATATTAAAAATTTTAGAAAATTAAACATTTTAAAAAATTATAATTTATCAAATTTTACGAATATTAAAAATATTTTAAAAATTACAAAATACAAATATTTAAATATCAGAAAAATTTTCAAAATTATAAAAATTTTGTGACTTTTTTAATAAAATTTTAAAATTATGGATAAAAAATTTTTTCGAATACTTTGAATATTTCGAACATTTCATATATTTTGTATATACGTTTATTTCGAAAAATACCAATATCAAAATTTTTAAAAATAGGTCATATTATTCTATATTCGAAATATACTCAATTTTTAATAATTCGAATATGATCATGTTACCAAAATAACGGATATTTCGAGGATTTAAAATAATTTTGATATTGTCTATTATTTTTATAGTGTGGAATAATTTAAGTATTGGGATATTTTAATATTTCGAAAAATTTAAATACCACGAACAATTTATATATTTAGAATATTTCAGCTAGTGTGATTTTTTCGAATTTTTTGCAAAATTCGTGTATGTGGAATATTACCAATTTTGGAACTATTTCGAATATATAAAAATATTTGCCATTTCGAAAAATTCGAATATCGGAATGTTTATAAAATATAGAATATTTCGTGTATATAGAATAATTTGATATTCCCAAATATTTTGATATTGCCGAATATTTAAAGTATTACGTATATATGGATATTTCGAAAATTTCAAATGCTTCGAATATTGAATATTTCTAATATACGAGTATTTCGGCTATTGTGGTTTTCTCGAATATATTGTAAAGTTCGAATATTTCGAATAATACCAATTTTGAAATTACTTTGAATATATAAAAATATTTAAAGTTTCGAAAAATTCGAATATCATCATGTTTCCAAAATGACGAATATTTCCAGTATTTGGAATAATTTGATATTCTAGAATATTAAAAGTATAACGTACATTTTCATTTTTTCGAAAAATACTTCGAATTTTAAATATTACAAAAATTAGAGCAGAGGAGAATATTCTGAAATATTTCGAATATTCGAAATTTTACGAAAATTTAATATACTTCGGTAATGGATATTTCGAAAATTTCAAATGCTTTGAATATTGAATATTTCAACTATACGAATATTTTGGCTATTGTGGTTATCTCGAATATATTGTAAAATTCGGATATTTCGAATAATACCAATTTTGAAATTATTTTGAATATATGAAAATTACGAATATTTCGAGTATTTTGAATAAATTGATATTCAAGTATATTTGAATTTTTCGAAATTACTTCGAAATTGCAGTTTTAAATATTACAAACATTATACGAGTAGTAGAATAGAATAATATGAAATATTTCGAATATTTAAAATTTTACGAAAATTTTAAATACGGTTATTAAAAATATTTTTAAATTCTAAATATTTTGGATTTTCGAATATTACAAATTACAAATATTCCAAATTTGCCAATTTCTAAAATTACGTATACTTATGTTTTTACCAAAATTATTATTATTATAATTTGAGTACGAATATTACGAACTGTGAATGTTACGAATATTTCCAATATTTCGAATATTACGAGTATTGCCAATATTTAAATGAACCGCATAGTTTTCCTAGTTTTTTAAATATTTCGAAACTTTCACCTATTTTACACATTACGAATGTTATGAATATTCGAAATTAAATATTATAAATATTTTGAGTATTAAGCATTTTAAAATATTTCGAATATTTTTTGTTTTTTTCAATATTCGAAAAACTCAATAAATTCGCGTAACTCAATATATGCGTTATATTTGAAATATTGGAACTGGGTAAAATTTAGGAAATTATTACAATATTATTTGGATGTTATTGCAATTTCAATTTCAATAATTTCGAATATAATAATAAGTTATGTGAATTTATTTAATGTTTCAAAAATTTCGATTATTGTTAATATTCGGCGTATTTGAAATATTGGAAAAATTTTTGATATTGTAAATATTTCGAATATTAGGAATATCTTGAATATCGGAACATTTCAAATATTACATATATTTTGGATTTTTCGAATATTAGGAATATTAAGAATATTTTGGGTAATTCGAAAAATCCAAATAATTCTAATAATATTGTAACAAATATTTTGTGTATAACGAAGATATTCAAATTTCGAATATCGGAAGTTTTCCAATATTTTAATTTTTGCGAATAATTAATGTATTTCGAAAATTTCGGACATTAAATTAATGTTCCATGTTGATTATTTGGTACATATCAAATTCAGCGAATATTTGAAATGTCAAAAATATTTTGAATGTTTCGAAGATGTCAACTATTTCGAAACTCCAAATATTTCGATTATTTGGAATATTTCGTAAATAATGGATATTTCAAAACTTGAAATTTTTGTATATGGGTATATTCAGCGGAAGGACGGACAAGTTCATAAAAAATTTCTATATTTTTAACTTGTTGTTTCTGTAATCATAAAATGAATTTGTTAAACTTTAACATATTAAACTATTATATCGTTGGAAAGTCTCTTCTTTCCAAATCCGCTGAGAAACTTAAAATCGGTTCATATTTATCCGCGATACTGGCTTATAAGTGCGTAAAAGTACGAAAAACCGTTTTTTTACCCTTTACTCAAAATTTTGGGGGTTTTGGGAAATTTGAAAAACATATTCTTGTAGTACTCAGCTGCACCTACAGCAAAATAGTATAATTTCCCAGGTATTGTTTTTTTATCGCTCTGTGTTATTCATAGAAATAGCGTCAAAGGTAAAAATATTTTAAATGTGAAGTAAGTTGTTTATAAAACTCCAACACGTCTTCTTTATTGTACAAAAAAAATATACTGGTCACATAAGAAATTTCGCTAAATTTCACAAGTTTTGTAGACACCTCAAGTTGCTGTGGAAAATTGTACGTGTCCGTAACGCACGTTGTGTTAGTCATAATTTAGAATACAACATTTTAAGTAAAGATTCATTAAAAGAACATTATAGTACTGTCCAAGATCTAAATTTTTTAATTTAAAAATAATCTTCAAAATATTTCAACTTTTCGAAAAAACTACAAAATTAGAAAAAAATCGTGCGTCCTCAACGCTAGGAAATACCTTTTATTTTGAATATTATAAGAAAAATGTTTTTTTTTTAATATTTCAAATTCCGCGAATATTTTGAAATGTTCAAAATATTACTTTGAAACTCCAAATATTTCGATTGTTCGGAATATTTCGATATTTAAATATTTCGATGTTTCAAATATTTCGTATATAACGAATATATTAAATATTTTGAAATTTTGAAACTGTAAATATTTCCAATATTTGGATAAATACAAAGATTTCATATAATTCGATTCAATTAGATATTTTACTATTCAATTATTTACGCAATATGAATTATTACTTGCTCTATTTCCTCCAAGTGTTCTACCCGTCACTGATTCGCGTAAACTGTCATGTTTCACCTTGAATTTATGTTAGATTATAAATCAATTTAAAACTTTTCTTTATTTAATACAACCGGATATTAGAAATGCATCTCTTCGTTGTGTTAGACCAACTCTTTAAAACTTTTATTACTATTTTTTATTGGCTCAATGCTAACTTGGCCAGTAAGTTAATTCTCTTCTATTGCCAACACTCTTCGTTGGCTTCAAGAGATTTTTCCCTTATTTACTCTTTTGAACAGAAGCTGCATTGTGTTTACACTCTCAGATGCTGCCTGCAGCCACAACACAATGACAACAATCAATGAAACACACACACACAGGACATGCATGACTGGCTGCACAAGGCTCTGCGGACGTGTTGGGCGCAGCAGTCGGTATAAATCCTTTGTTTGGTCTACCCGACAATTTGCAACATTGAAATGATGACTACATATGCGGAAGTTGAATTTGTTGCTAATGCAACAACAACAACAAAAAAAAAGGAATAGGTTTCAAAACGTTGTTGATGATTGTAACTAGATTTCCCTTAGATTTTTCTCCGCCGGCATCTGCAGAGAAAATTGCATTTGTCCCCTCCACCCGCAAATGCTAAAAATTGAATTCTCTTTTTGTGGCGTTGATGAGTGAGTGCATTTTGGAATTTCTGCTTTTTTCCTGTTTGTATTGCTTTTGCATTTTCATTTTCGGGGAAAACTCATTTTCATGGTTATTGTGAAGACCAGACCAAACACACGGACATGGATTTTACAGCATATGCCAGTTTTCCAGATGCTCCACCATCAGTTGTTGTCCCTGCCACCGTGACGATGGACGTGCTCTAATGTGCCGCGTTTCATTTATTATGCCGGAAAACGGTCGCAAAAATTAATTTACATACGTGTTCAAATTCCAAAACAAAGTAGCAGCAAGCACTAAAGAAGGAAAAGTTTATAAAGTGTTTATTACAAGTTTGGTGAGGAAAAAAAAGAAAACGCAAAATAACACGAAAACAAGTGAATTGCCTCGGTGGCTGGCACTCTTGGTCGGAATTAATGTTTACGTGTTTATTAAAATGCCGTGAAACGGGTGATTTACTTTGCCAATGGTCCCGTGAGTTCAAAACGTGCGGTCACCATCCGCAAACAAATAACATTTACCGCTACTGCCGCCTTACTTGCAAGAGGGTGGCTTATCCTTAATTCTAATACAACGCCACATTCTTTTGCACACGCATTGAAATCCTAACGTAAGTTGGTTGCATGATTTGAATTCCTTTTTAGTTACACCGTCAGCACACAGCGTGTTTATGGCAATCACTTGAGTTCATTTCAGTTGGCGGTGTATGCGAAAACGGAAAGCAAAACGCTCCCTCAAATTTTGTGGCAGCTATGGATATGAGAATGTTGTGGTAAAACCATTAAGAATCATTATCGAATTTTTTAATAGCTTTCAATGTTTTATCGTAAATGTGTTATTGCTGCTGCGGTTTATAATGATGCCAGTTTAGAAAGAAGAAACGTGCATATTTCCTAGGTTTCGTTTAATCAATTTATATGACGGTGTATTCTATGTATGTTGCCTCCCCTTTTACTGATTTAACAAATTGATGAATTTTCGGTGTTGGGTGAGAGATTTGCAAAAGTTATTCGATGGCAAGCTTTGCTCAATACTCATTAAGGGAACTGTGGTACTTGAGGGTACTACCTTTATATGATTTGTATCTTGAACCCTTGCAGTTCATAGCAATGACATATACTCATGCTGAATAGGAGTAATTGCAAATTCAACTGCTACTACGAGAATAACATTTGATAGCATTTTTATTAAACAGGATTAATTTTAATAAATTGTATTGCACCGCCTTTAAGGAATTTTTAGAGTTCTCACAAATTGGAATTGGCTGTAGATAAGGAAACAGTATACTAAAGAATTTAGAATTCCTGCATCCTTCGAAATCAACATGAGTTAACCAGTAACATTTCATACAGTAAAAAATCCATGTAATAGGGTGCGTCAGATTTAAAGGCTAGGCCCCCTGATTTCACCAAAAAGTAAAGGATGATATCGGGACTCCTCTCCTTTATGATAATTATAATATACCTGGGAATACTACCCTGTAATGATAGTATTTTTCTGGTACATGCTGCTGAGCACAAGAAGAAGCTGTTTTTGAAATCCCAAATACCCCCAAAATCTTCAGTTACGGTTTAAAACCCGGATTTTCGTACCGTTACGTACTTATAAGCCAGTAACGTGGTTATATATGAACCGGCCTTTCCCACGTCATATATAGTCATACCCTCACTCTACGGTTCGGAGAAGGAGTCACTTTAGACCCTAAGTTTATTTAAACCAAATTAAAAACTGTCATAATGTCTACAGTTGTAATACATATGTATCTGAACACATCTGTCTTCTGTTTTGTTTTTTTTTTTAATTCTTACATAAATATACTTTAAATTAATTAAAAATTATATTTTCATAATTAATTAAATTAATATTTTTATCAAGTTTTTATGCAAAGGAGTGCATACTATATATGATAACACTGTACGACACGATTTTTCACCCATGATCAAACTGACCAGATTCTGAAAATATAGATCAAAAAAAAATATACGTATCTCCCAGTTTTTCTAGTTCAACTCATTTAAGTTTTTTACGAGCAATTCAATTTTTGGAGCGAAGATCCCATATAGCGACTTCTTCCTGTTCGCAGAACCCTGCGAGTTGTTTACAGATTTTGACCAATTTTTAATGTTTTTAAAATACCCAGGAACTGGTTCTGACGAAGTCAAAATTTGAAATTTGTCACAAATCAAATTTGTCACAAATGTAATTTGCCAACAGATTTTGATGAACTTTTTTTTAGTATCTTTTAAATAGCTAGGAGCTTGTTCTGACGAAGTCCAAATTTAAAATTTGTCAAAAATTAAAATAGTCACAAATTTTAAAAAATTAAGATTGTCACAAATTTATTTTGTCAGTAGATTTTGATAAAATTTTTTATAATTTTTCAAATGGCTAGGAGCGTGTTCTGACCAGCAGTATTCAGCCAGAATATAGGTATGTTTAATAACCTGGCAACCCTATACATGAAAAAATTAATGTTATAATTTTTCTGGCAATTGTTTTGACATTGGATAATTTTATGACAATTTTAATTTCTGATAACGCCGCTCCTGGCCATTTGAAAAATGTTAAAAAAAAAGTTCATCAAAATCTGATGACAAAACAAATTTGTGACATTTCTAATTTTTTTAAATTTGTGACAATTTTAATTTATGACAAATTTTACATTTGGACTTTGTCAGAACCAGCTGCTAGCTATTTGAAAAGTAATAAAAAAAGTTAATCAAAATCTGTTGACAAATTACATTTGTGACAAATTTGATTTGTGACAAATTTTAAATTTGGACTTCGTCAGAACCGGCTGCTGTCCATTTGAAAAACGTTAAAAAAAATTCGTCAAAATATGTTAACAACTCGCAGAGTTCTGCGAACAGGAAGAAATCGCTGTATGGGATCTTCGCTCCAAAAATTGAATTACTCCTAAAAAACGTAAATGAGCTGATCTAGAAAAACTGGGAGATACGTACATTTTTTTTTGAGCTACATTTTCAGAATCTGGTCAGTTTGATCATGGGTGAATCCAAAAGTTAAAATTTGTCTTACAGTGTAATCAATCACATTTCCCTCAGAAAAACCAAAAACATTTATCTTTTGTCCATATTCAAATGTTCCAGCATACTAAACTTGCAAACAAAGTAGCCTATTTACTATTTTATGTTCTAATACACAACAACATTTACATCATAATCATAAAGCCCCTCTCGACTTGTAATCCCTACCGAGTACTTGCAACATCTACCACATTAAGTTATTTACGTACAACCACATTGCCACTTTAAATATCTGCCCAACATGAGTTCCAAAGTTATTCTCGTACCAGCAGTCAGTTTGTTATCATTTTATGGTAATGTGAAAGTGTTCTTGATGCCAAAAAATTTCTAACAATTCGTTTATTTGTCAGTCTGTTTAACAAACGAGACGCATTTTCCAGCAATTTCCTTTTGATTCGTTACACTGTCAGACCTTTTTTTGCATTTGCTTTCCTTCCGACACCGTTTTGCAAATAACCGTGTTACATGATATGTCTATGTTTCTGTTTGTGTCTGCTTCTGTAACTTTAGCTTCGTATGTGTGTGTGTGAATGTGTAAATGTTAATGATTAACATAATAATTATTATTGTTATGTGAATATTACAGTTATTCCTTCTATTCAGCTATTTCGTTGCCCCCTCCCCTCTGTACAGTTTGCTTTCCTTAGCTTGGCGCTTTCTTAACGATTTCTTGTGGCAAAGTGCCGACTGAGCGCATCCTTAGTGGCAACGAAAATGATGAAGAAGAAGAAGACGAAAAAACAACATAACTGAAATGTCTTTAAATGTATTTGAATGTAATCGAGTATTTTAAGCGCCAACATGCAAAAACAAAGTCATAAAACTGTGGTATGAGTGGAGTTTTTTTTTGTGGAGGGTTTTTTTCAGTTTTGGGCTTTCTTTTGTTTTTGTTTAATGGTCTTGGAAAACGCCATACATAGGGGGGAACAGATGAGAAATAGTATAGGAATATATGGACTTAGAGATTTATGAAGTTAAGTAAATAAATATATTAATGTAGAATATTATGAGACATTATGTTAACAGCGTTAAATGAAATAGAAACTTGATTCTTTTGCAGAAGTTGGTAATGAGAATTTGGGGTGGAAACGTATAAGTATTTTTGGGAGTAATTGTATACTCGTATTCTTAAATTTATGTATGTATAAGACTATTTTCATTTGTAGGTGAATTTTATACAGGCTCCTTTGTAAATTGAGGGAGAAATTATAGAAAAAAATTCTATTGTGTTTCTTTGTGTTACTATTTTATATATTTCTTAGAGATTTCTTCCTTAATTTTTTTCTGCTACTGTAGCCAACATGATTTTTCTATTCAGAAATTTTGATGACGTATATGAGCATTAGTAGTGTAATTACGCGAATGATGGTTAAATGATGGTTACCTGGTTAATCCGCAAAGGCATTGGAATTAATATAGTTTTGCGTGTCTTGGTCAAAGGTGGTGGGCAAAGGGGAACATAATTCAAAACATGCCCGGAGTCGCCCCTAGAGGGGTCAAATGCATGATCGACCCCCAATATTTTGGCTCCCCAACAGTTTCTCAAAACATATCCACCCCCTATCTTCACCTCCTAAGGGTGATCCCGTACACCACTCTAACTGCCCAAATGGTGCTCTAGAGGATTCAGATATATGACCGGCCCCCAATATTTTTGCAACCCCAACAGTTTCTCAGAACATACCTCCCCTTTATCTCCAACACTTAAGGTGTTTCTCATAGAATTTTTATTCGAAATCAGCTCCTATTTGTCCAATGGTGCCTCCTAGAGGGGTAAAATGTATGGCCTGGCTTCACTAGTATTTCCCTCCTATCATTTTGCCCGAGCATACCTACCCCTTATCTGTACTTGCTAAGGGGGCTCCCATAAAAAATTTACTAAATTACTCACAAATATTTGGGGCCAAAAAAAAAAAAACGAAGATTAATTAATTGGTATGGGAGTCCCCTGGTGACTTTTGGGCACGGTAAATCGAGTAAACCTTCGTTGATCTTCATGAATTAGTTAATAGTTAATAGTTAATAGTTAATAGTTAATAGTTAATAGTTAATAGTTAATAGTTAATAGTTAATAGTTAATAGTTAATAGTTAATAGTTAATAGTTAATAGTTAATAGTTAATAGTTAATAGTTAATAGTTAATAGTTAATAGTTAATAGTTAATAGTTAATAGTTAATAGTTAATAGTTAATAGTTAATAGTTAATAGTTAATAGTTAATAGTTAATAGTTAATAGTTAATAGTTAATAGTTAATAGTTAATAGTTAATAGTTAATAGTTAATAGTTAATAGTTAATAGTTAATAGTTAATAGTTAATAGTTAATAGTTAATAGTTAATAGTTAATAGTTAATAGTTAATAGTTAATAGTTAATAGTTAATAGTTAATAGTTAATAGTTAATAGTTAATAGTTAATAGTTAATAGTTAATAGTTAATAGTTAATAGTTAATAGTTAATAGTTAATAGTTAATAGTTAATAGTTAATAGTTAATAGTTAATAGTTAATAGTTAATAGTTAATAGTTAATAGTTAATAGTTAATAGTTAATAGTTAATAGTTAATAGTTAATAGTTAATAGTTAATAGTTAATAGTTAATAGTTAATAGTTAATAGTTAATAGTTAATAGTTAATAGTTAATAGTTAATAGTTAATAGTTAATAGTTAATAGTTAATAGTTAATAGTTAATAGTTAATAGTTAATAGTTAATAGTTAATAGTTAATAGTTAATAGTTAATAGTTAATAGTTAATAGTTAATAGTTAATAGTTAATAGTTAATAGTTAATAGTTAATAGTTAATAGTTAATAGTTAATAGTTAATAGTTAATAGTTAATAGTTAATAGTTAATAGTTAATAGTTAATAGTTAATAGTTAATAGTTAATAGTTAATAGTTAATAGTTAATAGTTAATAGTTAATAGTTAATAGTTAATAGTTAATAGTTAATAGTTAATAGTTAATAGTTAATAGTTAATAGTTAATAGTTAATAGTTAATAGTTAATAGTTAATAGTTAATAGTTAATAGTTAATAGTTAATAGTTAATAGTTAATAGTTAATAGTTAATAGTTAATAGTTAATAGTTAATAGTTAATAGTTAATAGTTAATAGTTAATAGTTAATAGTTAATAGTTAATAGTTAATAGTTAATAGTTAATAGTTAATAGTTAATAGTTAATAGTTAATAGTTAATAGTTAATAGTTAATAGTTAATAGTTAATAGTTAATAGTTAATAGTTAATAGTTAATAGTTAATAGTTAATAGTTAATAGTTAATAGTTAATAGTTAATAGTTAATAGTTAATAGTTAATAGTTAATAGTTAATAGTTAATAGTTAATAGTTAATAGTTAATAGTTAATAGTTAATAGTTAATAGTTAATAGTTAATAGTTAATAGTTAATAGTTAATAGTTAATAGTTAATAGTTAATAGTTAATAGTTAATAGTTAATAGTTAATAGTTAATAGTTAATAGTTAATAGTTAATAGTTAATAGTTAATAGTTAATAGTTAATAGTTAATAGTTAATAGTTAATAGTTAATAGTTAATAGTTAATAGTTAATAGTTAATAGTTAATAGTTAATAGTTAATAATTGGGACCGTCCGTGGCCTAGTGGTTAGAACACGCGACTACCATGCGGGGATATTGGGTTCGATTCCCGCCTCCAGTCATCTATATTTTTCTTTCATTGCCGGCCCCCTCGATGTTGTCGACAGCAACATGGCAGTATAGTGTCGAGGCAATCGGCATGTCTAGTGAAAGCATCTCAAACAGCGACGTTCGCATTCGTCGATAAACAAGTAGGTGCCGTTAGTTATAAATCTTAAAATATGAAGCGTGTTAATTCACATCAACCCGAGAAGCTATCCCATACCTCATTCATGAGGTGTAAAGGGAAATTAAGTTTAAGTTAACTTAATAGTTATTAGCAGAGTACGTATTGGCTCGCTCTTTTCGGCTTTTGGCTCGCGAGCTAGGAGCCACAAATTTCAAACGAGCTCTCGGCTCGCGAGCCAATAGCCCAAATAAAGAGCTGGCTCGCGAGCTAAGAGCTACAAAATTGTAAATGAGCTCACGGCTCGCGAGCTAGGAGCCGCAAAATTTCAAATAAAGAGCTGGCTCGCGAGCTAAGAGCCAAGAGGCCAAAAAGGGCTGGCTCGCGAGCTAAGAGCCAAGAGCCAAAAAAGAGCCAGCTCGCGAGCCAAGAGCCCAAAAAGAGGTGGCTCGCGAGCCAGGAGCCAAGAGCTCAAAAAAGAGCTGACTCGCAAGCCATCTCGAGAGCCCATTTGAAATTTTGTGGCTCTTGGCTCGCGACCTAAGTACCAAAGTTATATACTAAAAAGTATTTTTTGTCATAAAAAAGTACCTTAATACCGAAAAGTACTTTTTGGTACAAATGAGTACTCTGGTACAAAAAAAAGTACTTTGTGCCGAAAAGTACATACATTAAAAGTACTTTTGGTACAAAAAAAGTACTCTAGTACAAAAAAAAGTACTTTGTGCCGAAAAGTACATTAAAATAACTTTTTGGTACAAAAGAGTACTCTGGTACAAAAAAAGTACTTTGTGCCGAAAAGTACATTAAAAAAGTACTTTTGGTATAAAAAAAGTACTCTGGTACAAAAAAAGTACTTTGTGCCAAAAAGTACATTAAAAAAGTACTCTGGTACGAAAAACAGTACTTTGTGCCGAAAAGACATTAAAAGTACTTTTGGTACAAAAAAAAGTACTCTGGTACAAAAAAATGTAATTTGTGCTGAAAAGTACATTAAAAGTACTTTATGGTACACAAGAGTACTCTAGTACAAAAAAAGTACTTTGTGCCGAAAAGTACTCTTTGGTACACAAGAGTACTCTGGTATAAAAAAAATACTTTGAAATTTGTGGCTCCAAGCTCGCGAGCTAAGAGCCAATTTTCAGGAAAAGAGCGGCTCGCGAGCGAGCCAATACGAACCCTGGTTATTAGTCCCACTCCTTTTGGTACCTCTCCTACGGGAAAAGAAACTAACCCAAAGCTAGTCCTGTTCTAACCTAGTTTTAACTTAAATATAAGAAGGGGACAAGTCACTTTCATATGGAATTTCCATTGGAGGTGGCAATTAACACCCTACGCCATAACATGGACCAATCTTGTGTAATTTCTACAGTATCTGTTTTAGGACCAACGTCAGGGAACATGACTCATACCACACATTAGGGACATTAGAAACTATAAGAAAAAAATATATTTATTCTTATAAACACTGCAGCTGAAAAAGTACAACCCCCCCCCCCCTAGGAAACCTATACTCAGTCAAATTGACACTTCTTTAACACTTTGAAACCAGTTTAGTAACACGTTCCCTCTTCACCAATCTCTGAATATGTAGTTTTCGGCATTTCACACCTTAATTCCACCTGGTTGTGAAAAATATGTATTTCTCTTATGACTGACGAATAGGAAACTGCAGGATGTTTAAACTTTGTAAAAGTAGATAAGACCCCAGAAAACAGAAACCTTTGCCGCACCCCTTTTGGTACATCTTATACAAATTACCATATTTACCCCCATAGGTTTACATATATATCTTTTTTGTAAGTAAGATGATGTCAGTCATATTTTTACAGAGCTGTACGAAGTGATTTTTCAAAATTCGTCTATTTTGGGTAAAAAGGACCAATCCAAACGACTGAAGCTATAATCCGCAATTTTTTTTTTTCAAAATTTAGTCACTTTATTTACTTTGTGACAGCGGATAAATCCTTAGAATACTGAAACTTTTGTCACAGCCCTTCTGGTACCTCCCATGACCGAGTTCAGCTATTTACACTTATATGCGTAATTAAATGCGTAGGTACACTGAATTCAGTCATAATTTGACCAAGGACAACGCTTTTTAAAATTTGACTCAGGTATGAATATGGATTATATCGGCCAACCCCTTCTGGTACCTCCCATACATAATTAGTTACATATTTTTAGAAAATTAATATTTCTCAGTTTACCTGACTGAAATTTCTTTACTAGTTTTATCTTACTTTATAAAAACGGCAATGAATAACAATCGCCGTACAGCCATTAGCAAAGCCTTTTGTTGATGTTTAAACTACTCCAATTGCTGGCTGCTGTTGCATCTCGTTCGCACACAAATCTGACATGGGAAGTGCAACAATTTACATCCGAACTAGACCAATGTAGGACACATGTTCTCTTTATGTAAGTCGCATGAATTTACATAAATGTTCCATGTCATTTGAATGCAACAGTTTTCAAGAATAACATCTTGTTTCATGCGAATCCTATGAATACATATGTCAAATATATCACACTCACACGAACATTCACACGAACATCATCTCACCACAAGTCTCTAAACAATTGGACATGTGGATTGTGGCCCTATCGAACGACAAACGAACTGTGTTGAGCAAGCGTGCAAGCAAGCAAGCAGTCATAAGTAAAAGTTGACACTCTATCATAGTATTTTCAAAGTTATTATATGGCAAATGTATGCCAGATGAGATATGAATATGTTTGTGAAAAATATGCATAATTGCTGTATTTAAGAAACTGCAGGATATTAGGACCACTTAAAGGAAAATCTGAAATTTGGAGGAAATATAAATGTTTACATAATGATTTGAATTTTTTGTGTCTGTGTTTGTTTTTTTTTTGGCGTGTTTTAATGGTATTGCAAAGGAAATGTGGATTATCGGAAAAGTATATGGTAAAAAACAAAAAGCTTTTATATTCCTGACTTTTTTTGTAACAAACGGTGGCAACTTGGTGGGACAAGAATATTTGCAATTGATGTTGGGAGTGTTTAAGATAATAACAAAGTACAACACATGATTTTGGGATTCAATTCTGAGAACTGCACGTGAAAGTAGCCCCAAAAAGTATAAGTTATGCATCATTCGTTTTGTCAAGTTACATGCCATACTAATTTAATATCGACTTGAAGTAAGTAAGACTAATGTAGGGAAATTTGTCACGTTTTAGGCGTTTTTGTTATACTGTTGTATGGTGGCGTATGATTATCATGTGTAATTTTCCCCGTAAATCATACGCCACGAAGTACAACAGTTTTATTGTAACTGCTACAAAATAAACCCAGTTCAAAATCATTTGATGAATGGAAAAGTGAAACTGTTGCTTATGTAGGGAAACGTCACATGAACAGATTAAAAGAATTGTTATTCTTAACTTTTTTAAATTTGTTTCAGCTTATTCGGACTAGTGGTTCTCGAGTTATGTCAAACAAAAGAGCCTTAAACGTGACAAATTCCCCTATACAATACTTACTAACTTCAAATTGATATTTAATTGCAATGGCATGTAGCTTGTCAAATAGAAAGATGGAGAACTTCTTCTTTTTGGGGCTACTTTCACGTGCAGTTCTCAGAATTGAGTCCTTAAATCATGTGTTGTACTTTGTATGTGACAAATATCGGGTTAAAGAGATGTGACGAATTTGTAAAATATAAATCCTATGGTTGAGTTTCGTATCCCCGAGAAGCTGATACGACTTTGCGGGATAAAAATGACTGACACGAATTCTACCGTGAAAATAGGCAAATAGACAGTTAACATGACTAAAAAAAACGTTTAGATTATACCAGTTCGTCACATCTCTTCAACCCGGTATTTGTCACATAGTTCAGTGAATGTTCTCGACGCCACGAATAGAGTTCCGAATTAATCATCCTGTTATGAGGACAAGTCCAAGTTATTTGTTTCAACGAAAAAAGAGTGGGACGCTGCGTCAATGTCGACAACTATAACTTTGGGGTACAGTCACTCCAAACTCTAATACAAACACCTTGTATACAGTTTTTGTAAAATTCTACTTTCTACTAATAATCTTAAAAACATTCCAATGGAAAACACCCCAACAGCTCTTTAGCATTCCCATGACATTCATGTGTCCCCTTATTCTAATATGTATGTAAATTGGGGTTAAATATTGCATCAGTTTATTTGTCTGTGTAGGAAAACAACAACTGTACTACATTTTCACTGCTGCTGTGTATTTTAAATCTTTAAAATGTGACTAATTTCAAAGTCCCCCCCTCTGTACATTTGTTTGAAATAATTTCATGAAGTTTGTATCTTTGCTGTTTTAGTTATTTTTTTAGTGTCACTGGACTTTAGCGGTAAACAACAGAGAAAACATTTAGGTTTCCCCTGAAAAACAAAATCTAAGGCAATCAAATAAATACATTTTTCATGTTTGAGGCTATTTTGTGAAACAAATTTTGAGAGCAAACTTCTTCTTAGTGTTTGAAAGTGTAAAAATTTTTGATTTGTTGTAGCTGAAAGTACTACTCGTACTCACATACATATGTTGTGAAAAAGAGCCGTTGGTGATTTTTTGAGGACAATGGGATGACAAATGTCCTGACAGTTGTATGGTGTTGTCACACAAACACACACACACTCACTTCAGTTCATATACCAGGGCATACAAAAGCACTTTCACTTTGGCAAGTGATGGTGAAAAGTTCTCATTTCTGTTTTGGTTTAAGGTCTTTTTGTGGCGAACTGTTGGAGATAAGATGTCGTACATGCAATATGATTTAGAATTATTTAAAAGTTTTGCCAAAACTTGTAAAAGAAGTGACAGCAAATAGAGGATAGTCAGGCGTCATTTCAGTATATTTTACAGATGAAGACATTAAAATGTATTTGTGCTTGTTTGTATATGTGTGTCTGTGTATGTGTGCGTTTTGTTTTTCGGTGAGGTGGTGCGGTGGGTCATTGAAAGTTGCTTTGGCAATGATTGCTATTAGAATTATTTAAGGGATTTCTTTTGAAAGTTAAAAACAAAATGTACTGCCAATATTTAACTTTTAACTGAATAATTTGATAATAAAACATAAAACATTGTTGGGGAAATCACAAACAAAATGAGATATAAGAAAACTCTTGAGACATGTCTCAAGTATTGAACGTGTCTTTGTCTTTAGGCAGAAAATAAAGATAATATATTCTTGTGTACATGAAAAGTGACAAGATTTATGGCGTTCGACAAAATATTTTATTTCGTAAATTAGTCTTAAAAGTAGAGACTATCTTTAGTAAAAATAACTTAGTCGATGCTCACATAATTTTTTCGCACTAACGATAGATTTTTATTTTTTTATTAAATTTTTTATTTTTAATTTTTAAGTTTGAATTTTTAATTTTTAATTTTTAATTTTTAATTTTTAATTTTTAATTTTTAATTTTTAATTTTTAATTTTTAATTTTTAATTTTTAATTTTTAATTTTTAATTTTTAATTTTTAATTTTTAATTTTAATTAATTTCATTTTATTTTACCTTCAAACCACTGTACATCTTTGTGAAATGCTAATATTAAGCACATGAAAAACCTTTTATTTGTATTCTTAATGTCTTCGTTACGGCTGACACTAGCACATGCACACAAATCCCTACGAAAACAAATACACACGCACATACTCTCTCTCTTATTTGGAAAGCAAACAGAAACAAGCGCACACTAATATATTCTCAAAAAACACACATACAGCAATCGTCACAGGAGACTATTACTATTGCCGCTGGTATTATTGCTGACTTTGTTGTTATTATTATCGTTGTTGTGTTTTTAATGTCCTCCATTGCTCTCGTCTCCCTGCCTGCCTGCTCCATTGCTCTCTCTCTCTCTCCTTCTCTAAATTGTCACATTCGACTGTCTAAACACTTGAATGTTGTAAAATGTTCACAAGTTAATTATTAACATGATTGTGATAAGTTATCACTCTTGTAAATAGTTTTACAACACGGGGGATAAAATCTAACCTAGATCCATGCCTCTTTACCCTCTACTGCTGGCTGACGTGCACTGGCGAAAGCAGCGGTAGTTTCCAATGTATTGCAAACTTCCCCATGTATTGCAGGGCGTATAAGTTTGAGTTTGGGGTTGACACAAAAAAGTTAATGGGGGGAAAAAAACATGTAAAAATATTTCAATTTTCATTGTAAAACTTTGCTAATTTTTCGTAGTATTTCCGTTTTGGATTTTTGCTTGCAATTGTATATTTTACAAATTAATTACAATAAAAACAACGGAAGCACTAGAGCGCGCGCACACACACACACACTCGCTGGCACATATTCGCATAAATTTTGCACAATTACAAATGCACTTCCTGCTCATTCCCGTCACAAGCACTCTTAGCTGTGTAGCATTTGGGGGAATGTCTGTTGAATGTTGGCGTTTGTGTTCCGATGCTTCGAGTATATACATACATACGTGTGTATGAGTGTGCGTAGGTGTCCTGCAGTGCAGGAGCGCACATGCTTGATATTGAAGTACATATTTTGGTATTAAATTATTCAATTTAAAGTAAATATACTTGTATAAAAATGAAATTATTGCTTTCCTCGGTGAATAGTTTGAAAGTCGTAAATGAATGTGGTGAAAGAATTTTATATTAGAAGTGTAAATATCCAGTAGTTAGGGAAATTTGTCGAAATAATTGGAAGGGAAATGATTTGTGAAAAAAGTGATAAATGGGGAGAATGTAGTCTTATGGTTAAAATGAAAGTAAGGAAGTGGAATGTTACATTAAAAAAGGTGTATTTTTCATACCGTGAA
Organism: Muscina levida; assembly: GCA_964034835.1. Taxonomy (NCBI): domain Eukaryota; kingdom Metazoa; phylum Arthropoda; class Insecta; order Diptera; family Muscidae; genus Muscina; species Muscina levida. The sequence goes on from OZ035880.1 coordinate 7,246,870, forward strand.
TGAGATATAAAAGTGCTTCTTTCTTTGAGTGATAAAACGAGATTCTTTATATTGACTTACTGAGCAGGTCCAACAGTTAAATGACGATTCCGAACATTAGCTTTTTAAACAGCTTTCATCAGATAAATGTCGACTGAGGAAGGGCTCACAATTAAAATCATGTAACGAAGGTTAGAAAATTAAATGTTAAGCCATATAAGTCAAATGAAGACACAGTTAGGAAGGCTGGCCATCATTTCATTACTTCATCAAATTTACTATATGACAAGAAAAACTATCATAAGACATTTTATCACAATGATGAAGAATAGAGAAATATTAAGAACAATATTATATACAATATGATCAGTGTTATCAAATGTCATATGATATTTTTAGTTGTATTATGGTATTTTATCATTTCCACTGACAACGCAGCAAATTCAGTATTTGCACTTCGAAAGAAATAATTTTGTAAGCTACTCTCTCTTGGCCAGACCTAGACATTCTCGATAATCATTACTAAATGTTTGCAAAGGCTGCAGCAACAATGCAGCTTTTAATATTATCATGTCAATAAATTTGTTGAAATGATGAAATAATAGCCAGCCCATCTAACTGTGTTTTCGATTGACTTATATCGCTTAGCATTAAATTTACTAACCTTCGTCGTAGATTTCAGGCGGACAAAGATATTTTATAAACATTCGTAAGAATCGGAGTTATACCAAAAACAAAGTCAAAAAAGTTCTTGTCTTTCACAGTACAACACATGATTTTGGGACTCAATTCTGAGAACTGTACGTGAAAGTAGCCCCAAAAAGAAGACGTTCTGCATCATTCGTTTTGTCAAGTTACATGCAATAATAATTAAATATCGAATTGAAGTTAGTATGTATCGTATAGGAGAATTTGACACATTTTAGGCTCTTTTGTATGCGTATGATTATCATAATTAATATTCCACGTAAATCATACGCCACGGAATACTCACTTACTTAGTTTCTCTTAACACCCCATGAATGAGCTATGGTATAGCTTTTCGCGTTGTTGTGAATTAACACGCTTTCTATTTTTAGATTCACAAATAACGGCACATACTTGTTTATCGACGAATGCGAACGCTACTGTTTGAGAAGCTCTTACTAGACATGTCGATTGACTCGACACTAATACTGCGAAGTTGCTGTCGACAAGATTCGAGGGGAGCCGACAATGAAAGAACATTTTTCTTTTAAGATAAGGTAGTCGTCGCGTGTTCTAGCCACTATGCCACGGCCGGTCCCCAAAGCTAAAGCCTAGTATTCACCTAACATTTTATTCTAGGTTGCTATATGATAATAATGTGTGCCAGGCACAATAACCGGCAAAAAAAATATTCAAAGGTTTATTTGGACAGAAGTGTCTTAAAGCAGAAGTCCGTACGAGATGAGATGTATCACTATGTATTTTTTCTATGATTTGCCGGCGGAATCATGGGGCAAAGAAAGTCACTTCTAAAAAAGCCAACAAACTGATATACAAAACAAAAAATTCCCTTTATCTTATAAAAAGGATAAGCTAGGATTTTGATTTAAGTGGATTTTTAAAGTACAACTTACTCCCAACAAAACCCCATTAAACGTTTTTGTTGCTATAGGTCAACCTATTTATCATTAAGGCAAGGTGTGAGGAAAATGTAAAATTTTTGGGAAAAATAAAAATAAAAGACTTTTAGTTTTTTTGTACGCAAAGCTTAATTTAGTGCAGAAAACTTTAATTTGGACAGAAGTGTCTTAAACCTGAAGTCCGTACGCTTTCAATGAGATATAACACGATATATTATCTCTAATTTTTGATAGCGGAATCATGGGGCAAAGAACGTCACTTCTAAAAAAAAGCGAAAAACGGAGTAAAAAAACGAAAAATCCTTTTATCTCAAAAGAGGATCAGCTAGGATTTTGATTCAAGTGGGTTTCTAATGTACAATTGACCCCCAACAAACCCCATTTACCGTTTTTGTTGCCATTTTGGGTCAACCCTTTCGTCATTCAGGCGAGGAGTGTATGCAACATCTTGACGATTTTTTCGCCCCAATCTTAGTTTAAATATTTACAGGTTCCAATTCGTTAATAATTTTAAGCTACCAAACTTGCTTAATGGTCTTAAATTAAGTCAATGGGCCGAGTTATGTTTATCGATGAGGCATATTTTTGGCTTGATAAACAAAATTGGCACATTAGGACAGAAATAGCCCTAAACAAATTCTCAAAATATCATCATTGACTCTTAGTAAAATTTTCCGGAGAATATTTCTATCGAAGATTCTTACAATTGACATGCCTCCAAAGTTATATTTTAAGCTTTTTTTTTAAATTGGGCCTAAAATATTACACACGGGTGGGAGCTATAACGTTAAAATGATCCGGAACATTTTAATATAGATCTCCGAAGAAATGAACTATACCAAATTTATTTCTACACATTATTTTTCATTTTTTTTGGTTCGGCTTTTGACAAAAAAATATTAAATTTCAAGCCACTGTAAAAAAGATTTGTGACGTATTGGAGTAAAATGGAGTCTAAGGTTTTGTCACTGAGGTCAAATGCTATTGTTTGATATTGGTTTCATTCACCCCTGAGACAATGACCCTCAAATTGTTACATAGTGTTTTCTGTCCTTCTAAATAGACCACCGGCCTATATCTAAATGCAGTTGTAGTTGAAAGTAATCGTCATAGGTTGTTCTTGCAGTCCAATAAAAATATTCCGACATCATATTATTTTTTAAGAGCTTAATTTTAAATTTAGAAAAAAAGTTATAAATGAATCACCCTTTGTCAATATTTTACCTATCTAGGTGATATCCAAAAAAAAGTATTGAGAGACCAGTAAATGACAGCACATGAATTGTAACGCAAACATAAGACAATGGTGAGTGATTTAACCATATTTTGATTTTGATCAGATCCTGCCCATGCAGGTTATCTGCAGTTTTTTCATAAATCCCCAATAAGTTACTGCTACACTTTGAAATTGCTACTCTGACCACGCTTAAGCTTCTATGGCAACCACTTTCAGTCTTATAACACTGTCTATTTAATTAGTGCTTTGCCGTTAGAGTATCCAGGATGATTACTTACATCCAGTACATATACGTATTATTAATTGTTGTTAATATCGCTCATACCACAAAATGTAGCTGTATTCAATACAGAGGGACGTTTATGATGATTTTTGAAGATTGAAGATTTTTATATTAACTTGTATATGAAATTTACAAAATGTACTAGAAATACAACTAATTTAAAAATAGGGTGTTTTTTAGCCGTAAAGAACTTAGGAAAGGGATAACTGTAAAACTAGCTGTCATAGTAATAAAGTGTGTTTGACTTTTTATACCCTTACCCTACGGGTAGGTGGTTAAATTTTTATTATTATAATACATATTGGTATGATTCAATTATGTATGGAACAAAATATCGGCCAAATGGCCGCGACGACCTCGGCGGCACACTTCCATCCGATGGTCCAAATTTTCGATGACGCAGAGGCATAATTGAGGTTGAATGACGTTAATGTGCCGAATTATCTCATCTTTTAGCTCTTGAATTGTTGCTGGCTTATCGATGTACACCTTTTCTTTCAAAAAACCCCAAAGAAAGAAGTCCAACAGTGTCAAATCACATGATCTTGGCGGCCGAAAAGTGTAACACATAAAAGGAGTCACTTTAGACCCTATTTTTCTTTAAACCAAATTTGATTCGTGACTTAATAAGTCGTGTGAGTCTTTCCGTCTATCTGTCTGTCTGTCCGGCTGGTATTCACAATAACTTTGAAAGACGCAACCAATTGTTATGAAACATAGCATGGGTTAATATTTCCCCAAAATAATTAACAGTATTATAAATGGTCTGCCTGGCCACATCCCTTCTGGTACCTTCCATACTAATGTACCATCCCGCCCACTTTAGAAATCGAGTAATAATATCAATACATCCAATGCGATCGTGCCCAAATTCAGCATTTAGTAAAGCAATAGCAGGATAATGCTTTAAAGAAAAAGATTGGAATTCTAGCCACGCCCCTTCTGGTACCTGCCAAACAAATGTATCATTCTGACCACTTTAGAAATCGAGTAATAACATCAATATATTTAATACGATCCTGCCTAAATTCTGTATTTAGTAAAGCACAGGTAAATAAAGTCTTGGAGAAAAAACTGGAAGTCACGCCTTACAATGTACCATTCCGCCAACTTTACAAATTGATAGTGCCCAAATTTTGTATTTTGTTTAGTACATTTTGTGTTTTTACTAAGGGTGAGGGGATATGTAAGCCTGTAAAAATATCAATATATTTAACGCGATCGTGCCCAAATTCTGTATTTAGTAAAACTACAGCTAAATAAAGTCTTGGAGATAAAACTGGAAGTTTAGCCACGCTCTGCAATGTACCATTCTGCCCAATTTACAAATCGATATTGACAAAATTCTGTATTTTGTTAAGCAAATTTTATATTTTTACTGAGGGTGAGGGTATATATAAGCCGGTTTAACCGACTGAAACTTGCTCACATGTTTTAAGTTTGCTTCGTTAAATTATTTCTTAATGCTTAGGATCATATTCACATTAATTGTTAATAACGGTTAATTTTCTACGCCTATTTCCAGGCTAAAATACTTCCCATGCGGCCCTCGTACAAACGTGCATATTGTTTATATAGTCATTTGTCCGTATGTTTATCTGCCGTATGTTGGTTGAATAAAACATGTAACGATGAGTGGCACATACTAATGTACTTTTATGCACTTTTAACACACACACACACATACACACAAAAGCCTTTTTTTCTGGCAGCATACACTTTACACACACGCACACACACCTCTCATATGCAATTACATACAATCACAAATTCAAAGAGATAAACGCACACACACACCGATGTACCTGCCCAGCAAACCAAAACTTCCGACGTGTCGGACATCAGATATTTCTCTTACATTTCATCAGAAAATTTGCCGAAAACGAACGATATCATCATAAATGCTTTCAGAAATAAGACCGAGTTTTTCTGCACACTCTTCCGAATTTTGTCCGCAAATTCTGCACGTTTTCTGAATTTTTATACACTTTAAACGATTTTGTCTGCACATTCTCTAAAGGGTGTTTTTTGTTCTTCTTCTTCCCGCAAGAGAAACCTGTCGCTAGGGCATTTTTTGTTTTGTTTTCTCTCACAAACAACAACAACAAAAGAAAACTAGTTTAGCTATTCCTAAAACGGGTTATTGTTGTTTGTTGTTTTTTAAGTGCGCATTCCATCCCCATTATCAGTTATGATTGTGCAATCAATATATTAAGACGTCACGTCGCGGAAAGTGTTATAAACATTTAAAGGTGAATATTGCATGTATCAGATAATAAGAGAAGAAATTTTTTGTCGTTAGGCAATTAGAAAAAAAAGTGAAAAAGACGCTGAAGTCCTGTTAAAAAAATGATTGCCAGAAGAAGACTATGAAATTAGTAAAACTAGTAATGAAATGAGTAAAAACTAAGAAAAAATAATTTTTGGAATTTTTGTGTAAACAAAAAAACAGAACTCTCTGACGATTTTCGTACATTTATTCAGAATTCTGTCCGAAAATCTCACGAATTCTCGTACAAAATATCCGTATACTGTCAGATATTTCTGGTAATATTCGGATTATTTGCCAGAGTTACTTCAGAAAAATCCAAAAGTCCCTTCGAAATTTCTCCAAATTTCCTTCAGATATCTGTCCGAATTCTGACCGAAAAGGCCGCAAAAGTTTTCGAATTTCCCCAGACATTTCGGTCCGAATTCTTGTCAACCACCCATACAACTTTCGGACAGAATGCTGACAGAATTCGGCATCAGAATCGGCAACTTGTGCAGACTTTCTGTCAGACATCTGACCGAATTCGGAGAAAATGGTTTGCTGGGTGTGCACGTACCATGTGTGTGTGTGTGAGTGTGTGTTTATACAAACTCATAAGCACAACGAACAATCATTTGTATAAGAATTTGTATAACAATTTCCTCACTAGTATGAGTGAGTTAGAGTTGCATTTGTGTCCATGTGTCTTTAAATGCGTGGAACACTGTCGATGCTGGTGTGTGATTGTGCATTGTGTTTTTGCATTAGTAAGCGCGTGTGTGTGTGCGTATGTTTGTTTCGGAAACATTAATGCGATGTGTGAAGTGCTCTTATTGCAGATGAGAATACAAAGAGGCAACAATAAACATTACAAACAAATGCCTTGAACACACACACCCAAGCACTCGTAGACACCGCCATAGACGTGAGTGTAGTAAGTAAGGCATGAGCGGCGCTAAGCAAAGAGTACGAAAATCGTACACTGGTTTTAATCAAGTATTTACCTTGATGTTCATGTCTTCGACTATTCAGGCGGTAGACAAATATGGAAATACACTATAACACACCAATGACATACGAAGAAATAAATCGAAAATGGTTTGCAAATAACATGGTATAGGTTGTGCGTGCGTGTATGCTTGAAGAATATTACAACAAGGATTAAAAATGTTAATCTTGAAACTTTCATATTACGATAAGTTGGAGCAGATCATCTTCATTTTGTAATAATTTTGGCTACGTGTAATATTCACTGGTAACGTGGCAGGGGGGGGGGGGGTCTACATATTCGTAAAACATACTCCAACAACAGGCAACACAATAGCATTGCAGAGCTTAAATCGGCAGTAGTAGTGGCTTGGGACTCCTTACAAAGTCCAACCCCAAAAACCCTTAAAAAATAATATGATCGAAAGGCATTTTTGAACTTATTCCAACCAAAAGTGTTTTTATTTGAAATTTGGTTTTAATAAATAAATGTATTTCGTAATTTAAAACCACCGCGTATAATTTGGTGATCACCCCATAATGTAAAGATATGCAATAAAGATAAACTTAACTAAATACAATTTTGTTGTTGTTGGATGTAAAAGTGTAGTTTTCAATTCTCTTCCATTCCTCATATTTTAGGATTATAACCCCTTAAGTATATCTGCACCGAAAAACAGTGGAGAGTATAATTTTTCGCTCTCCATTGTACCAGTTGTTAGGTATTATGCTCTATAAATCCCTTAAAACCGACTCAAATTAATGCCATATATAAGTTTTTTGTTCACATCAAGAAAATAGACTGATTACCAACTTCCCGCCCAAAACTTCAGTCGCCACCCTCGTGCTGTGCCTCCAAAACATATGCATCTAATGTTGTCAGCAATAGCGCCAACATTAACCGGCAGCAGCCGCGCAACGTTGACTTTATTATCATCATCTGCATATCCATAAGGACACATACTGCTCGTCCTCCTCCTCCACCGTCATTCATGTACTCACGTACACATGAGTGTGTCTGAGTACTGTGTAGTTGCATTTCACACTGTTGTTGTTGTTGTAAGCATTTGTTTAGTTAACGCGTTTTCCTTTAGCGCGCGCATTTTTAATGTGCAATGAGTGTGTAGGTGTGGCTATATGAGCATATGACTGCTTGAATGTCATCCAATTTGTATATTTGAGCACGTTAGAGTGTGTGTGTGTGTGGGGAAACGCATGTGTTTAAGAGGAGGTGTTTGTATGTGGGCTTATCTGATGTTTTGCGCTGGTTATTATTGAGTTTTTCTGCATCCTGCACGACTTTGCATCCTTTGAAGCTTCTGGCAGCCAAATGAACAGCAAAAGTTGCAGTAAAAAAAACTCAAAAAATGCCGCATATGAAGATGATAATTGATAATATTATAATTTTTAATTAAATTAAGTTCATTAAGCGATGGCGTTTTTTGCGAGTGTGTCGGGTTTGTTTAGTATGCTAAAATGAAAGCTCAAATCAAAGGGAGTTGGAAACATTATTACGGGATTAGTATTAAGTAATGGAAAGTAATGCCAAGATTTAGGTCTGCCATTAGAAAGGGATAACTATGGCAAACAAAGGGGAAAAGCATAAATAACAATTAATGTCAACATTAGTGTGACTTTAGCTGTGATAAAATGTGTATTGATGAGATAGTTTTACTTCTGCAATTACTTGAAAGTGCTATGATAAGTGCCATGTATTTAGCTCATCTTGATGGCACCAAATATCAAATGACAACAACAGTTTAGCTACCACATCATGGCATAGGATCCTAGGGGTCCAAAAGAAGCACTTTTGTACTAAGATTTAGGGATTGAAAGCAGTATAAAAAAGATCAACGTTCTGAAAAGTCCTCATTTTTATATCATCAAGTTACTCGCAAAGCTGGTTACATGACAAAGCTACATCTAATTTTAGGGAATGACACAAGGAGGCTGTAAGACAGGCTATTTAAAATAAAACATGAGGGAACGGAAGAAGTACATGATATAGGAGATGATATATAGAGGTAAAAGGATAGAGGTGAATCCTATGGATTATACCAGAATGTAAAACCAAAGGTCATGGTACTGGAATCCCCTCCTGTAAGTACAAGGATGGAACTCTGATTACAGCCACGAAGAGTGTGCTGTATATATGGATAGAACACTTCCACCTATTACTGGTTCCGGAAGACAGCGCACGTGAAGGTATTACGTCAATTGTCAATGACGGCTTAGATTGCCCACCACCAAGCCAAACTGAGCTGAATAGAGCAATATCGCGGCAGAAAAATAATAAATCGAGTGCGGTGTCGATGAGCTGTTAACGGGCATGCACCAGAGTCAACGCACGGTTTATTTTAACGAGTGTATGCCCGATGAATAAAAAAGGCGATTCAAGTGTGTGATCCAACTACTGCGGGATCTGACTTGTATCCATCACATATAACACCTTGTCGAGTGTGCTATGACCAAAGCCCCCTGATCGGATATTATCAGTGAGGCTTTACACCCGGTAAATCAACAACTGACCAGATATGCACACTGTGGCAAATCTTAGAAAAGACTTAAAGAAACAGATCGGCACGCTAAAGTTTTTCGTTGACTGTACAGATCGATACGGCGGAAATACCTCGAAGCCATGGTTGAGTTTGGTATTCCTGCGAAGCTAAAGTAAAATGAGCTTACTGACACGAAGTCTTTAGTGAAGATTGACAAGGACCTTACGGAGCCATTTTATAACCGGACGAGGCATAAGATAAGGCGACCTCTTCAACATAGTGATAGAGATGATAAAGAGGAAACACGAGTGGAACGATAACACTTAGGGACAGCCATAATCCACGAATTACATAAAACTCAACACAGTTATTCGTAATATATCGGAGGCAAATTGTAACAAATTTCGTCGAATACTAACAACAATTTTGGCAATAATAAGTTTTTTATATTTCAGGATATATGGAGGGCGGCGTGTTCTTTGAGATAACTTCATATAATTCAACACAGTTATAACTAATACATCAGAATCATTTCGAGCCAAATTTGTTGCAATACCAACAACAATTTTGAAAATAACAAAGTACAACATTTTTCAGCTCACGGATTCGTCGTTCCGTCGTTCACTGGTTCAAATCAATTAGATTCGCTGAACAAAAAACATACTCGTTTGGGACGCTGCATGAACATTGACAACTACAATTTCGAAATCCGGAGAAAAATCCTGCGGGATCTGACTGCAACCTTCTCAGGTATACAGGAGGAATCAGTTTCTTAGTTTCAGGGAACAACGAATTTACTCGTTTGGGACGATTTATGAATGTTGACATCTACAATTTCGACTGACTGACTGCAGCCTTCTCAGGTATTCTAAAGAACTTAGCAAAACTGGATCTAACAGTGAAATAGAACAAATCGAAGTTATTGGTTTAATCGAATAAAGAATCTACTCGTTTGGGACGCTTCATGAACGTTAACATCTACAATTTCGAAAACCGAAGAAGAACCCAGCGGGATTTGACTGTAGCTCTGGTATACAGAAGAAATTAACAAAAAATGGTTCATACGGTGAACGAGAACAAAACGAAGTTATTAGTTTCAACGAACAGAGAATCTACTCATTTTGGACGTTACGTGAGCGTTACAACTACAATTTCGAAATCCGGAGAAGAATCCTGCGGGCTCTGACTTCAGTCTTCTCAGGTATACAAAAGAAATAAGCAAAAATGGATCGAATGGCGAACGAGAACATAACGAAGTTATTAGTGTCAACAAACAACTCGTTTTGGACGCTGCGTGAACGTTGACAACTACAATTTCAAAATCCGGACAAGAATCCAGCGGGATATGATAGCAGCCTTCTCAGGGATACAGAAGGAATCAGAAAAAATGGGTGTTACGGTAAATGAAAACAAAATGAATTTAGTAGTTTCAAGGAATAGAGTAACAACTCGTTTTGGACGCTGCGTGAACAACTACAATTTCGAAATCCGGAGAAGAACCCTTCTGGATCTGACTGCAGCCTTCTCTGGTATTCAGAAGAAATTAACAAAAATGTTTCATAGAATGAACGAGAACAAAACGAAGTTATTAATTTCAAAGAATATTGAATCTACTCATTTGGGATGCTGCCTAAATGTTGACAACTACAATTTCGAAATCGGAAGAAGAATCCTGCAGGATTTGACTTGAACCCTCTCATGTTTACTGAAGAAATGATCAAAAATGGGTGTAATAGTGAACAAGGACAAAACGAAGTTATTAGTGTCAAAAAACAGAGAAACAACTCGTTTTGGACGCTGAGTAAATCCTGCAGGATCTGACTGCAGCCTTCTCAGGTATACAGAAGAAATTAGCAAAAATGGATCGAATGGTGAACGAGAACAAAAGGAGGTTGTTAGTTTCGATGAACAAAGAAACTTCTCGTTTGGGACGCTGCATGAACATTGACAACAACAATTTCGAAATCCGAAGAAGAATCCTGCTTGCTAATTGATGCTATTACGGACTTAGGAAGCGATTTAGTGACAGTGCCCTCCCTCGACGAATAAAAATTCAGCTATACTAGGTACTGGTTCTACATGTTGTGATGTATGGCGCAGAATCCTGGGCACAAGCGAATGAATCGGTTCTGGCAGTATTCAAGATGAAAATATTCCGTACATGATCGTTTAACCGAGAGTATCGAGATCGTATGAATAATGACTTGTATGAGATATATACCGACATTGACGTGCTCAAACGCATCAAGATACAGCAGGTGCGTTGACTAGGTCATGGTGTACGCATGGATGAAAATGCTACAGCTCGAAAAGTCTTCGACAAAGAACTCGATGAACGACGCAGAAGAGGGCGACCAAAATTCCAAATGGTAAGACCTACTGAGAACCTAGCAGAACTTGGTGTGACAAACTACAGAAGAAACGCAGAAGATCGAAGTGCATGTTATACTTTTCTACCTGAGTCATATAATCAAATTCTATGCATCATACGCCACCAAATATCTATACGATACTTCCTAACTTATATTTTTATGGAATGTAACTTGAAAAATGAATGATGCAGACATTTTTCTTTTTGGGGCTACTTTCACGTGCAGTTCTCAGAATTGAATCCCAAAATCATGTGATGTACTGTGTTATGAGTGAACGTCCTTATGTATTAAGCTAAGCAAGTCCGCGTGGCATAACATCTATTGATATTTATTTACCATGTGTTAGATTCAATTGCCTACAATTTTTTAATTCTAATTTCTTTCTTCATTTATTTATTACTGTTAACAATTCGCTACTTTTGAATTTGTAGTTCTTATACCAATGTATAATTGTATTTGCTCTTTTTGGCAATCTTTTCTTTAATTTCACGTTATATGGCAACCTTGCCACTTTTTGTTATACTTTGTGCTCTTTACTTGAGTTGTCACACATGAATTAACCGGCAGCCAAGAAAGACCAAAGTAAGTATTATCTTCATTTTCTTCATAACCTCAAATTTATAAAATTTCCTTGTTTTCCAATAAATATAGTTTTTTAAAGCATTATCGTATTAAACCGCACAGATTTGTTTTATTTGTTTGTGGGTATACGAATGCTGTTGGAAGCTGGTCAACCTGAACATTTCTTTAAAAAATTTGTTACGCTGCTTAAGTCCCTGGAAAAAGGAGAATTTAATTTCATCACAAGATGACTGATAGAAATGATGATACAAGTTCAAGTGTCCAGACAAGCTGCTCACTGTGCAAAGAGCCTGATAGTAGTGAAATGGTTCAATGTGATGTATGCGACGCGTGGTTCCATTTCGGGTGCGTTGGGGTGTCCGCTGATATTGCAAATAAGGATTGGAGTTGCAGCAGGTGCAGGGGCACAAATGAAACAGTAACGAGTGAGAACCATTCGACAAGTGATGGCAAAAGAGTTGAATCACCGGTCAACCAACACGGAGGCGGTTCGCGGGGGGTAGGTATGAGATGTATTGATAAGTCTTCAGGTGTGTTTGCAAAAAGCTCAAGTAAGAATCGACGTAACTTGGAAATTGAATTACAACGCCTAGAAGAGGAACGAAAAATGAACATGTTGTTTATTGACCGCAAGTATGCAATAATGAGCAAATTAGATGGCGATGATGAGTCCGACGAAGTTGGTGTCCGTATTGAGTGTGAACAACAGCTAAGATCTGCAGAAGATGAAAATGCAAATAGAACAGTGGCAGGCATATGTGCAGGCAACATAAATAATTCAACTTATGCAGATGCAAGTAACTTTAATGAACTGGGCGGTGGTAGCGTAAACCAACGCGTTACTGACCACCAAAACGTAAGTGCTCCTCATCCAAACACATTGTTGCCGAATCAGGGTGTAATACAAAGACCCACTAGTACCTTTCTTAGACAAGATCAAGTATACTCAAGGCAAGTCATCCCAAGGGAACTCCCAGTTTTTAGTGGAAAATCGGAGGAATGGCCACTTTTTATAAGTAGTTATGAAAACTCAACTAATTTGTGTGGTTTTAGTAACGAAGAAAATTTATTAAGACTACAACGTGCCTTAAAAGGCAAAGCTTTGGAATATGTAAGCAGTAAACTTACATTGCCTGCATTGGTTCCGGAAGTTGTTTCAACTTTACGTATGTTGTTTGGTAGACCTGAAAACATAATCCATAATTTGTTAACAAAATTACGAGCAGGTCCAAGTGTAAATGCTAATAAATTGGATACTCTTGTACACTTTTCATTGGACGTAAAAAATATTGTGGCGACTATGGAAGCTGCAAATTTAAAAGCACATTTATGTAACCCGATGCTAATTCAAGAATTTATTGAAAGATTACCAGCCCAAATGAGACTCCAGTGGGCAGTACACTCACGAAATATAAACGTGGTAAACCTAACCGAATTTAGTAACTGGCTTTTTACTTTGGCAGAGGCTGCCAGTAGTGTTATTACTATTTCAAACCCAAGTTTGAGTACACAAGACAACGAGAAACGTAAGACACCACGGGTTAACGTCCATGAGGAGCGTAATAATGAAAATAAAAATAAACCAAAGCGTTCGGCCGATACTAAGTGCTTCGGTTGCAATGAAACCGGGCATTTTATAGCATCATGTGAAAAATTCAGGAAATTAGATTACAATGGAAAATGGAATTTAGTACACGAAAGAAAATTATGTCGTTCATGTTTAAAACTACATGATCCGAGATTTTGCAGAGAACGTAAAGAGTGTGCTGTCAATGAATGTACAGCCAAACATCATCCTTCACTTCATAAACCAGAAGCCACCGTTGACAGTGTTAATACCACAACCACGTCTGTCGTTGCTGTCCATCGAATGACGACATCGAACGTATTGTATAGATTTGTACCAATAACAATTTACGGGAAAAACACAAGTGTTAATGAATATGCCCTTTTGGATGAAGCATCTGGTCCTACATTGATCCAAAAGTCTGTATTAGAAAAACTTGATATACATGGTGTGCAGTCAGAATTTTGTATGAGTTGGACCGATAAGAGCATACGTGTTGAAAATAATTCAGATCGTGTAGATCTCAAAATTTCACCTTTGGGAAGAAGTGAAACACAATTTTTATTGAAAAATGTACGATCTGTAAGTGAACTTGATTTACCCAAACAAACATTGATATTTTCTGAACTGGCTGAAAAGTACAAATATCTACGAGGTCTCCCGGTAGAATCGTATAAAAATATGAAACCCAAAATTATAATAGGACTGAACAATAAACATGTGGCAATGCCTTTAAAATATAAAGAAGGTGGTGAAGATGAGCCAGCCGCACTTAAAACACGTCTTGGTTGGACAATTTATGGCACAAACGGTTCAGAAGTGAACGGTTCCAAAAACGTACACAACAATGTGAGTTTACAATTACATATATGCGAATGTGACAATGATGTCGCTTTACATAAACTTATGAAACAAAACCTTCAACTTGAAAATGATGAAGTTAAAAGTCAAAGACCCTGTGGTAATTATGATATAAATATGCAAAATTATGCCACACGAACAAACGACAAATTTACGGTTAAGCTTTTATGGAAAGCGGATAATTTGACAATGCCAAATAATTATGAAATGGCTTTAAGAAGACTTCAATGTTTCGAACGAAAATTGGAAAAAGATCAAGATTTGAAAATTCGTGTGAATGACCACATCCAAAGTATGTTAAGTAAAGGGTATATCCGCAAGCTAAACGAGGTTGAGTACAACAACGAGTACCCAAGAAAATGGTATTTGCCAATTTTTGTAGTAAAGAATCCTAATAAACCTGACAAGATAAGAGTGGTCTGGGATGCGGCAGCTGAACACCATGGAGTGTCATTGAATAGTAATCTCGATAAAGGACCAGATTTTCTAACGCCACTGATTAATGTAATTTTTAACTTTAGAGTAGGTAAAGTTGGTATAACTGGTGATATTTCCGAAATGTTCCACAGAGTTGCTGTCGACCAAGAAGATTCTCAATCGCAAAGATTTCTTTGGCGAAGTTGTAATAACGAAAAGGAACCAGATGTTTTTGTTCTTCAAGTGATGTCGTTTGGAGCTAGTTGCTCACCATCATTGGCGCAATACGTCAAAAACAAGAATGCCAAAGACTTTGAACAAGAATTTCCCAGAGCTGCCAAATCAATCACCGAAAGACATTATGTTGATGACATGTTAGATAGTGTTGATACTATCGAAGAAGCTATACAACTAGCGCAACAAGTACGTGAGGTTCACAAACGTGGTAACTTTTATATACGCAATTGGATGTCTAACTCAAAAGAAGTTGTTGCTGCTATGGGTGATGAACAAAAATCAGAATCGTTTTGCCAAGCCGGAAAGAAAATCGAGCACGTAATTGAACCAGAAAAGGTTCTTGGCATGTGGTGGAGAACAAGTGACGATGTTTTCACTTATAATTTGAAATTTACGAAAGCCAACGAGGAAATCCTGTCCGGGCGGAGACTACCTACAAAAAGGGAATTGTTAAGGTTGTTAATGTCGATCTTTGATCCGCTGGGTTTACTGTCCTTTTATACAGTACATATGAAGATACTTCTACAAAATGTGTGGCGAAAGGAAATCGGATGGGACGAAACTATTTCTGACGACTTTTCCGAGGAGTGGTTGCGGTGGTTATCTTTGCTAAAGAACGTGGAAAATGTTAAAGTTCCAAGATGTCATTTTAAAATAGGTTGTAGCCAAAACAGCAAAGTCCAATTACACATATTTGTGGACGCAAGCGAGAACGCGTATGCTGCTGTAGCTTATTTTCGTATACAAACCCATGATAAGATAGAAACGTCGTTGGTGGCATCGAAGACAAAGGTAGCACCTCTACGGCCCGTTTCCATTCCACGAATGGAGCTACTTGCTGCTGTTCTAGGAGCGCGACTTGCTGCTACTATTTCTAATGGTCATGACCTACAACTTGAATCCACACATTTCTGGACAGATTCCAAAACTGTACTCCTGTGGTTGAGATCTGATCCAAAACGTTATAAGCAATTCGTCATGTTTCGAGTTGGCGAGATACAGGAAATAACAGATATTTCAAAATGGAGCTATGTCCCTTCAAAGGCAAACGTTGCAGATTTAGCAACTAAGTGGGCGAGACAACCGAGTTTTGATTCAACAAATTCGTGGTTTACAGGACCATCATTTTTAAGTCAACCACAAAACGAATGGCCTAAATCGGAAACTGAAAATAAACACCGTGCTGAGCTCAATATTTCCGAAATACAACATGTAGCAGTCCACGTACAACAAAATGTTGCTTTGATAGATTTTACAAGATTCTCAAAATATGAACGTCTATTGAGAAGCATGGCATACGTACGGCGATTCGTCGATCGCAAAATATTTTCCAAGTTTACGAATGATAACGTCGATCTTACGAGTGAGCAATTACACTGGAGCCAACAATATTTAGTTCGACTAGTACAATCTCATGCCTATTCGAATGAAATTATTCTTTTGCAAAGGAGCCCTTCATGTGTTTTACCTAAGTTGAGTCAATTAAGAAAACTATCACCATTTCTTGACGAAAACATGATTTTACGTTTACGCGGTCGTTTAGAAAATGCCACAATAATCACAGATGAAACAAAGAACCCCATAATATTACCAAGAAATCACCACATCACCTACCTATTAGTCGATTGGTACCATCGCAAGTACAAACACGTTCATCACGAAACAGTCATAAATGAAATTTTTCAGAAATACCACATACCAGGCTTGCGCTCGCTGCTACGCACAGTCCGTAAAAATTGTATGACGTGTAGAATTAGGAACTCTCAACCAAACCCACCGGAAATGGGACCATTACCCGAAGCACGTGTGTCAGCATTTTGTAAACCATTTTCTCATGTTGGTTTAGACTTTTTTGGCCCATTTATGGTGACCGTGGGAAGACGAAGCGAAAAACGATATGGGGCAATATTTACATGCCTTACAATACGTGCCGTCCATATTGAGATGGTATATAGCCTAGACATGAACTCATGTGTCATGGCAATTAGAAATTTTATTGCACGACGAGGAGTGCCTTTACACATGTATAGCGACAATGGCACCAATCTAAAGGCCGCGGAGAAAGAGCTACGTGAATCACTTCAGAATATCGATTTTCAATCTCTGCAGAATGAATTTACAAGTCCCAATACGAGCTGGTCATT
The DNA here is from genome assembly GCA_964034835.1 of Muscina levida. Lineage (NCBI taxonomy): Eukaryota > Metazoa > Arthropoda > Insecta > Diptera > Muscidae > Muscina > Muscina levida. The sequence continues at coordinate 7,263,892 of OZ035880.1, forward strand.
TATACCCCCAGCAAGCCCACACATGGGCGGCGCGTGGGAACGCATGGTGCGCTCCGTAAAAACAGTCTTGTATCGCATAATTACTCCTGATCATAAGCTTAACGGGGAAAGATTACACAACCTATTTCTAGAAGTTGAAAATATTATCAACACTCGACCACTTACGTATTTATCACTTGAATCAGCTGACCAAGAAGCCCTAACACCAAACCATTTCTTGCTGGGTACCTCATCTGGCGCCAAACCACCAGGAAGATTCGATGAAAGTGACATGTATCTGCGAAACTCGTGGCGACATGCGCAACTACTAGCTGACAAGTTCTGGAAGAGATGGGTTGCTGAAGTTTTACCCACCATGACCAAAAGAACCAAATGGTTCGAAAAAGTAAAGCCTATAAAAGTAGGTGATATTGCAATAATCGTTGACTCTAATTTACCACGACACTGTTGGCCTAAGGGCATAGTTACGGAAACCATGAATGCGAAAGATGGCCAAGTACGAAGTGCGATTGTGAAGACTACCAGTGGAGTGTATCATCGACCAGCCGCTAAAATTGCAGTACTGGATGTCAGAACCGAGAAGTAGCGAATTTTCAGGATTTTTTTGGTATTCCCGTCCATTGATCGTGATACCGGGGGGCAGAATGTTAACAATTCGCTACTTTTGAATTTGTAGTTCTTATACCAATGTATAATTGTATTTGCTCTTTTTGGCAATCTTTTCTTTAATTTCACGTTATATGGCAACCTTGCCACTTTTTGTTATACTTTGTGCTCTTTACTTGAGTTGTCACACATGAATTAACCGGCAGCCAAGAAAGACCAAAGTAAGTATTATCTTCATTTTCTTCATAACCTCAAATTTATAAAATTTCCTTGTTTTCCAATAAATATAGTTTTTTAAAGCATTATCGTATTAAACCGCACAGATTTGTTTTATTTGTTTGTGGGTATACGAATGCTGTTGGAAGCTGGTCAACCTGAACATTTACATGTTACTATTTTCGACATCGGCTTCTTTTGCTTTCCCTATTTACCAAATTGTTGCTTTTTTGGCGCTCGCCCCCACTAATCCTGTGACCTTGTTTCCCCCCTACTCCCCTTATATGTCATTGAGTAAATGACTTGAATGACTCTATTACAAAGTGTCCAATTTAATTTCGTTTTATGTCTGTTGTAAATGTAATATTTATTTAAATTCAACCATTCAACCGTACATACATACGTGTACAATCACCACCACAACAATATTACAATATTGTCATTTAAATGTTGCAATATTAAACGGCCAGAAAAAACGAGCAACAACGAAACGAGCATCGACAGGCAAAAAACAAAAAATGTCAGCACGGTAGAAAAAAAAGCAACAACAACGAAAACGGATGGACTCATAAAAAAGTGTATACCAAATTGAGAATGTGTTTTTATGACACAAAACATGGTGGAAACAATTGACAATTTGACATGTATTTGTGTCAGACAAAACCCAAAACCAACAATAACAACAGCAACAGCAACAATGCAAGAGACATGCTATACAATCACAACAGACAGACGGATGGATAGAAGGACGGATGGACGGGCGTGCAGGCAGGCGGGCGGACGATTATTTGAGACTGGCAGGCTGGCTGGTTAGAGACAGTTACATAGACAGCAACACGCTCGCACAATGTGAATAGACTGATAACAAAATAAAAATCGATTTTTTTTACAATACTCAATGGGATTTGCAGAACAACAACAGCAACAACTACAACAATAACAACACTACCAGCAGCGACAACAAAATGGGACTGTGACGCCGGCAAAGTCAACTATTAAAAAAAAGAACAAACAGAATTAGTGTTAGGCCAAAACGAATCTATACCACCATTACATCGCTGTATGTGCATCCAGAGACCGCGACAAGGCCATGGGTGCTAGATACGCACATGAATCATTTGTTAGTCAAAGTGAAGCTTTAAACTAAAATCAAAGGATATTAGGGAATTTAAAAAGGGTGTATTGTTTACAGCATCAACAACAAAACGGATTGTGTTTTAATAAACAAGATCAGCTTCCGGTTAAAGTTTTTAGATTAAAACAAGGACACAAAAACCGAAAAGGTATGGGAATCAGTAGTGTAAGAGTAACAATCAAACGAAAATGATTTAACAATCGTTACCAATAGAAGAGAAAGAAAAAAAAATTACCCTAATTTGTGTTTTTCGGGAACGGTTGTGTTTCGTTGGTTTCAAGATTCGATTCCTGTCTCTGTCACTTGCTTTTGTCGACAGCATTAAATTTACAACTGGCTTTCACATTCGTCTATTAACAAGTAGGTGCCGTTGTATGATAGAAGGCATGTTAATACCATACCTCATTCATGGGGTGTAAATAGAAATTAAAATTAATAGAAAAATCTTTGTTTTTTTTTTTTTCAATAATATTTGTGCAAATGCAAAAGTTTTAAAGTTTGGTTCGAAGCATTCAACATTTTTAAAGTTTTTTTCAATTGGTGCGGATTGAGGATGGCATCTTGTTGCGGGGATGTGGTTCTGCAGCGTCTGTCTTAACTATTGTTTATTTTTCAAAAATGCACTTTGAAGGACATGTTGCATCCCAAGGGAATACGGTGATTATAAAATGGAATAGGGCAAAAATTACAGCCGACCAGGCATGTTGCTGATGTTGCGACCTGTTCCTACTACATTTTTCAACAATCGCCTAAATACTAATTTTTAATAAAAAAAAGCAAATCTTACACAGTAGTACAACATTTTGGGAAAAACAATTCAAAGTTTGGCTATCAGGCATACATTTTTGGTTATTTGAAAATAATACAGTACAACACATGATTTTTGGACTCAATTTTGAGAACTGCATGTGAAAGTTGCCCAAAAAGAAGAAGTTTTGCATCATTCGTTTTGCCAATTTACATGCCATAATAATTTAATATCGATTTGAAGTGAGTAAGTATAGTATATATGTATTAGGAATTACAATTCCTTTAATCTGTTCACATAACGTTTCCCTATATAAGCAACAGTTTCACTTTTCCATTTATCTAATGATTTTGAACTGGGTTTATTTTGTAGTAATAACAATAAAACTGTTGTACTCCGTGGCGTATGATTTACGTGGAATATTATTTATGATAGTCATACGCCACCATATAACAATTAAACGAAAAAGCTTAAATTTCCCAATACAGTACTTACTACTTTCAAATCTATATTAAATTATTATGGCATGTAACTTGACAAAATGAAAGATGCAAAACTTCTTCTTTTTTAAGCTACTTTCATGTGCACTTCTCAGAATTGAGTCCCAAAATCATGTGTTGTATTGTGTTATTTTTAAATAACGATAGGAACTATGCCTGATAGCAAAATTTTGAGTACGAATTTGAATTTTCCATGTCAAAAACTCTTAGAAACACACGTCTTTCGAAAGATATCATGCGTACCAGCCGGACAGACAGACTGACATGGCGCAAAATTTAAAGTGACTCCTTCTATGTGTTCGACTTTTGGATAGTATCAAATGATATATACCCTCCTACCCGTAGTGTGAGGGTATACAAATGTTAAGAGCATTTTTTTAACCCCAAATAGAGGAAATTGTAAATGAGAGATAGGAGCAGTTTTTTTGTCCGATTTTGCTCATTTTAGAACTAAACCTCCGATAACAGGATAAAATTTTCAAATTTTCAAATTTGAGCTCGATATTTACTAAACTGCCGTTGCGGCAAATAGACTGACACCCCAAAAGAAGTAGTTGGTATGGGAGTAGTTTTATTCCGATCTTGCTCATCTTAGAACTTAATCTCCGCTTGAGGGAAAAAAGCTTGCATACCAAATTTCAGAACGTCAGCTCTTATTCTACGGCTGTAGTAGTGGGGACAGACAGACGGACACCCGCAAAAAGAGGGGTTTGCATGGAGGTGGATGTAGTTTGTGTCCGATCTAGCTCATCTTAGAAAGTTACCTCCGCTTAGAGGATTGAAGCTTGTATATAAAACTTCAGCTTTATTGCTCTTTACTTACTGCTGTGATAGAGGGGACAGACAGACGGATACCCCTAATAAGGGGGAGTTTGTGTGGGAGGTGGAAGTAGTTTTTGTCCGAACTTGCTCATCTTATTACATCCGCTTGGAGGACAGAAGCTTGCATACCAAAATTTCAGCTCTATGGCTTCTTAACTGCGGCTGATATCGCTGGGGCAGATAGACCCACAAAGGGGAGTTTAAATAGGAGGTGGAAGTAGTTTTTGTCCGATCTTGCTCATCTTAGAAAGTAACCTTTGCTTAGAGTATAGAAGCTTGCATACCAAATTTAAGTTATACAACGCCTTAACTACGGCTTTAATAGTGGGGTCAGACAGACGGACACCCCAAAAAAAGAAAAAGTATACATGGGAGGTGGAAGTAGTTTTTGTCCCATCCAGCTCATCTTAGAAAGTAACATTCGCATAGAGCATAGAAACTAACATATGTATTTCACCTCGATAACTCTTAAACTACGTCTGGTGTTGCCGGGACAAATCCCAAAAAGAGCGTACAAAATTTTAGTTTGATAGCTCTTAAACTAGGGCTGTAAACTCAGGGACAAACCCTAAAGAGCGGGATTTTGTAAGAAAGGTGAGAGTAGTTATACCCTTACCCCATGGGAGAGTATATATCATTTGATACGACCCAAAAGTGTAAAAAATAGAAGGAGACACTTTTGATCTAGGTTTCTTTGAAGTCTAGCCATGCCTAGTCTGGTACGTCCCATACATTACTCCACTTTAGAAATAGAGTAATAATATCAATACTTCCAATGCGATCGTGCCCAAATTCTGTATTTTATAAATCTATAGCAGAAAAAAGTTTTGTGAACAAATTGGGAGTCTAACCGCGCCCCTTCTAGTACCTCCCATACAAATGTACCATTCCGCCCACTTTAGAAATCGAGCAGTAACATCACTACACTCGACTCGATCGTGTCGTAATTGTGTATTTTGTTAAGCTATAATACGATAAAGTTTTGGAGAAACAATTGGAAGACTAGTCATGCTCCTTCTAGTACCTCCCGCACAAATGTACCATTCAACCCAGTTTAGAGATGGTGCAATTAATATCAATACACCCAACGCGATCGTTCCCAAATTTTGTATTTAGTAAAGCTATAGCAGTAGTACGTTTTGGATAAAAAAGTTTGAGGTCTAGCTACGCCCATTCTGATATCACCCCTACAAATGTACCACTCCGCCCACTTTAGAAATCTAGTAATAATATCAATAAAATTTTATGTTTTCTTACTTTTTTACGGGTTTTACTTAAATTTTACAAATAAAAAAAAATCGAAGTTATCATTTGTATGGCTGAATACATTTTCTTAAAATTAAGGAACATTTTTACCTTTGAAATTCCTTGAACATTTGTCCATTATTTCAGGTTATATCATGAGTAATGTACTCTCATCACATAAAAGTGAGAAATTTATCCTTAAAGATTTATTATAGGACGTTTTGGCAATTTTTTGGGACCTCTGCATGTGTTTGAAAATACTACCAATTTGTCAATAATTTGAGATTGCCATCGTGAGAAATGTCGTCATATACGAAATTGAAAACCTCCTTCCGAATTTCGAAAAAATTAACGAATTATATATAATTTGAATTTTTTACTTTTTTGTCCTTTAATGTCCTTGAAAATATTTTCAAATTCTTAGATAGAAGGGATTTTTTTTTTGACAAATTTACTTTTGTGCAAAGAAGATCCATTTGGCCCGAAGAGTCTTAAAACTTAAGTCTATGCGCTGCCAATGATAGCACGATATAATATCTCTACGACTTGATGGCGAAATCATAGGCCAAAAAACGCCACCTCTAAAAAAACGCACAAAACGGAGATAAAAAAAAACAAAAAATCTTTTATTAAAAAAGAAGGATCAGCTAGGATTTGGATTCATGTGGATTTTTGGCCCCCTGCAAAGTCTTAGATAATTATTTCATATACATGACAGTTTATATACATTCAACATCTTTAGGTATAAAAGAGTTGAATATTTCTGAAGTATTGAAAATCTTCATTTGAAATTTAAACATATTGTTCCTTTTCAGTGTCCATAAAAAAATCTAAATATATTTTAGATGTTTGCATTCCTATTTGAAGTTACAACTAATGTTTAACATAAATAAATGGATCAACATCGCACTTCCCGTCTATGAAATTGCCTTACATTTGGAATTGTGGTCTTACTTCACTGACTTTCAATTTTAGTTGTTGATAAATAGTCACACATTTTATTTGCCTTTGTTAATTAAAAAAAAACTGCTATGCTCAAGAGAATCCTCTGTTTTACATCGAGAGTATTATCTGTTTTTTCATCTAAAACATTACTAATGCCAATATCATCTGCAATAATAATAACCTTAACAATATACACCCGAAGTAAACTGTGGTCTAAACGTTTCCCTACTATGTTTTCGTTAGTTCGACATATTAAATGTTGTTATTTATAAGAGCCGGTATTAATACTAATTATTAATATTAATTTTTTATAGGGCCCTCTTAATACGTTGTTATTGCCTCTTAACATATAAACTTATACCTTCAGCATATGCGCCTTTGAACATTTCATTCCGTCACTAATACAATTTCTTAGGCAACATATCGGTGATATTATTAATACTATTAGACTCCCTCATGTCTATTGTTTTCCAAGTATCGCACCCAAATCACAAATTCCCTGTGTTCTCTGACATTACCGTCATTGCGGTTAGTAGCGTGTTTTGATAAATATCGCATGTGGCAAAAACTTGTATGCAACAGCAGACACCAACATGTTTTTAATATTTACAATAACAGAAAAATTAAATGGCAATTGGTACACCTAAACGTATGTGGATTAAATGATTTTAATTGAATCTAACACCCGCCCCCGCCCCTTCACCCATCCCTGTTAAACAACAACTAAAACACGCACATCAATACATCACTCATACGCTCTGTGGTCTATTGAATAGAGCATTTTTTTTTGTTGCTGATATCCTCAGTATTGCTGTTGCTGTTGTTGTTGATGTTATTGGATTGTACTTGAGGATTTATTTGAAAATTTTTGCCATTTTGTGCAACATTGTTTATATTGGCCAGGCAAATACTACAATGAGCTTGTTGTCCTTTTTGCTGTTATCCTTTTGATCATTGAGTCGGGTGTTTTGTTGTATTTTTTTTTGTTTGTTGTGTTATTGTTCTAGTCCAGTATATCCGTTACGATTATTATGTTATAAATCTAATAATTTCAATTTCTTGTGATTGTGATAATAAACTTAATCAACAGCAATATGAATGAAACTATAGATGTGTGTTCACACACACACACACACTCACATCGATATGAACATGTGTTTACCGTTATGCTCGTATGCACTATGGCCATATCTATATCAATACGTATTGGTGTGTACATAGGTTTGTGTGCCTGTGTACACATCTTGGCGAATAGACAAATAAACCGTATGGACCCAATATAGACAAATATAGCTGCAATTTTCATTACCCAGGTGAATTCGATTGAGAAACCCCTCTCTCTGTCTCTCCCCTCTACAGCTCACGCTCTGCCTTTGGCTGTGTTTGGCATGCATACATACATATGCGGTATCTGCACCCAAACGACTTTCATAGACGAATGACTGGCTGGGCAGACCGTCAGACGGACACTTGCCATGCTTTGGCTTGTATTCATGTTCGACAATTCAATTAAATTGAATTGTTATAATTCATATTGAAATGTTTACAAAATCATATTGATTAAGATAATAAAACAATATTTCGTTACAGTATTTTTTTATTGCTCTTTTATATTTATTGGATTTTTTCTCTCTCTGGCCCTTAATAAAGTTTTTTTTTTGTTGCTGTTGCATTTCTTTGACTTTAGATTGCTGGCATTCCGGTGTAAAAATATTTCTGTTGCATTTTCTTGTTTATCTGGTGCATTTGGGAATGTGCTTCTGACAGTTTGGATTTAGTTTTATTAGTTGGAGATAGCTTTCATGCCAAATGATTTAGTATTTTTGTAATATCTGTTGAAGGCAATCGCAATTAATTTGATGCCTTAAATTTAGACATATTTGAAAATATGTGTATGTTTGTGTGTGTTCGGTATGAAAACAATTACAGGATTACATTTAATATTGGCCATGGAGTAATTTTCAGTTTGATTTTAATTGCTTTTTTGTTCTTTTGGTTGGGCATTGGTAGAATAGTTTACATTTGTTTATGCTGGAGGAGACGGGGTTCTGAGGTGAAGGTGTTGAAGCTTTACAGGGGCTTACATTACAAGTTGTAACGAGGTAAAAATTAATTAATTGAATGAATTAATGAATTAATAAATATGTGTGGGTGATATACCAAAAGCGGATATTTTTAGAATAGAATGTATATTTGGTAATATAATAAATACATTTCTATACAAATCAGTCATATTTCAGTATGTAAGTTCATTAGATTTCAAAAGATGCCATATTTTATGGTGTTTTATATGACAACACCATTTACGATGATGAATGTCGCAAAATGGGTACTGCATTCAGGGCAGAATTGCAGCAAATGCCGACGCGTGCGGTGACGGAGTATTATAAAGAGAAAAGGAGGGAAAAAACGTCTGTGGAAGAAAAGAGAGAGCCAGGATATCGAAAACTACAGGAATAGAGGTGAAGCCCGAACGTTCTATCAAAAGGTAAAAAGCAAAGATTGCGGAATAGGGATCCCCACCTGTAAGAATAGAGACGGCAACTCATCACGGACACTCAGAGTGTGCTGCAAATATGGAGAGAACACTTTCGATCTCTACTCGTTCCAGTAGGCAGAATAAGTGACGATATCACATCAATCATAGACAACGGAGTAGATTGTCCACCACCGAGCCAAAACGAGATCAGCACGGCGATGGCAAGGCCTAAAAATAATAAAGCTGCGGGAGCCGATGGACTACTCGCTCCCGTAGGCAGAATATGCGACGAAATCGCACCAATCATCGACGATGGAGTAGACTGTCCACCACCGAGCCAAAACTAGATCAGCAAGGCGATCGCAAGACTTAAAAATAATAAAACTTCGGGAGCTGATGGACTGCCGGCAGAGATTTTTAAAGCCGGCGGAGATGAACTGGTAACATACATGCACCAGCTCATAAACACGATTTGGCTCAGGGAGTGCATGCCCGATAATTGGAATCTGAGTGTCCTAAGTCCCGCGCTTAAAAAAGGAGATACAAGTGTGTGTACCAACTAGCGCGGGATGAGCCTTTTACTTATCGCATACAAGGTCCTGTCTAGTGTGTTATGTGAAAGACTAAAACCCATTCCTGTGGACCTGATTGGACCTTAACAGTGTTGCTTTAGACCAGGTAAATCCACGACCGACCAGATATTCACACTACGACAGAAAGTGTCCGATACGACAGAAATTGTTGGATGCTATGGCTGATTTTGGTATCCCCGCGAAGCTAATACGACTTTGCGGGATGACACTGACTAACACGAAGTCTTCAGTGAAAATTGTCAAAAATCTGTCAGAACCATTTTCTACCAAGCGAGGCTTTGGACAAAGCGATCTCCTGCGATCTCTTTAACATCATAATGAAGATACAGCAGTAAACACCACTGGCACCATCTTTAACAAAAGCCACATGTTGCTCGCGTATGCCGATGATATAGATATCATTGGCCGAGAACTGCGGGATATTACTGCGGCTTTTTTGAACATTTTTTGAACAAGAAGCAATCGGCTGAAGTGGGTCTGGTGATAAGTGAGGACAAAACCAAGTTATTTGTTTCAACGAACAAAGAGTTTATTCGTCTGTTACGCTGCTTGAACATTGACAACTATAACTTGGAAGTGCTAGATAATTTTGTCTACCTTGGCTCCGCCATGAACAAAAATAATAATGCCAGCCTGGAAATCAAAAGACGAGTATTGATCGCAAACTGCTGCTACTATGCGCTAAGCAAGCGATTTAACGACAAAATGCTCTCTCGAAGAAGATTCAGCTCTACCAGACTCTGATTCTACCTGTCTTGCTCTACAGCGCAGAATCCTGGCTAATGACGCAAGCGGATCAATCTATTCTGGGAGTCTTCGAGAGAAAAATACTATACAAAATATTTGGAACCATCATCATTAACGGTGAGTACCGTCGTCGAATGAATCATGAGCTGTACAACGATATAGACGTAGTCAAGCGCGTTCAAATAGACCGAATGCGCTGGCTTGGACACTAGGGTAATAACTTTTTTTGGACAACATTCTCCCCAGGGCTTTTCTAATGGCAAATATTGTATTAATGATAAAAAAAACTATTTCAGTTCAATTTGCTTAAAAAACCTTACGCACCGACAGCGATTTCTAAAATGCCTTTAATATATGTTTTTTAAATTTTTTTTAATAACAATTTTTTTTATATATGGTTTAAACATATGTAAGTATGTAAACAAATAATAACAATAAATGATTACAAGTAGGTATTGTAAGATATAAACTTTAGGTTCAGAATACGCGATGTTTTACAAAGCGGATATATATCTTGTACTATTTTTATTTCAATAAAAAATTTTTTTTTAAACTTTGTTTGATTCAAAACTTTAACGCGTTTGGTGCGTAACCTTTTTTAACGATAAAGAAAAACTAAAAACGCAGTTCTTAATATTTTTCCATGCCCTACACGATTTTGCCTGGGGAGATTTGATATTTTTAAAAAATGCAAAAAGTTATTACCCTATTGGACACGTTGTACGAATGAACGAAAACGCTCCAGCTCGAAAAGTCTTCGGCAATAAACTCGATGGGCGACGCAGGAGGGGGCGACCTAAACTACGATGGATTGACCAGGTAAAAGAGCTGTTAACTAAACTTGTTGTGACGAACTATCTACGGAGCGCAAATGACCGAAGCATTTGTAATACTTTCCTACGTGCTGCTACTGATAGATAAATTTCTGTGGTTGCTGCCATTATAGAAAAAAAAATACGTTGTAAGCAATATATAAAGGTTTAGTATCGAATTTGCAGTACATTTAAGCATTACTTCATGTTTAAGTGGTAGTTGCTAAAAAAAATTAACTACATGCATTATATGACAACCAAAAGTTAAAATAATTGGTGATTTACCCAAACACGAAGAACTTTTATACATATCAGCATATCTGTTGTTTCTACTACTATGTACTTTTATTTTTTTCAGTATTTTAACTTCTTCTATAAAATCCTTCTACCCGCAATAACTCAATGGTTCTGTCATTGTAAATATTCCCATAACACCTGCAATTCTTTCGTTACCTTAGAACAATAAGCGGTTTTACATCAATGTAGTAGTCCCTTACACAAAAATAAACACAGGTAAGCAATTCTTTGTCTCTAATGAGATTTTACAAAAACCACTTCGAATGAATACTCGCCTCGCCCCCACATGTGGAATAGTCCTTCAATAGCATTTCGCCATGCACTTGAACACATGAAACGTGCCGTCCCTTTTGCCAACCTAAAATGCTTAATAATACATAGGAATAGAGAGCGGGAGCAGCGCAATAAAATAGAATGACCCTGTTGAAAAATATGTTACACTTTACCACTAACTATGGCTACGAAGATCGGGGTAGGCGGGCGGTAAGGGGATTAGTTTAACCTTTTGTTTTTCAAGTGATTTCTCATTCATATATATGTGGAACCCACTAGCATCATCATCATACATTTATCACTGTGGAAAAGTATTCAAAATGAATTTTATAAATTAAAAATATATTTATTTTATTTTAATAAACTCTCTCTCTCTTTCACTTGGCAACGACAGCCATGTTGCTATGTTGTCCCTTATCTGGTCCCTTAATCATCTGCAGCAGCAGCAGCAGTGTTATCAACATGAACATAATTTAAGTTTTTTTATTGACTTAAGAAAGCAATGATTATTAAAATCTTTTTATCAAACTCATAATTTATCCACATATTAACAAAGCATCTAAAGCAAAACCAAAAAGTACAAGAAGAAAAGAGAAAACACATGAACAAGTTATGAATAAACCACTATAACTTTAGAGAAAGATATCTCAGTATGAACGAACGTACGATATGGATATAATAAAATGTGAAATCTTTCGAAGAACACTAAAGTACTACCACTACGACTACCACCATCATCATCATTATCATCATCCTATAATCAACGTAATCGTAATCATCAACATCAGCAGCATCAAAAGCAGCAGCAACATCGGTATCATCATTATACCCATCGTCCATATAGTCATCATATGAACATAAAATATCTCGCCATACCAGCAGCATTTCGTATGGATGAGCTTAACGATGAGCATGAATATGAAACACACAACCATACAAACGCACACTTTTACACACACAGTTTCAATCGCAGCACACATTCATACAGATAAAGTTGTTGGTGGAGATGAAACAAAAAAAAAAGAAACTGCATCAGTTACGTGTATATGGAAGTGAAAAGATCCACTCAGACATCGCCACACATGCTTGAAACATACGCACACACACACAAACACACACAACGTCTTCTTGTATATCTCAAACATTGAGCTTCATTAAAGTAGAACGGAACAAAAATGGGGCACAAGTGAAGTTCCTGATAAGACATCATTTTTTGATTTTAATAATTTTGAGCTATCTTTATGTCCTTTACAAGCTTTTAATGTAAATGCAAAACTTTTATTATATCACCTGTAAGGTTTTCTGGACAGTAGTGTCCGGCATTCTGTGGTATGTAGAATATTTGTGGTATTCACAATAGAAATTTATAAAATCATGGAAATTTAAATTTTGGAATAGAAGAAAACATCATGGCAGGGGTAATGAGTGGTCGCTAATTGTAAAATATGCAGTTCAAAAAAAGCATTATTTTCATACACAACACATAGCGTTGCAAACTGTCTCCGACAATTTGTTTATAGTAAAAATTTACCAGGCGTACCTCATATACCATCAGGGTCATAAGATCATTGCTCAAAGCTGATAGAAAAAAAAATAATTTTGAATAAAACTTTAAGTATTGTAGAAAACCTAAATTTAACCAATTTTGTCAACGAAAGGCCATTATGCATCAAAAAACAGTACAGAAATTTCAGTCAGATAAACACCATCAACCAATACATTATATTGTTTAAGTCTTGATATTGAAATAAATCGAATTGAGATCTTTTTGCAAAAGTGTCCCAAAAGTCTTAGTCTATGCCCGAAAGGAAATTCCATGCCTATTTAAAGTGGTTTTGTAATTATTGTATCAAAACTCAGGCGGCTATAAACTTTAAATCATCAATCTATCAGATGAGACCTATTTTCAGGATACCGACGCACAGTGGGGTATTGAACACCCAAAACGGAGATTAATTCAAGGAAGCGTCCCATCTTTACCAAATTTGGCACAGATGATCCTTTTGCTATAAGATCGATTGGTTTTAAGTTTTTAAGAAATCGGTCCATATATACATATAGTCTCCATATATATATTTACATGTATATATATTGTAGTAGAATCAAACCTTTATAAAAGCTACGGTTTGTATCCGATCTCTTTGAAATTTTGATATTGACTTATTTTTTAACTGTTTAAAATACATATAAATATATATATATACATGTGTATAAACACTAATGTATTTATATACAGGGTGGACCAAAAAGGTGTATACATTTGAATAAGTACCTGCATAGAGTAATCTAGGCGGGTTGGGGCGGAGGCGTTGGGAAAGGAAAGAACTGCCAATGGGAATTCATCATTACACCGTCATTCCATGTTGTTGCATATTAAATGTAAAGCGTGCACAGAATGCTCACGGTGTCTAATCGACTTATCGGTATCTTTAGTAACGGTCTCCGATACAGGCGTAACATTCTCCCCTATATGGGATGGAAGTGGTATTTTTGGTTGCGTATTATCCAGTTACGTACACTGAGGCTAAAATTTGAGAATGATATTTACAATAGCGCTCTCAGATAGTCTATTATGCACACAACTTTTTGAGCGAACGGCTCAAAAACATTTTTTACAAAAAAATAATTTTTGGAGTAGCTGCTTCCATTTCAGTTACTTCATGACAAAATGTCAAACAATATTAAATGCCAGTCAAATAACGGTTCGCAATCAGTCACTCGTGTTTTGTAAATAAAACCATTTAAAAAACAAGCCTCGAAATGAATCACATTTTATAAAAGAAACTTGTACTAGTTAGAAGGTATTTCTCTGAATTTTGCATGAAGAACTAGTTTTAATGCTTGTTATTAATCAGTTCTGAATTAATTTTCCCAAATGTGTTGATATTTTAACGTATTCAAAAAATTTGCTGTGACGGCTATTAAAGCTAGAGATGTTGTGAAATAATGTCGTTTAACCGAATTTTCAATTTGAATATTATCAAGACAAATCAGCATATATTGCCTTATGTAGGGTATAATCTATCTTCTATATATATAAAACAGGATGTGTGTATATATGTAACGTATGGACTCGAAAACGGCTGGACCGATTTTGATGAAATTTTCAGGGAATCTTCCGAATAACCCCGCGAGTAACATAGGCTCCACATTGTTTGGATTTTTCTACATTTAGGGGGTGAAAATGGCAATATTCGATAACACAAGGTATTTCGCGCTTACAAAAAGTTAAAAATAATATATTATGAATCGATGATAAACAACTTTGTGTACTCTTTTAAGATACCTGCGTACGTTCATGGGAAAACCTTTAAAAAAATTCTTTAAATAACTCTCTGTATTCCAATATAACGGTATGCAATAGCGAAGCATTGCCGGGCCCACTAGTTCAAAATAAATGCTCAGCAACAAATTGCAATACAGCAAAAACAAAGAAAATGAGGCCAAATGAAACCAAACAAATTTTCCACCGTTTTCGCAGGAGCGTCTAATATCACAACTTATTCAATAAAACAAATTGGCGCAAAAACGCGCAAAATTTTTTTCTTGATTCTATAAGTATAGATTTCAAAAATACCTTAAATTTAGACCATTTTTTCAAAAATTATTATACATATTTATTGAATACAACTAATTGTTATTCCTGTTCTTGAATAGCTGACGTTGATTGCTCCATAACAATAATTCGATTTTTAAATGACTAAAAGGCAAAAACTTTCACTCCAAAATATCGATATTTCACTTTTCGCTAACACGTAGAAAAGTCGAAAAATTTTTCGAAGTTTGAGAGAGCATAGAACTTTAAATAAACAACATATGTAATTGATTCTAGTATCTATTGAATCAGTATTCTGTGCACAATTATTGAGTACAAAATTTTAATTAGAAATCGCAATTTTCATTTTTTAATTAATCTCCGTTTTGGGGGTGCCATACCCCACTGTGCGATGGTACGAGTTTTATCCCTATTCGGCTATTTTACCCCTAAGTGTTCGAATTTCTAAAAACCCCATTTGGCAGTTCTCTAATTCCATAGGGAGCAAGTCTATATACATTTTCGTAACTCTACCAAAAAACATGAACGATTGTGTGGGCGGTATCACGCCCCTTTGTCTAACTATGTTTTCTTGTAGCCTATGGTAGAGGTAATACACAGTGAAAATTTCATTGCAATCGGGCCATTTCTTTCGCCCAGATAATGATTTTCTTAAAAGGGGCGTGGCACCGCCCATTTTCCAGCGAGCCGTAATTCTCTTTGTGTCAGTAAAATATGTAGCAAATCTTATCTTCGTACCTCTAATAGCTCTTGAGATATGACCGATTGAAATTTTGGTTTATGTGGGCGGTGCCACGCCCATTTGTCTAATTATGTTTGCCTGTAGCCTATGACAGAGGCCCTATGAACAGTATCACACATAGAAAATGCAATTGCAATCGGTCCATTTATTTGGCCAATGTAACTATTTTAAAAAAATGGGTGGGGCACCGCCCATTTTCCCCAAACAAAGTATTTTTTCTTATACGACCGATATACGTACCAAATCTCGACTTCGTACCAAAAAAAGATGCAGCCATTTTTAAATTCCAGTTGTATGGGGCGGGGCCACGCCCATTTAACCCCCTTGCAGTCCAAATTTCCAAAAATCCCTTCTTAGTGCGCGACTACGTTATAAAAGAAACATACATTCTAAATTTCACGGTTTTAGCTTTAGCCGTTTGGGCTGGGGAGTGATTAGTTAGTCACCCAAGCCTTTTATATATATAGATAGAAGGTACCAGGCCTACCAGTCCGGTGTCCGCTATTTTGCAACAATTTTGACACATTATTGGTTAATGAGCGTGAAATTTCAATTCAGATATTAAATTGTTGGTAAAAGTATTGTATGAACCAGGCTACACTCCTTGATCCGATCCAACCCATAAATCTTTGAAATACGTAAAAATTTCAAGACGAGTGGCGCCATTAAAATATAGGTATTGTCTTTTAAAAGGTAGAGAGCTATGGGCGAGGCCATGTCTATTTATCTACTCCCGCCCATTTTTTGGCCTGATCATTCATATTGCTATTAAATGCATCCACGCCAAATTTCATGTCATCCAGGTTTATATTACGCTAGCTTTTGCTTACTTACTTATGGATCTGCATGGAAGGGCCACACCCCCTGATCCGATTCCGGTAATTTTGCCTAAGAACATGTTCAATGATCTCAATAATAAAAAATTAATTGAAGTCATAGGTGATTCAACCAAAGTCAAAGGACGTTTGGATCAGTAATTCTTTTTTTGTATTCTTTACTTTTTCCATGCAAACTTATTTTATGCTAGGTAATAACATTACATAGCTAAAAATCGGTTCATTGACTTACCACTTCAAAGTTAACGTTCCAACAATTGGGTACAATTTCTGCCTGAAAAAGAGAAGAAATTATCAATTGTGATTCGTTGTATAGATCAGAGGAAGGTATAACAACTAAAATTGCTTAATACTGTAATATGTATGGATATTTCTATGAAACAAATAACATCTTGACTAACAATGATTAAGATATTTACTTGGCCTAGCCAAAAGGAAATTACAAATTAATTGCAATTATTTCTAATATAATGCAGTAATAAGAACTAACATTGTAAACTGAAACATTAACGCTGCCACATACATCAACCACACTGCCAATCTTTTACTAACCCCCTTCGTTTATGCCATGACCAACTCTCTTTACTCTGTAACAGTGGTCAGTTTCTGCGTGTCCACAATTTATCTAAATCCCACGACATTTTCACTCTACGCTTCTGATACTCATACGATATCAATGAAATATTATAAAATATTATGAGAAAAACTTTACTAGTGATTTACGTTATTTTCTTCTTTTACATTCTGTTGTCGTTGTTTTTTAGCTTTTGCTAACAAAAAAAATTCTCCCTCAAAACTATAACCCAATATCATAGAGTTAGACACACACACACACCAGTACTCACTTCAAATACAACACAACGTATGTATGTAAAGAAAAGCGAGATTGAAATGAAAGAACCATAAGCAAAAGGCAGCGAGCAACGTTTGAGCGGATATAAAAGAAAAACAACAATTTTCGTTGAAAAGAAAATAAATTTCTCCCTTGAATTTTGGATTTTTTTGGTTTGGTACTTTGATGCAACAACAACAACAACAACAACGATAATAATAGAGAAAAGAACTAAGAACGCACATACATAGAAAAATATTGAAAATTAACAAGTGGAGTAGCAGAAGAAAAAAAAAACTGATGAAAAATATGAAAGATTCTCTGGTGAAATGAGAAAACATACAAATCATTGAGATAACTACTACATATAAGCGAAGAATCCAACAGCAGTTGGGCAATGGCAGTGAAAGTAATTGCAGATAATTTTGGGGTATATGGAAATGTTGGAATGGATTAGATATGGATTTTATATAATACTAGTTGACCTGGCAGACTTCGTCCTGCCTAAATAAGTATTGACTTAAATGTAACTTTTTTTGGTGGAATGATTTGAGGTATGTTAAAGGATAATATTTTTTTAATGACAGAAATTTATTGCAATTCTGTGTATAATACGTCTATGAGGGAACCAAAGAAGTGTACATATGTTAATCAGTGGGTGTTTAAACACGTGAACATGCAACATAAAGTTGTTTATGAAAAAAACATGGATTTTCTAAGTTCAAGCCGAGATTTTGTATATATCGCCCTTCAGCTTTATTGATTGTCATCGCAAATTCTAACCGAACTGGAAACTGTAATCGTTTGAAATCAAACGACAAACGGCGTGGGTATTATTGGAATACCTAGTAGCAACACATCGGTTCCCTTATATTTTCTGGTTACATTAATTTAAGAAGGATAATTCAATCATGTATTGCTTCTTAAATAATGTAATGCGCGATCAAGGGGTTCCAACGATATTTTCGTGTGCCTCACTATGATTTGACATAGTTAAAATTTTTTTTTCTTGATATAACATTTCGGTTTCTCAGAAAATTGCGATTTATTCCAAAAGGAAATAAATTCCAACACACCCATTCATAATTCTTAATTTTATAGTGTTGTATGCCGTTCGTTGCTCTATCTGTAATAGGTGCATATTTTAGAACTGTTTTAATTCGTGAGTTTTCGAATTTTTTTCCGTCGTGGATCACATACAACACAGGTATCAAATAACGCCATATCAAGACATATGGTGCTATAGTTCGCCTACTATTGCGTTTGTATGACAGAATTGGGCAGGGCCACCGTTTTTGGCCTGATCACACATATTGCTGTTTATTCCACACCCTTTTTCTTACCCCGCCCTCTCTCTTTAGAATACGTATATTGATGTTATTGAATCCACACCAAATTTCATGACCATTCGCAAAATAGTTATTCAGATATCGCACTATAACAAATTTCGTAGAATGGACGGGCCACGCCTTCTGATCTAGTACTTTAAATATCGCACTTTTATAAATAATCTCCTATGGTAGGGGCCATGCCTGCTAATCTAGTACTTCAGATACCGCACTTTAACAAATTAGCTCCTATGTTCGGGGCCGCCCCTAATAACCTAATCCCGCCAGTTTTTGACTTGATCATATTGCATCCACACCTAATTTAAAGCCACTTATTGTAAATATGGGGTGGAATGAGTGGGCCACACCGGTTCGTTATGGATCTATCCTAATTACCTGTCTATCCCAATTACCTGCCTGATATTTCAGTTGCCAGAAAAGGACGTTGAATCCTTGCAGTGAAAAAAAGTCTAGACCAATATAAAACTTTTAAATTTGATGTTCATATCCTCAATCATAGGGATGAGGGTATATATCGTCCCCTTAATATAACAATAGTGTAAGTGCTCATACACCATTATTTTTTTATTGCATATTTAGAATCTCCACCATTGATTCTATGCCTGGTCAAAATTTCGTCAAAATCTACTTCCACAAAGTGCGTCAAAAGGTCATTGGAAAAAATAGTATATAATTTTTTCTTCAAAAATTTCATAGACATCCGATTTGACGAAAACTTTAAACTCAATTTTCTCAAAACACCAAAAAAATTATACACCGATGTTTTATTAACGAACTTCTGCCGTGTATGTGAGGTCAAGTCCCAGACAATGAAACATTTTCTTTATAGCTGTCCCGCTGTAGCCCGTAAGAGGCTATGATACTTAGAGAAGTTTATATAGAGGACCAAGAGCCTCGCTTCTCAGTCGGAGTAGCCTATTTAATAGGTTTCATGCATTGCTTTCTAAGGCTTCTATACCTCCCCTTTCTTAATATTTTGCAAATGACACTGAATTACAATATAATTTATATACACTCACAACTGCAATATCAAATCCTATCCTATTAATATTATAAATGTGAATGTCTGTCCGTTTGTTTGTTTGTATGTTTGTTGCTCAATCACGCCTAAACGGCTGAACCGATTTCAATGAAATTTGGAAGACAGTAAGTGTACTATATGGAAATTACTATAGGCTATATATTTTGTAATTTTTTACCCTATGGGCGGAGTGGGCGTGGCAAAACTTTTTTTTAGAGCTAAATAGATAAAATTTGATACCCAGATAGTACTCGACAACACGAATATGATTATGCTGACGAAATTTAAATTTTGGACCCAATGGGCGGAGTGGGCGTGGCAAAACATTTTTTAGAGCTAGGGAGATAAAATTTGATACACAGATAGTACTCGACAACGCGAATATGAAGATTCAGAAGAAATTTTATTTTTGGATCCGATGGGCATAGTGGGCGTGGCAAAACATATTTTTAGACTTAGAGCGATAAAATTTGATACACAGATAGTACTCGGCAACATGAATATGAATATCCAGACGGAATTTAAATTTTGGACCCAGTGGGCGGAGTGGGCGTGGCAAAACTTTTTTCGAGCTAGGGAGATAAAATTGTATACACAGATAGTACTCGACAACACGCATATGAATATGCAGACGAAATTTTATTTTTGACCTAATTGGCGGAGTGGGCGTGGCAAATTTTTTTTGAGAGCTAGATAGATATAATTTGATACCCAGATAGTACTCGACAACATAAATATGAATATGCAGACGAAATTTTAATTTTTGACCCAATGGGCGCAGTGGGCGTGACAAAGCTCTTTTAGAGCTAGAGAGATTAAATTGATACCCAGATAGTACTCGACAACACGAATATGAATATGCAGAGGAAATTTTAATTTTTGACCCAATGGGCGGAGTGGGCGTGGCAAAACTTTTTTTAGAGCTATAGAGATAAAATTGTATACACAGATAGTACTCGACAACACAAATTAAAATATGCAGATAAAATCTTCACTTTTGAGACAACGGGCCGAGTGGGCGTGGCAAAACTTTTTTTAGAGCTAGAGAGATAACATTTGATACCCAGATAGTGCTCGATAATACGAATATGAATATGCAGACGAAATTTTTATTTTTGACCCAAAGGGCGCAGTGGGCGTGACAATACTTTTTTAGAGCTAGAGATATAAAATTTGATACCCAGATAGTACTCGATAACGCGAATATGAATATCCAGACGAAATTTTAATTTTTGACCCAATGGGCGCAGTGGGCGTGACAAAGCTCTTTTAGAGTTACAGAGATAGAATGTGATACCCGGATAGTACTCGACAACACGAATATGAATATGCATACGATATTTTAATTTTTGACCCAATGGGCTAAGTAGGCGTGACAAAAGTTTTTTTAGAGCGAGATACATACAATTTAATATTCAGAGAGTACTCGAAAACACAAATATGAATTTGCAGACGAAATTTTAGTTTTATACCCTATAGGCATATTGGTTATGGCAAAACTTTATGATATATGCAATATGATACATACATACAATACAATACATACATGCAAACAAAATTTTAATTTTCGATCAATGGGCAGATTTACCGTAGCCAAGTTTTTATTTTTAATCAGTGGGTGGAGGGCGTGGCAAGACTGTATTTAACCTTAAAAAGATAACATTTGATACACACATAGTACTTGGCATTACAATTACAAATTTGCGGAGGAAATTTTAGTTGTATTCTAGCCCTCGAGAGATGCAACACAATAAATAAACAAAACTATGCGCAACAATTACAAATATTTAATCAGTGGGCGGAGGGGGCATGCTTAAAAAATAAAACGAATTGTTTACCGAGGGTATAAGATCAACGCTTAAAATTATCCCATTAAGAAAGCAAGCCAACCTTATTATTATCGAGTTTAGGAAACGTTGCCAAAGTATGTTTTAAATTGGCATATGCACAGCTTTTATAACTGTGAGCCAATTTGAATTGATATACGTGCATTATATTAAGTTAATTTTGTAATATTAGTCAATTATGCAATAGCGAAGCATTGCCGGGTCCACTAGTCACTAATATAGTAGGCCATATTTTTTTCACACAAAACAAAAATCCTTTGTAAATATAAAAAAATATATATTAGAACTATTTTCCAGTTTTTTTTTCACCCAGCGCTTTATTATCTCTCCATAATTTAGCACTTTAGCTAACAATAGTTCTCTGCCCTCGTTTCTAGCCCAAGTGCAAAGCAAACTAAATGTCAACTGAAATGTATGTAGAAAAAAACTCTAAACTAAATGAGAGAAAAAAAGACAAACAAACAATGAAAATCATTGGGAAAAATATTGTGAAAGAAAAAGTAGATTCACGACAGTATTTGATTGCAGACACAGGTGCAATATATCGATTTATTAATCTTTTGATTTCGGTTTATTGACAGCACAAAAGTATTGTTTTTCTCGCTCGCCTTTTTTGTAGCTCGCGCTCGTTTTTCATTTGTGTCGTCGTCGACGTCGTCGCTTTTCCCCCTAGCAGTGTTGCTGCTACAATGGCGCGATAAGTTTCCACTGCTGACATTTTATTCGTTTTCATTTTCGCTGCTCATACAAAAAGGGCAAAACAATTTCAAATTGTTTTGGTTTCGTTTTCTCTTTTTTTGTTATTGTTGCTGTTGTTATTGTTAGAGTGCGGTGTGGTGCGGTGCGGTATGCTGTGAGCAGCCCCGTTTTCATTTGTTCATCTGTTTTGCTTTGATTTTGAAATGTGTTTGACATTTATTGTTTTAATTTGCAGAGTTTGCTTCATTGTCCCTCTACCCTCCACACTCGCTCGCTTCACGCTTTTTATCCCAAGGGTATCATCGATTGATCAAGAGGTGGGGGGGAGCGCGATAGATGAAATTATGGATTTCATGGTGGTGGTGTTGGTGTTGGTAGCTGAAGCTGAAGCAATAGCGACGATAACGATGCTTAAGCTTTTAACGCTTGACTTGCTGGTCCGTTTTTGTGCGTTTTTGGGTCTGGCGTATTAAGTTGAAGTAAATAAAAAAAAACTTTTTGATTTTTCAGCGTTCCCTGTAATATTGACAAATTGCAAAAGCAGCCAGAAAAGAAAACCCGCACCTGTAGTTTGCTTTATGGATTTCTTCGAATTCATCTAATTGTTTAATATTTCTGAGTTGTTCACAAACTGTGCAGGGGGTGAGAGGGAATAGGTGGCAATTGGCGGGGGTAAGGAGAAAAATTGAGAAAGATGTCAAGGTTTTACTTTTTATTAAATTAAAGCATCTCATGGCAGATTGGCAATTGCTATACAAATATAATTGGTGGGAAAATAAAGGGAAGCATTTGAGAGTCTTTCGCCTTTGAGATGGAAGTGTTTAAGTTTCGAAATTTGTGTCAAGTCAGGAAATGGCAAATGAAATTGAGAAGAAGAGAATTTAAGTTAACATAAAATATTTAATGAAGGGCTATTTTGATATTTAAAGAAGAAGTTTGGAAAATATGAAACAAAATAATCGGAGGTGGGTGCTTTGCTATGCTAATAACAATTTAATGAAAGCATAAAAATATATGTTACACAAAATAATTTTAGACTTCATTCGGTGAATACATGTACAACGTATCATAAAAGGTGATACATTTTAAACTCAGGTGATCAGGTGATACATTTTAAACTCATGCTCAGCCACAGCGTGTTTTTTTAATTTTTATTTTTAAATGCAATTCTAAGCCTTGCGGCCGATTTGTTAAAGCTGCAGTTATATAACATTGTTTTTTTTTTTTGAAACCTAATAATATTTAACGAATAAACAATGTTTTATAATATATTTACATGTATTTACAAATCTAATATGTAAATATATATCAATTTCAACAAAAAAATTTAAGTTTTTTTCTAATTAATTGAGTACTATAACAACAACAATTTTTTTTGAGGGATAGTTAATGTAAGTTAAATAACACAGTGCAACATTTTTCAGCTCATTGATTTGAGACTCAATTTCAATGCTAATAATCTACCTCAAACAAAAGAATTCGTATGGCCATTAAATTACACAGTACAACACATGATTTTAGAACTCAGTTCTGAGAACTGTATGTGAAAGTAGCTCCAAAAGAAAGAAGTTGAAGATACTATAAAATTGTTGTACTTCATGGCGTATGATTTATGTAGAACATTACTTATGATAATCATACGCCACCATTTAACAATATAACAAAAGATCCTAAAACGTGACAAATTCCTTTACACGTCACTTACTAACTTCAAATCGATGTTATATTATTATGGCATGGAACTTGACAAAATAAATGATGCAGAACTTCTTCTTTTTGGGGCTACTTTCGCGTGCAGTTCTCAGAAATGAGTCCCAAATCAATGAGCTGAAAAATGTTGTACTGTGTAATGCAGCCAACTTGACAAAACTAATGATGCTGGTTTTTTTATTTTTGGGGCTACTTTCAGGTGCAGTTCTCAGAATTGAGTCCCAAAATCATTTGTTGTACTGTGTAATAAAACATAATCTATTCGTTATAATTATTAATATTTATTAACATACCAAAAGAATCCTATATATCTGTTAATGCACGTACGTATTTTATTAACAAATATTTACACTTTTTCCATTTTATCTATCTAATTACGAAATCGTTTAAAACACAGTAGTAGATTGTTTTAATAGGAAAGAACTGTTGCCTATATCCTGCCAAATGTAAATTAGTAGTGTTAATACCATACCTAAGTCAGACAATCATATAATCGATCACATGTCTAAATAGCTCATTTAATATTTTGCATAACTACAAAAGTGGGGGATCAAGAATTCCAAGCAATTCCCAACATCCGATAGATCCCCAGCGGTAAAATCACACATTAGATAATCGCTGATGTCAGTTATATTTAGCATCAATCAGGGATGATTACTTCGCTTATATTCCCCCTTAAATTTAACATAGAAGTGTCATAGGCGCTACCGCTTACAAAGTAAGCGACGATGTCAGTTAGTGCAATTTCAGTTGTAGTTACGTTATAAGCGTAGTTTTAAGCGAGCTTCATAACACACTTGATTACGAAGTAAGTGACAATGTCAGTAGGTGCCATTCCATACGGAGTTATAAAGAGTGGACGATAATTTGTACATTACATACACGTAACATTCCAAGTACTTAGATCGCTTAAATCTAAAACTAATGTCATGGGTTACTATAGAGGTACTTCGTTTCAATAACGCTGGGAAGTTACTCAAGCTCAACACAAAGACTCTCTTAGTGGCTTTAGCAGCCTAAAGAAACTAGGATCGGTAGTGGCGGCCTAATAAGCCGCTCTCCTTATACAAACAACTATAATGAACACACGAAGAAAGGGAAAAAATGTAGTACCCTCACCCATACGACTTTCGGTCGCATGGCCAGACTACTTACGTACTTACTTACTTACTTAAGAGGCCTATTACAACTTACGAACGTAGTTCATAAATTTGAGGCCTGAAGTGTTTAAGAATTCCACACCATTCGGTTTTCTGCGTGCGTTCTCCAGTTGGTCCTACCAGATGGTGGCACGTCGCCCACCACTTGGTCCTTCCAACGAAGTTTCGGTCTCCCTGCTCTGTGCCGTCCTTCAGGTTCGCCATCAAACACCTTTATCGCTAGAGCATTTACATCCATTCTGGTAACATGTCCCAGCCATCGCAGTTGTTGGATTCTGACTCTTTTAGATACGTCGATGTCGTGGTAAAGCTCATACAGCTCATGGGTTATCCGATGGCGAAACTCGCCGTCGACACATATAGGTCCATATATTTTTCAGAGTACTTTTCTCTCGAATACTGCCAGGTTTTGTATGTCCGTTGTCGTAAGCACCCACGATTCGGCAGCATGCAACAGAACGTATCTCGAAATAAGGTGGTGTTACTAAGGTGCTGCCGAATTCCGTACAAACATCTATTGGCAAGCACTATTCTCCGCTTAATTTCTTGGCTGACATTATTTTTCTTGTTGACGGAAGACCCTAGGTGGGTAAACTCATCTACTACCTCAAAACCATAATTTAAAACTTTCACGGTGCGTCCCCATCGAGAGGACTCTTTGTTCGTCGAAATCGTTAATTTTGTTTCGTCCCCGTAGACCGCTAAACCCATTTTTAGTGACTCCTTTTCTAGCGATGAGAAAACTGCAGTAACATCCCGCAGATTTCGGCCAATGATGTCTATATCATCGTTATAGGCTAGTGGCATGGACAAGCTCTCACCCTGCCTGAGACCTCTTTCTGTGTTGAATGGTTCAGAGTGATCCTTACCAATCTTAACCGAGGATTTGTTGTTTTCCAAAGTGCCTCTGCAAAGTTGAATTAGCTTTGCAGGAATACAAAATTCAGCCATGTCCTCATATAGCATATTCCTTATCGGAGAGTCGAAGGCTGCAAAGAGGTGGTAGATGTCGATCTGCTTTTCATGAGTTTTTTCCAGGATTTGTCGTAGAGTAAATATTTGTTCCGTCGTAGATTTACCAGGTCTAAAGCTGATGATATGGTCCAATTAGATTTTCTACAATTGGCTTTAGACGTTTACACAATCTGCTTGAAAGGACCTTGTACGCAATTGGTTGTAGGCTAATTCCACGGTAGTTGTGACATTCACTACGATCTTCTTTCTTGTACATGGGACATTACAGACTGAGACTCCAATCCCCGGGCATGCTCTCCTCTAGCTATATGTTCTCCATGAGCTGATGTATGCTCCTAATCATCTCCTCCCCGCCAACCTTAAACAACTCAGCAGGGAGACCGTCGGCTGCAGCAGCTTTGTTATTTTTAAAGCGGGATATTGTCACACGTATATCGCTCTGGCTCGGACAGTTAATACCATTGTCATGGATTGGAGCGGGGGTCTTCTGGAGTGGTGTCCATATCCGTACTTCGGAGAAACTCTGTTCACTCATCCTGTATCTTCTTCAGCTCCTTCTTTTACCCTTTTAAAAAGACGTGTTGCCCCTTGTCTCTTCCGCCTCCCCTCCTGCCGTTCACGAACAGCTCGCGTTGCCATTGGCTGCAGTTGTGACCTGTATGCAGCATTCGTCTCTTCGTGGCATTGCAACATTCTTCATCGTACCAGGCATCTTCTTGAGAAGGCTTTGAGGACCCAAGTACGCTTCTCGCAGTCCGTTCTACGGAATCGGTTTTATATTGCCACTGAGAGGTAATATTATCAGGGGTTGGGGCATTCGCCATGCTTAGCCTTGTGCGCACCTTAACTACGGTAAGGTAGTGATCGGAGTCAATATTCGCTCGCCTGATCACTCGTACGTCCAGAACAGTCGATGCGTGCCTCCATCGACTACCACGTGATCAATCTGTTTCCTCGTCAATTAGTCTGGAGACAACCATATAGTCCTATGAATTATTCTATGGTCAAATCTAGTACTGCTAACTATCATATTTCTTGCCGCAGAAAAATCAATCCGTCTGATAAAACTGTTCGACTTTTTGGTGTCGCCTATTATAATTTTGATGTCATGGCTCGGGCTACGATCATATACAATTTCTAGGCTCTCGTAGAACTGGTCTTCATCCTCATCGCTTTTCTCTTCTGTTGGAGCATGGGCATATATGAGTGTTATGTTTTGATTCTTATGGTGGCTTTTTGTTCAATGTCTTGCCAACCACAAATACACATCCAAACTCGTACATGTCGCATTGCCACTATAGTAGATGTCGCACGATTTCGTGCGCGACCACTCGTGTCCCGTCCATCAGATTTCCTGTAAAGCGGTTATGTCAACCTTGTGATCCTCGAGGATTTCCGCCAGTTAGATGAAGGCACCTGGTCTGTACAATAGATATTAAATTATTATGGCATTTAACCTGACAAAACGAATGATGCTGAACGTGGGGCTACTTTCACGTGCATTTCTCAGAATTCAGTCCCAAATTCATGTATTGTACTGTGTGAGCAAATCTAAATATAACAACTTTAAAATTTAAATTTCTATATGCTTGAAGTTGCCATTCCAAATTCTAAATTTTCTTAAATGTATTGCATACTACTCATATCGTACTTAATCAATAAAAAATCTTTATATTATCATTCGAAACTAATTCAATCCTTCTGTATATCCTCTCAATCCTTTTAAAATACTCTTCTCCTCGCTACCCATTAGCCACCAACTACTGCTTACCTTTAGCTAAACATTTTTTTTAATCTCATAACTTTTACACTTTTTTTTTCCCACTGACTCACTCACTCGACATTTTAATGCGATTACCCAACTCAGTTAATGAGACGCTTCTTAACACATTTCAATAATAATAATAATAAAAATAATAACGTAACACCCCTCATTTGCCAGTAAAACATAAAATTCCTGGCTAAGCATACGATTAATATTAATTAAGATAATGATCATCGTATGGCATCATCAATCTCCCGTCGTAATCATAAGCGTTTGAACAACGTACAGGAATTATTAGTAACACTTAGACGCTACATGCTCATGCCCAACCCTCTCGCCAACCCCCTCACCTTAAACAAACATATGTGGTACCAGCAGAAAGACTAACAGTAAAGTGGCAGCAAAAGAGTGACACAGGCAGCAGGGGACAGCAAAAACCTCAGCAGTAAATGGCATCCCTACATATTTACTGGGAAAATAAAATTCATTGCGTCTGCAGATAGGCCCTCCCCCACTCCTGCACCAGCACAAGCACTCGCTCTTTGCTTTAGTGTTTAATGCAAGCCAGAGGGTGTGATTAACATTCGCTTTTTTTCTGTCATACGACAGAGCAAGAAAAAAAAACATTTTAATAACATTTTAATATGATCTATAATATAAAAATTATTTGTACGTTTGGCATGTGTGCCCAGTGGGTGTATATGATAATGGCTGTGTTCATATGTTTATGTAGAGAGGGGGGGAGAGGCAAGAAAAAAAATAAAGTCCATTAATACATAAACGCACGGACGCACATTCGCTGCCATATTGGCGACATCATCATCGTCATTCGCATTCGCATAGCCATCGTCATCAGCATCATTATCATCATCCACAGCAACAACACAACAACAACATGAACAGAAGCACTTGCCCCGGCACCAACACTTATGCAGCGACACGGTCACATCATCAACGGCATCTTCAACACCAGGATATGTTTGTGTGAATAAGTGCGAGGCACAGCACCAGAGAGGGCTGGAGGAACGGGAAGAATCAGGAAGGACATACGACACTTTTTCATGTGCACGCACACATGGACATACAGCGATTAAAGCATATGCAAACGTGTCGGTGTGAAGTGGCACAGTAGTAGGTAAAGCGACTGTGAGTGTTGTTAAATTAATGTTAATTAAGTTGAACAGAGATTACAAAATGGCATGAAAAAAGATATTTAAATGGAACGAGATATTAGATGAAAAGGTTACAGACAACAAATGTATAAAGTTAAATTCAGTACTTCTGGTCATATGATCATATTGTATAGGGGTAAGGGTCTTTTAAGGGTATTTTACGGTACCCACTGAGAATCAAGGAAAAAGTCTATAAGTTTTTCGCACAACAATTTCAGAAGAAATCATAATTTTCAAAGGGTGGCGTAAAACTCCCGGTTTCTTAAGTTTCACCTATTAATACAAAATATTAATAGTAAAATATTGTTTTGTGGGGTTTCTTTCTAGAAATTATTGGAAAAATTTAAATTTTCAGGCAATTGGCCAATTTGTATAGGCGTTGCCAGTTGGGGCCAAACAAAGTTTGTGATTTTTATTCGCAATAAGCATGCAATAAGACACGAATTCTCGCGGTTTAACCCTGTAAGTGACCGAATAGCCACTATTAGCATCCGGGCGAAATATTTTTACATTACGCTGATTTGTGTACACGCCCCAACGGAAGACAAAGACGAGGAATGCATCTTTAAGGAAGATGCTCTTGGTTCAGCAGTCGGGAAATCCAGTCTGCGCAACAACACCTCCGATAATGGGTTCAGTCTAGTTAGCTTCACGTCGGCGAGAAACATGATTGTAAGTGGAACCAGATTCCCGCATAAAGATTTTCCCAAGGCAACCTGGATATCCCCTGACCAAAAGACAAGAAACCAAATTAATCACGTGGTAATCGATGAAAGGCATGTCTCAAGCGTTACGGACGTGCGTGTGATGTGCTGTGCGAAATTTGGCTTGGATCACCACCTAGTTGCAGCCAAGGTACGCACGTGATTAAGTAGTGCTAGAAACGCTCGTTACATAACGCAAAGGAACTTAGACATCATAAAGCTGTATACCACCGAAATAGACAATGCCTACGCTCACCAAAACTTTCAACAACTTCAAACAAACCCCTATAATTCTGAAGTCCCCGACACCCTGTGGCAGCATACTGGGAATTCTATGACCACTGCCGCAACTACCGTACTAGATTATGAATAACCACGCTCAGACAAGCCCTGGTGCGATGAAGATTTTAGCGAAATGTCTGAGGAAAAGGATGCTACATACAGGGAAAAACTGCAGCCAATATCAACGCGTGCTGGAGAGAAGCGTTATGATGAGAAACGGAGGCGTAAAAAGCGTCTATGAAAAAAAAGAGAGAGGCAGAATATCGAAAATTACAGGGATAGAAGTGAAGTCCGAAAGTTCTATCAAAAGGTACTAAGTAAAGGTTTTGGAACAGGGATCGCCACCTGTAAGGACAGAGGCGAAAACCTGGACACTGACACTCCGATTGAGCTGCAAATATGGAGGGAATGCTTTCGCTCTCTTCTCGTTCCCGTACGCAGTATACATGACGAAATCACCCCGACGACGGAGTAGACTGTCCCACACCGAGCCATAACAATATCTGTACGGCAATTGCACGGCTTAAAAATTTTGAAGCTACGAGAGCCGATGGGCTGCCGACAGAACTTTTTAAGGTCGGCGGCGATTAAGTGGCAGCATACATGCACCAGCTCCTATGCACGATTTGGCTTAACGGGTGCATGCTTGGAATCTGAGTCTTCTATGTCTTGTGTTTAAGAAAGGCGATCTTAGTGTGTGTACGAACAATCGCGGGATCAGCCATTTACCCATCGCTTACAAGGTCCTATCTAGTGTGTTATGTGAAAGACTAAAGCCCATCCTAACAAACCTGATTGGAACTTCTCAGTGTGGCTTTAGACCTGGTAAATTCACGACCGTCCATATATTCACACTACGACAAATTCTGGAGAAGACCTAAGGGATACAGATCGATACCTATCATCTGTTTATCGATTACAAAAATGCATTCGATGCTATGGCTGAGTTTGGTATCCTCGCGAAACTAATACTACTTTGCCGGATGACACTGATTGACACGAAGTTTTCGGTGAAAATAGGCAAAAATCTGACTGAGCCTTTTTCTACCAAGTAAGGCTTTAGGCAAGGAGATAGTCTATCATGCGATCTCTTTAACATCGTAGTGGAGGTGATCATGCAGAAGGCTGCAGTAAACAGGACTGGTACCATCTTTAACAAAAGTCACATGCTGCTGGCGTATGTCGATGATATAGATAGCATTGGCCTAAGACTAAGGGATGTTACTGCGGCCTTCACAAACATTGGGAATCAGTCGAAAAAGAAATGAGAAGTGGGATTCGTGATAAATGAAGACAAAGTTTTACCGAACAAAGAGTACTCGGTTGGGAGGCCACGTGAACGTTGACAACTATAACTTTGAAGAGGTAGATGCTTTTGTCTACCTTGGCTCCACCCTAAACAAAAATAATAATGCCATCTTTAAAATCTAGAGACGATTGTTGATTGCAAACCGCTGCTACTATGCGCTTAGCAAGCGATGTAGAGACAAAGCCCTCTCTCGTCAAACAAAGATCCCACTCTACATGAAACTGATCTTGCCTGTCTTGCTCTACTAGCTCCATAGAAACCTGGTTGATGACACAAGTGGATAATCTACTCTGGGAGTCTTCTAGAGAAAAATACTTCGCAAAATATGTGGACCCATGATCGTTAACGGCGAGTACCTTCGTCGAATGAACCTTGAGCTGTATGAGCTGTAAAACGACATCGACGTAGTTCGGCGCGTTGAAATATACCGAATGCGCTGGCTTGGACACATTGTACGAATGGACGACCAAAACTTCGTTGGATGGACAAGGTAAAAGAGCTATTATCTAAACTTGGAGTGACGAACTATCAACGGAGCGCGAAAAACCGAAGCGCTTGGAACTCCTTTCTACATGCGGCTACTGATGGATGAAATTCTGTTGTTGCTGCCATATAAGAAGAATAAGAAAGTTTTCCGTTTGGATGTAGGTCATCATGTAAGGGAGGTACAAGAAGGAGTCGGTCGTTTTAGTCCATATTCATTCTGAGTCAAATATTTATCAGCGTACATCTTACACAGAACACCACATGATTTTGGGACTCAATTCTGAGAACTGCACGTGAAAGTAGAACCAAAGGGAAAAAGTTCTGCTAGAATTTTTGTAACATGCAATAATAATTTAATATTGATTTGCAGTGAGAAACTATCGTATAGGGGAATTTGTCACGTCTTAGGCTCTTTTGTTATTTTGTTGTTTTAAAAGGGAAAGGTTATATGAACAGATTAAAGGAATTGTAAATTTTAATTTTTTTAAAGTTGTTTCAGCTAAATCGGACTAGTGGTTCTCGAGTAACGTCAAACAAAAGACTCTTAAACGTGACAAATTCGCCTATATGATACTTACTATCTTCAATTCGATATTAAACCAACCACGTCATGGAGAGCGCTCTCAACTGATTTTCCTGAGATGTAGGCATGTTGGGAGGTGTTTAGAGTGTGAGGGTTGAAGATGATCTTATATACATGTAGAGAGTTGCTCAGAGTATGAGGGTTTAAGATGATCTTATAAACGTATCTTATACACATATAAAAACATTTAGCAGAAAAGATCGATTATATTAATACTGATAAATTTTCGCAAAGATCAGTTAAGGTTTACAAGAGATATCCTGCCCGCTAGCCTTCAAGCCAGCCAGACAGACGGACATGACTCCATCGTTTTAAAAATATCTTAAAAGAATTTCGCCTTAAGATACTGGATGTCCAAATCGTCTCCTATAATTCCTAACACTTTTTATCGTATCAAATGTTATATATCCTCATCTGTGTGACTATGTTGTTTAAATATATCCCAAACTTTACCAACAGGCTTTCTTAATGACTTCCTTCCAAAATCTTTGTGAATATCGCTTCCACCTTAGAAAATTCCTTGTCTACCACTGTTCCGCCTATGTACGAGTATGTATGTAGATTGCACTCAATTATACCTACATATGTACAACACTTTAGCTCATTTAACATAAAATACACACCAGGACACACACTCACACACACACACTCTGACGTGGACAATACACGCACGCCAAATGTATACATAATTACACGCACACACCCAAATAACACAAATACACGCGGGCGCACATTTATACAATCAGTAACAATCATTCGCCTGTGTACACACACACACATATACACATACGTTCGCACATTTGGCTGTCGTTTAAGCCACAATAAATGGCAATAACAATAATTTTGCTTATGTCAAATGTACTAACGGTTTATGCGAGCACAAACACATACGCATACAGGCATATCTACTGCGACTACTACTACTACTACAACACTTACGGACAAACAAAAATACACAACATAAATACGTACGTGTGTGTGCAGGTCCTTTAGTCACTTAAGTGCACAATACGAAATACTAACCACGAATATGGATCAGTAAGTGTATATGTGTGTGCGTTCGATAAAAAAAAACTTGTAGCAGTAAAGGAAATGTATTATGGTGTATAGATGTCAAATGGACAAATACAAATGATTTCTTGTACACACACACACACATGCACAGACGCTAACTTACTAGCTTTAACTACGCAGATACTCGGATACCCTTGTGTACGAATAGCTGCCTTTTACTTCCACTGGCGTGGTCTTTTCCCGGAAGTCTACAACGCTTACTGTTAGGTTTTTGGCCATAATCTTCACTTGTCGCCTCCCAAAAATTGTTGCCATTATAATTTTCACTAATTGCTGGGAATTTCCCTCAAGGGTCTATTGATTTTCCATATACGTGAATTTAATTTATATTCATGACCGGGGTTTTGCAACTCTTCGCGCTCGCTTCGAATTATGTTTGCGCCGACGAGGGCCCTAGGGTCATATTGCTTTCGCATTTTGCCCTAGAGTTAGGGAAGGGCTCGCACCATTGCGGTTTATGCACCACTTTTTCATTTGTTGATGTATTTGCTGCTATCAGTAAGCCGACAATCATGATTATGTTGATTTGTTAATTGATGAGAGGGAGCAGAGCGAGAGAGAAGCGTCGGAGGTGGCAGATGTGAACGTTAATGGGCAGAGAGAAACTCGGTTGACATACACTTGCTGTGGAACAATACGATACAAAAAACGTATGTAATAATTAAAGAGCTCTTTTTTGCTTTAATTTTTAATAGTGTAATGTAATAAAGGAAATTATTTCACGTAGTTATGAAAAATGTTAATTAGTAGAAAATGTTATGAACTTTGTAGTAAGGAGCTAAATATAATATGCAGTATATTAAAAACTATATGCAAAAATAGCTGAGATTCGTGATTCTTTAGAGTGTTTACCATTACAGTCAAAGTTATCTGCGACATTGATTGGGCAGAACATGGAACATGGAATAATGAGAGGAAAATTGCTAAATATAAGTCAAAAGCCGTGTAGAAAGGATTCGTAAGTGAGAAGGCATCAATAACTATCATATCTAGGAGGATAATTTTAAATAGACCAAGGCCACCTTATACATAGGAAATACGTGCAGGCATCTCCTCCTCCGTTGTGACAATAGGAAATACATACCATAAAAAAAATTGTAGGCTCTATTGGTATACTTTACCACTGTTGCTGTGGCACGCCGCTTACTAAGTTGGCTCCCAGGGGGAAATATGTGGGCTATCCAGGGCGACGCACTTGTTGGCTTCGGCACCGACTCAGGCTCAGAAGCACCACCACAGGAACTCATACACCACTTGCTGTGTACAACCAGCACAGTTCCACAATAAACAAAAAAAACGGTTTTTATTTGTACCTTTTTCAATTTTCTTTTATTTAAAATTTTTTTTTGTGTCTTTTTTTCTTTCTTTTTTTTGGCCTTAACAGAGCGGCGGACAAACGATAATGGCGCAAGAGAGGCAATGTTGACATTATCGTTTGTCGATCGAGTAATCGGTAATCGCCGTCTGCATATATAGGTCAGGGTTAAGTTCACTGTCATCGGGGATGAGCAGACAGACATGAACGGCCCAAAGTTCAATGACCAACATATGCAAACAATAGTTTTTAATGAAAAAGCAAATGTACTTTTTGATAAAATAAAAATACAGTTTAATACAAATAATTTAATTTTTAGTTCAATAAATGTAGTCTTTGTAGCAATAAAAGTACTTTTTTGTACAACAAATGTACTTTTTGGGTACAATTAAGGTACTTTTCTTGTACCATGAAAGTTATTTCTGGTACCAACAATTGCTTTCTGGTGCAAAAAAGTAATTTTTTGACTAAGAAAGTAAATTTAAGTACTTAAAAGTACTATTTTGATATCAAATATTAGTTCTTTGGTACTTTTTGATATATTGCTTTTTAAAAGTATATTAAAAGTACTTCTTATGACAATAAAATTATTATACTTTTTAGTACAATGAACTTTAAGAATTACTTTCTTGTACAACATTAAAAGTATTTGTTACCTAAAACATGTAATTTTTGGTACTATAAAAGTATATTCTGTTAGATACAAAGTAATCTCTGATACAAAAAAAGTATTCTTTGATACTATAAATGTACTTTTTTCTACATTTAAGGAAATGAATCATGTGCTTTTTGGTTAAATATCAGTCGTTATTGGTATTGTTAAGTACTTTTTGGTTAAACAGAAGTACTCGTTGTTGCTATAAAAGTACTTTTTGGTACAAAAAAAGTACTTTTGGTAGAATAAAAGACATTTGTGTATAATATAATTATTATCTGGTACTTTTGAGTAGATTCAAAATACTTTCTGTCACCATAAAATCAATTTTTGATTCTCTTTGGTACAATTAAAGTAATGTTTGGTACAATAAATGTACTTTTTGGTGCAACAATTTAGTAATTTACTAAAGTACAATAGAAGTACTTTATCGTGCAATAAAAGTACTTTTTTGTGCATAATAAAAATAATTCTTGGTACTTTAAAAGTACATTCTGTTGGATACAAAGTACTTTTTAATACAAAAAGATATTTAGAATTATAGAAATGTACTTCTTGGTACAATATAGTTACTTTTAATGAATCTTATGTATAATTTAGAATATTAAATGTACTTTTTGGTAAAATATCAGTCCTTGCAGGTACAATAAAGTACTTTTTGGTTCAACTCGAGTACACTTTGTTGCAATAAAAGTACTTTTTTGTAGCATGAAAGTTATTTCTGGAATAAAAAATTACTACCTGGTGCAATAAAAGTACTGATTTCGGCAAAAAAAGTAATTATAGGTACAGAAAGTACTATTTGGTACAATAATGTACTTTTTGATACAAATTCTAACTTTTTTGTTACAATGAAATTACTCTTTGGTACAATGAATCATAGGAAAGAATTACTTTTTTGTTTAAATTTTTGGTATAATAAATTACTTTTTACTATTTTAAAAATACTTTTTTGATACCCCAAAAGTTATTCTTAGTACAATAAAAGTACTTTTTGTTACGTCAAAGGTAATTTTTGCTTCATTAAAAGTACTTTTCAGGATAATAACAATACTTTTTAGTACCATTAATGTAATTTTTGGTACAATAAAAGTAATTTTTGGAGCAATAAATTTACTTTTTAGTGCAATAAAAGAATATTTTTAGACAAAAAATTAATGAGTGTTACTAATTATTAGTCTGTACAATAAAAGTAATTTTTGATACAATAAAAGTACTTTTTAATTCTTTAAAAGTACTTTTTAGTATAATAAAAATACCTTTTTGTACCATTAATGTAATTTTTGGTACAAAAAAAATAATTTTTTTACAAAAGTAAACTTTCTGGTACAACGACACAGTACAACACATTTCAGCTCATTGATTTGGGACTCAATTCTGAGAACTGCACGTGAAAGTAGCCCTAAAAAGGAGAAGTTCTGCATTATTCATTTTGTCAAGTTACATGCCATCATAATTTAATATCGATTTGATGTGAGTAAGTATTCGGGAATTTGTCACGTTTTAGGCTCTTTTGTTTGACATAATTCGATAACCGCTAGTCCGATTTAGCTAAAAAAAATTTAAAAAATTAAGAATTACAATTCCTTTAATCTTTTCGTATAAAGTTTCCCTACATAAGCAACAGTTTCACTTTTCCATTCATCAAATGATTTTGAACTGGGTTCATTTTATAGCAGTTACAATAAAACTCTTGTACTCCAAGGCGTATGATTTACGTGGAATATTACTTATGATAATCATACGCCACCATATAGTATTTGTGTTATGTCAAACAAAAGGAGTCTAAAACATGACAAATTCCCCTATGCGATACCTACTAACTTCAAATAGATATTCAATTATTATGGAATTATTATGGAATATTTTTTTTGTACAAAAAAGTCCTTTCTTGGGTATAGAAGTTCTTTCTGCTTCAATGAAATAGTTTTTAATTTTAGTTTCCTTATTGGCCCAATTAGCTTCTTACACGTGAACAATTTTAGAGTGATT
Organism: Muscina levida; assembly: GCA_964034835.1. NCBI lineage: Eukaryota > Metazoa > Arthropoda > Insecta > Diptera > Muscidae > Muscina > Muscina levida. Next base: position 7,301,374 of record OZ035880.1, read on the forward strand.
TAGACTAGTTGACTGGTCTAGGTGTTGAGACTACTTTTGTCCCTTTTTTCGATCATTTATCCCTTTTTGTAGTTCCCTCTTATCGCACAAAAATGACAATGCGCCTCCATTTTGCAATTTACTTTAAACCGTTTAGTCTGGGTGATTATACAAGTTTTATAATTTTTTTTTTGGTCTTTGTACCCCTAAAAATACGAATATCAAAAATCCCTTCGCTTAGCCCTCTATTTCTATAGGCCCCCTTTTGGGCACCGATTGACTCGACACTCGATAATGCGATGTTGCTGTCGAGATGGGGCCGGCAATGAAAGAAAATTGTAGATGACTGGAGGCGGGAATCGAACCCGGGATCTCCCTCATGGTAGTCGCGTGTTCTAAACATGAAGCCATGGCCGGTCCTTTAGATACTAAATGTACGTTTTTCGAAATATCCCTTTGTGATTATTGCTAATTTCATAACTGCATGCTGGTATAGAGTTTCGCGATTACAGCTTTAGCCGTTTGGAGTTTATACCCCCAAATACGAATTTATAAAAATCCCTTCTTTGCTAACATACATTTGATAAGACCAACATTCATCCCATATTTCATCAGCCCAGCTACAGCTTTTTGGTTAGGGCGCTGATAAATCACCCCGTCAGTCAGTCAATCACCAATCAATTTTATACATACATATATAGATATTTGTTGTAAATTAACTACTAGTACCCTAATTCTTCGGCTATCACATCCCAATGCAACAATTTACTTAATCCTTGCACGTTATCCTCACAAATTGTTAGACAACTACCGACTGTGTGTGTGTTTGTTCCATTCCATAAATGTTAATCCTGTGTGCACAAACGTCCCCGCCTGCCGCCACTAAGACGCTCACGTACGTGCGTCACACTGGGCCGTCTGTTACATGGCACTCACATACAGGACACGCATACTTATGGGTGTTTAATGATCGAACACTACAAAATATTCGGGCTATTTAAGAGCGAAATAACAAATAAAATATGTAAACAATCTCGCTTATGGCCAAAGGAAAACATTCAATTCATTCCTTAACATTGGCATTTGCAAAATGTTTTGCCTCTTTTTCATGTCCTTTTCATGTGCCTTTGTCGATGGGTGCTATTACGCTTTATTATTATTCCACAGCCATGCCGTTGAATGTTTTTCTCAATGATTTTATGACTATTTTGAGCAACATTTAAACAATTACATTATGAATGAGCCAGTGAGCGAGCGAGCGAACGATTTAAATGGCAGGAACATTGCCCAACGCAAATGGCAGGATGCAAACATAAAGGAAATATGAAGAAAATGGTCATTCCAAACGCTCCACCCTCCCTCCAGCCAATATACAATGGCAATATTTGCTGTCACTGTTTGTGTGCTTGTAGCTACAAGCCAGAAAGGATCATTTTTTATTAATCTCTACAATGACCAAAAATTCACTTAAACACTCAGAAGCTCAGTGCTCAGATCCGGCCGCACAAGTCATTTCAAGCTATTCGCAAAGAGCCCAACAGGCTGTCTGTGCCGTTTATCCGCACAGACGCCAGCACAACAATACTTAAACACACACACACACACACACCACACAACTCGATTTGGCTTTAAGGACATCATTCCTTTAAGGCTCCCTCTTAAGGGCCTAAAAGATGTAGCCGCTTCGGCTGTGTCTGTGCCATTTCATTACGGCCTCGTTGTTTGTTTTTTGCAGTTTCTCTGTTTTTTTTTATTCTCCATATTTTTTTATTTTCCCAGCGCCACAATTCAACAAACAACGAAAAGAACATGCAATAAAAATGTATATAAAATGAATGAACGACGAACGAATGAATGAATGAATGTCTGTTGTTGGGTGTTGGTGTTGCATGCAACGAATTGTAAATACACTTCATTATTTCTCGTGAAGAGTCTGCGACACTAGAGTACTGGTAGCTCTTAAAAATTCTTGGTCGAAATTAAATTAAATGTCGAAATTGCAGTGAAGGGGGGATGTTTGTTTCCATGCTCTGCAGTTTTATGATAAACGTGTATGTGTGTGTGTGTGTGTGTTTATTCATGTTGAAGATGGACTTTTAAGTAAAACTTTAAGGAGGGATTTGTGAGGGAGGAGGTACATAAACCAAATGGGTAGTAAAGTGAGGGGTAAGAGAGTTACTACCTAGCGAAAAAAAGAGCTTACCTGGAAGTATTAAAAAAAACACAGTAATACTGATCCATAAGTTTTTCGGATTTCGGCGAATCTGTAAGATTTTAAAGAAAGGAAGTTGTTTATCGTTGCATTACTTTCGCTTAAAATTGAAGTAATTGTATAATGTACTAAAAATTCGATACTATAATGTTCTTGAAGTATGTTAATTTTTTACGACTTGTTAAATTTATGACTAAACTACTAAACTTAATTTCCCTTTACACCCCATGAATGAGGTATGGGATGCTTCTCGCGTTGTTGTGAATTAACACGCTTTATATTTTAGATTCCCAACAAACGGCACCTACTTGTTTATCGACGAATGCGAACGTCACTGTTTGAAAAGCTTTTACTAGACATGACGATTGACTCAACACTTTTATTGCGACATTGCTGTCGTCAACATCGAGTGGGCCGGCAATGAAAGAAAAATGAAGATGACTGGGGCCGGGAGTCGAACCATGGATCTCCTGAATTGTAGCCGCGTGTTCTAACCACTACGCCACGGCCGGTCCAAAAGTTTATAACAGATTAATTTAAAAATTATATTATAAATGTAATAAAAGTACCATTTGGTACAATAAAAGTACTTGCTTATAAATTTATCCAATTCAGATACAATGTAAGTGCTCGTTGGTACCCTTAATGTACATATTGCTACAAAAAAAAATATTGTTTAGTACACTGAAATAACTTCTTTATGCTATAAACGTACTTCCGAGTACAATAAAAGTACTTTCAACTACAATAAAAGTACTTTTTGGTGTAATAAAATAACTTGTTGATACAATAAATGTACTTATTATTACTTTTAAAGTATTTGTTGGAACAACAAAAGTACTTTTTGGCGCCGAAGAAATAGTTCCTGATGCTGTAGACGTTATTATGTTTATAACAAAAATATGATACAATAAATGTACTTATGGATACAATTGAATTATGATTTAGTACGATAAAAAACTTTTTGGTATGATAAAAGTAATTGTTGGTACATTACAATTGTATACAAAGGTCCAGTAAAGGTACTTTTTAGAAAAATGAAGGGAATGATATTTTTCATATGATATAAATACTTGTTGATACAATAAGACCATTTGTTGATACATTTAAAGTAAGATTTAATACACTAAAAGTACTTTTAAATACAACAAAACTATTTTGGTACAATTAACTTACCTTCTAATACAATCTAAGTACTTTTTGGTACTTCCAAGTTGATCAAGAAAAGAGTACACCAAAAATATTTCTCGATGCTATAAACGCACCTTTGGGTTCAATAAAAGTACTTCAGGATACAAAAAAATACTTGTTAGTACTTAAAATGTATATGCTGATTAACAAAAAGTACTTTCTGGTACATCAACCAGTACAATTTTACATCCTAATTACTTTTTGGTAAAATAAATATAGATTTGGGTACAATTAAAGTACTTTTTAGAACATTACAACATTTGGATGCAACCAAAATGTCTTTTTGTTACAAAAATTTACTTTTGAGTACAGAAAACGTACTTTTTAGTACAATGAAGGTGGTTTGTGATGCAATTAAGGTTCTTGTTAAAACAATAAAAGTACTTCTGGTACATCAAAAGTACTGTTTCATACATAAAATGTACTTTTTAGTTCAACTATAACAAGTTCTAGAAGATTAAAAGATGTTTTTGGTACGATAATACTACACGTTGGTATAATTAAATATCTTTTGGGTACAACAAAAAGTACTTTTTGATACAATAATTTACTTTTGGGTACAGTAATGGTATTTCTTAGTACCATACAGGCACTTTATGCTGCAATAAGAGGACCTGCTAATACGGAAAAAGTACTTATTCATCAAACAGTACTTTCTGTGCATCAAAATTGCCTTTTGATACAATAAAAGTACTTTTGGGTACAATAAAAGTACTTTTTAGGGCGATAAAAGTTAATTCTGGTACGATAATAGTACACGTTGGTACAATAACTGTACTTTTTGGTACAACAAAAAAGTACTTTCTGATACAAAAATTTACTTTTGGTACCGGATGCTGCAATAAAAATACTTGCTAACACAAAATAAGTACTTTTTCAAACAACAAATAACTTGTTGTAACAATAAATAGTATTTCTGGTACAATTAAAGTACTTCTGAGTACTCTAATACTACCTGTGAATACACAAAAAGTACTTTCGGAATAATAAAAGTACCACTTAAAGCAAGTAAAGTACGATTTCGTACGATAAAAGTATTTGTTGGTGCACTTAAAGTATATGTTGGTACAACTAAAGTACGTTTTGATACAAAAAAAGTACATTTTTGTACAATTATAAATCTTTTTAGTCTAAGAAAGGTCCTTTTTGGTACAATAAAAGTTCTTGCTGGTACAGTAAAAGTACTTTTTGGTACATAAAAATACCATTTTGATATTATAAAAGTACATTTAGGTAAAGTATAAGTACATCTTAATGTAACTTAAGTAATTTTTGGTACGGTAAAAGTACTTTTTTTACCCTCATCCTTCGGGTAGGATGTTATATATCATTTGATACGACCTAAAAGTGTAACACATAGAAGGATTCACTTTAGACCCTAGGTTTCTTTGAATCAAATTCGATTTATGACTTTTTATGTCGTTTGAGCCATGTCCGTCTGTCTGGCTGTCCGGCTGGTTCGCACGAAAACTTTCGTAAGACGCAACCAAATGGTTTAAAATTTTGCACGAGTTAATATTTCCCCAAAACTACTTACGGTATTGCAAATGGGCCACATGGCCCCGCCCCTTCTGGTACTTCCCATACAAATACATCATTCCGCCCACTTTAGAAATCGAGTAATAATATCAATACACCCAACGGGATCGTATCAAAATTCTGTATTTAGTAAAGCTATAACAGGATACAGTTTTGGAAAAAAAATTGGAAGTCTAGCTACTTCCCTTCAGGTACCTCCCATACAAATGCACTTTTCTGCCCACTTTAGAGATGGAGTAATTATGTCAATAAATACAACGCGATCGTAACCAAATTGCGTATTTAGTAAAGCTATATCAGGGTACAGTTTTGGAGAACAAAACTGGAAGTCTAGCCACGCCCCATATGGTACCTACCATACCCGTCTGGTACCGCCCACTTTAGAAATCGTATAATATTACTAATAGACCTTACGCGATCGCGCCCAAAATCTGTATTTAGTAGAGCTCAAGCAGGGTAAAGTTTTTAAAAAAAAGTTTGGAAGTCTAGACACGCCTCTTCTGGTACCTCCCATACAAATGTACCACTCCGCCCACTTTGGAGATGGAGTAATAATATCAATACACTCGACACGATTGTGCCCAATGTCTGTGTTTTGTTAAGCTATAACAGGACAGAGTTTTGGAAAATAAAACTGGAAGTCTAGCCGCGCCCCTTCTGGGGCAAATGTACCAATCCGATCACTATACAAATCGAGTGATTATATCAGTATTATAGAAAATGGTATGTTTAACTGAGGGTGAGGGTATATGTAAGTCGGGTTGCCCGAATGAAACTTTCTTACTGGGTTAGTAACCCTTATTTAATACTCTTGTTATGGTCAAAAATCTATAGAATAGTGAATTTAAGTCATGGGCCAGCCAGAGGAGCAATAAAGAGTTTCTGTTTCCTTTTTTTAATAGCTCGAAAAAACTAACAACAATTCAGAAATCATAGTATCTCCAACACCTATGCATCCAAAATATTTCTACATATCGGTACTCAAGCTAATTGGGTTATCAGACACAAGTTCACAGTTAATTTTTGTTTTTTTTTCGTAACCTAGTGTTATCCAACTGTTAAAATTTTTCCCCCTTTATCACACTCCACTTACACCAAAATATTTGGAAATAATGTAAACAATAGTATTTAAATTAAAATTTCGCCAAAATATTTAAAGTACTACAACCTACTGCACAACCCTCAACCATCCTTATGCCAACACATAGAAAACGGTTTCCTTTCTAAACTATCGCCGGATGCGTCTAACCCATCAGTTGGACTTACAGCTGTTCCATTGGTAGCAAAAGGTCAATTGTTTGATGTGTCTGCCAGTCTAAGTGACTTTGACTCTGCGTCGTATCTGCGCCCAACATAAATTGCTTTGGACCAACGTACAATGTCTGTGGCATGTTGTTGCTGTTGCTGTTACTGCTGTCGCTGTTGTGCCTTGCAACGCATTGCCTTGCTTGTCTTGTCTTGTGGCAAAGTATCTACAAAATTGTTTTTCATCTTTTATTTACTTCCTTTATTTTTATGGACATTTTTATTTTTATTTTCAATTAAAATTGCGTACAGCCCAGAGAAGAATGTTTAAAGGAGGCAACAAGAATAAAAACGAAACAACAACAAAACCAACAACATCAACATTTTACAAACAACTCACTTGCACAAAAGCGACGATAGCGTATAAAACTGCAAATCGCACAAAAAAAAGGAATAAAACTTGGTTGTGTAGCAAGAGAAAAATAACGAAGAAAAAAAAACAAAAAGGGAAATCCGACAAAGAGATAAAATAGTAAAAATTAGTTGCGTTAAGATAACATCTATTTTCTATAAAGGCGTGAATGTTAAGATGAAGGCTAAAGCGCCTCTGGCCCGACAAACGAAAGGCACAAACGTCAACAATAATAATTGCAAAAAATTAAATCTAATTTGAACTTTTATTGTGTTAATACAAAGAACGAGGTGATTGTTGGTGCGTAAGTTTAAGATAGAGAGAGAGAGAGAGAGGGGGAGAGTTAAAGAAAACAGAAACATTTTTTGTATGAATTGCACTATATGGTTATATTAAAATATTGGAGTGGAGAAAGGAAACAAGTTTTCTAAGGCGGTTGTTAAATAAATCCTTTTGGTTTTCCTTCTTCTTTGTTAGGGTTTTGATGTGTAACTCTCTTATTAGTATAATACAATGATAATACAAAACTAATAATGTAATAAGATCTATCTGTTGACTTTTGAATATGACGTGTGTGTGAATGAATGAATGTGATGGTGTGCTGCTTAGAGGTCTCAAGTAGACTAATTGTGTGTTCTGAGTTATTGATGATTTAAAGTTTATGGCCGTTGATGTTTTGGGCATAGAATGCATTGTTTTGGACACAAGAACTACAAAAGGGCATAGATTATGACTTTTGAGACACTTTTGTATCATAAAGTTCATTTCATAAAAAAGTGACCTTTAACACTTGTTGCATCACACCGATATTAACCTTCCAAAAAAATTACCAAAAATAAAGGATAATAACTAAAAAGTACTTAAAGCAAATCATTATTTTTTATCTGTAAAAATTACGTACAATAATAAGAACAGTTCTCTTTTTACATTCTACAGACTTATGAAGAATTTTAATACTAAAACGTATTAAAATTGTTGAATTTTTCTTATTTTCTAGAACATAAAATAACAAAAGTGAACCCTACACAAAATTAAGTGGATTAACAAAAAATAAAACGTACGTATCACATTGCCTAAGGTCAAGAGCATAGCGAAATCTATGTTTTGCCAGAGATTATGAAAGATAGGTAAGTACAAATACAAATTTAGGAATACGGGGAAAATTATTCACAAGTTCAGAATAACATTAAAGTTAACCCAATAGTGACGACTGTTACCATATAGTAACGTTGACAGCGTTAGATATTGCTCTCCATATCTATATATATAAAAATGAAATGGTCCACGTATGTCATACCATCACTTGAGAACGGCTGGAGCGATTTGGCTGATTTTTTTTATTCGATTCGAAATTTTCCGTAGATTGTTTGTGTTGAAAAAAATCAAATCCAGATGGCGCTAGGGTGGATTTATATCGAAAATTTGAATGCATGTACCAATTCAACTGAAATTTAGAATGGATATTCGTTTGATCATGAGAAAACATTTTATGTACAAATGGACCCGGTAGATGGCGCTGGGGTCGGTTTACAATCAAAATTTTAACGAATGGGCCAATTTAACTGAAATTCAGAATCTATGTTTGTTTGATCATCAGAAAAAATCGTATGTACAAATGGACCCGGTAGATGGCGCTAGGGTGGATTTATATTGAAAATTTGAATGCATGTATCAATTTAACTGAAATTTAGTATTTATTTTTGTGGAACCTTGAGAAATTTTTTTTGTATAAATTGACCCGGTAGGTGTCGCTACGATGGAATTATAATGAAAATTTTAACGAATTAAACAATTTGATTGAAATTTAGAATGTATATTTGTTTTATTATGAAAATTTTTTTTTGTATATATGGACCCGCAGTTGATTTGGCTGGGGTTGAATTATTTCGAAAATTTATATCAATTGTCCGATTTTACTTACACTTAAAATATATGATTTTTTGGCATGAGAAGATTTTGAATATCCGATTTAACTTAAACTTAAAATATATGATTTTTTTGGCATGAGAAAATTTTGAATGTATGTTTGGAACCAGTTGCCGGTGTTTAGTCACTTTTTTAACATCATAGTTATTCAGAAGTCTATATGTATATATAAAAAAGATGTACATTTTGATGTCACCACTAATTGTGAAAACGGTTGACCCCATTTGTCCCAAAATTTCAGTGAAAGTAAAGGATTGGCTGTAGATGGTCACCCAGACTGCAAAAAGGCTTAAAGAAGAATGACTAACTTTTATAATGGCGCACTTCCTACTGAATTAGAGTGCTTCACAAAGTGGTTTTTCCCATTTCAAAATTTGAGGGGACAATAACGAAAATAGGAATAACTGTTGATATCACCCAGACCATACGGTTAATGGGGTTGCTGAGCTTAATGAATGCATTTTTGGAAATTCGTACTCCTTAGGATAAAAAGGTACAATCACCCAGTACACCAACGCTGAAAGTTAAAGGTCAGTCAATCGGCTTAAAAATGTGGTTTTAGAATATATGCCTATCAATAAGTAAGTTTTCATCCCATCATGGACGACACTGCTGATCCGTTTTAGCAGTTCTTATAATAATATATAATAATCTTTAAGCGTCGGGAGTGTGATGCAAGGCAAAGCTTCTGATCGGTTTAACTTGGCAAACCCAGAGTGATCCTTGCCAATTGCACTTCAAGTCTACTCACAGAGCTCCGTATTCGTGGTACTACTGCGAACGGAGTACCTCCACGTGGTGACGCCTGGAAACGTGCTTCTGACACCCGTCAGAGCACGGCTAACTGTGAGGGGCGAAACCTAAAACCCAGGCACGTCAGCTCAGAGTGAGCGGTACCCTGGTCAGCGTCTGACCCAGAATGGGCGGCTGCAATAAAATCCTGGCAGGAGGAGAAAACTGCGACGTGGTGCGCTGGGCTTGCAACCCGCCACTGACGTATAACCGATTGCAATGAAAAGAAGTAAAATAAGAATAAAACGGACCCCCCAAAATATTGACGACCACCGCAAACGAATTAAGGACCATGATTTGAGGATATGCACCTGGAATGTTAGAACACTGTATAGACCAGGTGCCTCCATCCAACTGGCGGAAGTCCTCGAAAAATACAAGGCTGACATAACCGCTTTACAGGAAATCCGGTGGACGGGACACGGGTGCTCACGCAAGAAGTCTTGCGACATCTACTATAGTGGCCATGCGGACAAGCACGAGTTTGGTTGTGGATTTGTGGTTGGCAAGAGACTGCGACACCTAGTCTCAAGGTTCAACCCGGTGTGTGAACGTATAGCCACCATAAGAGTCAAAACTAAGTTTTTCCACATAACACTTATATGTGCCCATGCTCCGACAGAAGAGAAAAGCGATGAGGACAAAGACGAGTTCTACGAGAGCCTAGAAAATGTATATGACCGTAGCCCCAGCCATGACATCAAAATTGTACTAGGCGATTTTAATGCTAAAATAGGCAGGGAGACCGCATTTGAGCCTACAATCGGAAAATTCAGTCTGCACACCGAAACGTCGAACAATGGCATCAGACTGATTGATTTCTCTGCGGCAAGAAATATGGTAGTAAGCAGCACTAGATTTGACCATAAAAATATTCATAAGGCAACATGGTTATCTCCAGATCATTTGACGAGGAATCAGATAGATCACGTGGTAGTCGATGGAAGGCACGCATCGAGTGTTCTGGACGTACGAGTGATCAGGGGTGCGAACATTGACTCCGATCACTTCCTTACCGCAGTTAAGGTACGCACTAGGCTAAGCATGGCGAAAAACGTACGTAACCAGGCACAACGAAAGCTGGACATCGGTAAACTGCGGACCACAGAGGTAGCGGACGCCTACTCCAACCACCTAACTCAACTGCTGCGGAATGCTCCAACCCCTGATAATATAACCTCGCAGTGGCAATATATAGCCGACTCCTTAGAACGGACTGCGAGAAGCGTACTTGGGTACTCAAAGCCGTCTCAAGAAGATGCCTGGTACGATGATGAATGTCGCATTGCCACGAGAGAGACGAATGCTGCATACAGGGCAAAACTGCAGCCAATGGCAACGCGAGCTGTTCGTGAACGGCACAGGGAGAAGAGACGAGAGGCAACTCGTCTTTTTACAAGAAAAAAGAAGGAGCTGAAGAAGAGGCAGGATGAGTGCACTGAGTTGCTCCGAAGTAGAGGGGAAGCCCGAAAATTCTACAAGAGAGTTAAAGCTAGAATGCGTGGAACAGGGTTGCCCTCCTGCAAGGACAGCGATGGTCAGCTAGTGACGGATCCGGATAACGTTCTGAAGATATGGAGAGATCACTTTAGAAATTTACTGGATACTGACACCACTCCAGAAGACCCCGCTCCAATCCATGACGATGGTATTAACTGTCCACCTCCGAGCCAGAGCGAGATACGTATGGCCATCTCCCGCCTTAAAAACAACAAAGCTGCTGGAGCTGATGGTCTCCCTGCTGAATTGTTTAAGGCTGGCGGGGAGGAGCTGATTAGGAGCATGCATCAGCTCATGGAGAACATCTGGCAAGAGGAGAGCATGCCCGGAGATTGGAGTCTCAGTCTGTTATGTCCCATATACAAGAAAGGAGATCGTAGTGAATGTAAGAACTATCGTGGAATAAGCCTATTACCAATTGCGTACAAGGTCCTTTCAAGCATATTGTGTGAACGTCTAAAGCCAATTGTAGAAAAAGTAATTGGACCATATCAGTGCGGCTTTAGACCTGGCAAATCTACGACGGATCAAATATTCACGTTACGACAAATCCTGGAAAAAACCCATGAAAAGCAGATCGACACCTACCACCTCTTTGTCGACTACAAAGCTGCCTTCGACTCTCCGATAAGGAATAGGCTTTATGAGGCTATGTCTGAGTTTGGTATTCCTGCAAAGCTAATCCGACTTTGCAGATGTACCCTAGAAAACACCAAATCCTCGATTAAGATTGGTAAAGATCAGTCTGAACCATTCAACACGGAAAGAGGTCTCAGGCAGGGCGATAGCCTGTCCTGTACACTATTTAATATAGTTATGGAGAAGGTGATGAGAAAGGCTGGTGTCAACATGTCTGGCACCATATTCCACAAAAGCCACATGCCACTAGCCTACGCCGATGATATAGATATCATTGGCCGAAATCTGCGGGACGTTACTGCAGTCTTCTCATCCCTAGAAAAGGAGTCGGCAAAAATGGGTTTAGCGGTCAACGAGGACAAAACAAAAATAATGATTTCGACGAACAAAGAGTCCTCTCGATGGGGACGCAGCGTCAACGTTGAAGATTATTGTTTTGAGGTAGTTGATGAGTTTACCTACCTCGGATCTTCCGTCAATAAGAAAAATAATGTCAGCCAAGAAATTAAGCGGAGAATAGTGCTAGCCAATAGATGTTTTTACGGACTTCGGCAGCACTTTAGTAATACCACCTTATCTCGGAATACTAAGAAACAGCTTTACCAGGTGCTAATCTTACCCGTTCTTTTGTATGCTGCCGAATCATGGGTGCTTACGACAACGGACATACAAAACCTGGGAGTATTCGAGAGGAAAGTACTCCGAAAAATTTATGGACCTATCTGTGTCGACGGCGAGTTTCGCCATCGGATGAACCATGAGCTGTATGAGCTTTACCACGACATCGACGTAGCTAAAAGAGTCAGAATGCAACGACTACGATGGCTGGGTCATGTTGCCAGGATGGATGTAAATGCTCCAGCGAGAAAGGTGTTTGAAGGCGAACCTGAAGGACGGCGCAGAGCAGGGAGACCCAAACTCCGTTGGAAGGACCAAGTGATAGGCGATGTGCCATCATCTGGTAGGACTAACTGGAGAACACACGCAGAAGACCGAAGCGTGTGGAATTCTTTAGTACTTCAGGCCTCAAACTGATAAACCATGTTTGTAAGTTGTAATGGGCCACTTAAGTAAGTAAGTAAGTAAGTAATCTTTAAGATATATGAATAACAGAATTTGTCCGGGAAAACCTGAAATATTTTAGAGGTCAAAAAAACAAACCAATCGTTTTTAGATTTCAACTACACTCAACATATTTTACAAAAATTTGGAGGCAGGACGAAGTCTGCCGGGCCAGCTAGTTAAGAATATTTGTTGCTTGTTCAAAGACTTATAGTTGATGTTTTTTTTAAAAGAATATCAAATGTCATAAAAACCTACTGCAAGAATTATTTTGTACCTTGTAGCAGTTCTATATAAGATGCAGCTGTCTTTTGTATATACTTTCATTAAAATTAACTTTATACTCCTTTAATATCCATTTACTATTAAAATTAGTTGTTTTGCTAAACATTTTCATTTCAACATTAAATCAATCAGTTTCAAGCTATTAATTTCTAAAGTTTTAGTAACCACACAATGGTGTGAAGTAACCATTAACTTGCTGTCACTAATAGTTGTAAAGCTTTTCTTTGTTGAGTGCTTATTAACGATCGTTCATTCGTTGACTTTGTTTTGTTTTGTTTCGTTAAAATTGTTGAAAGCTCTTTGCTTGAGAGTATAAAAGGAGAGCACTCAGCAAGGAACGCTCATTCATTTTATGCAGGTTGGTATGAGCGGTCACACGACTACATCAACGGACGACACAAGCACCGAGGCAGTGACAAACTGTCGCTGCTTGCTAGTCTATTGTTGTTGTTGTACGTAACTGCTCGTGTGGGCAAGGCAAATACTGAGATGGTGACAAACCGTCGCTGTTTGTTTTGTTCCCGCACGGGTGGTGGAGTGAGAAACAATAACATGTTGCTACTCGCACATTTTGTTGTTTCAAAGTACTGCTCAAGCTATACCGTTTAATTTACTATTGTTGTTGTTTTTTCATTCATTTTATGCAGACGCCTGAAAAATCGAAATAAAGCTGTATTGGAAAATACTAAAACATTTTAAAGGTCTTGTTTGTGTAAAAGGCAATCAACCCCCTACGTAGTGGCACCATTGACGTTAGGCTGCTACTGCGAATTGGCACCCTGACGAAAGTAGACCCCTACTTAATTGGCGCCCAACGTGGGGCTCGCGTAACAATTCGTTACATAATTGGCGCCCAACGTGGGGCTCGCGTAACAATTCGTTACATAATTGGCGCCCAACTTAGTGGCTTAAAGAACAGAGCATAGTTTTTTCTTCGTTTTCCTGGAAACATTCTTCAATTGCGTCATTCATTTAAGCACATCGTGGCAAAGCACGTTTGGGACATTTATTGGGAAGAAGGTGTAGCAGTGGAAAATTTAAGAAGAAGTTCGAGAATTGCAGCAAAGTCAAACATGGTGACGTTATCGACAGAACAATTTGAGCGTTTATTGGGAGCAGTGAATAAACCCAGCGCGAGATGTGGCTCATTTAGCAGTTGCTCTGCCCGTTACAATGGTGATCGTTGCTCGTCAAAAGTCGAAGAATTTATTTCTGCAATTTCAACCTTCAAAACAGTTGAAAATATAAGTGACTCTAACGCGGTGAATGGTATGCCGATGCTGCTTGAGGGGGATGCTGCGGAGTGGTGGCGTGGTGTGAAATCCAGCGCTAAAACATTTGATGACGTCATTCGTATGATACGTGAGTCGTTTTCGCCTCCAAAGCCAGCATGGCGCATTTACGCTGAAATCAACGAGAACAAACAACAGAAGAGGGAAGCTACAGACTCATTCGTTCGCAAGAAGAGGGCTTTGTTTGCTCAGTTGTCGAAATGTCCAGCTAAAGAAGAACAAATTGATATGCTGTTTGGTTAACTACATTCGCAGATTCGTGAACGAGTATATCGCCATAAAATTAAAACATTCGATGAATTGTTGGCCGATGCGAGAGAGGCGGAGCAGGTCATAAGTGAACGCGGTACGGTGAACGCTGATGTCAAAGTTGTTTCCAGTGGTCCTGAAGGTGGTCCGGTAAGATGCTCCTATTGTCGCAAGAAGGGTCATAAGGCTGAAGATTGTTTTAAAAAACGCAATGACGACGCGAAGCAAGTGCCCGTCGTTGTAAATCCCGTTGTTGCCAGACAAAGTGTAGCATGCTATGGATGTAATGCTCCTGGTTTCGTACGTTCCAACTGTCCAAATTGCAGCAAAAAACATAGTGGTACCACGCCGACGTCTATTGCCTTTAATTCATTTGGCCTGCGCCTCGGTAGTGATATTCCCGCTGTGAACGTTGAGCTGTTCGGAGTACCTGGTCAGGCTTTTTTTGATTCCGGAGCTAAAACCAGCATTGCGAGTGCAAATTTGAAACGCATTATGGAGTTTAAAGGTTGTGTTTTCGACACTATTGATTGTCAAACTACCCTTGCTGATGGAACTTCAAGTGCCCGAAAATTATTATCGACTACTTGCAAAATTTTCATAGGCGGAAGAAGCCTCGATATACAATTTTTGATTTTTCCGGAGGAAAAGAATAATTTAACGCTACTTGGAACAGATTTCATGGAACAGGCGAATATCGTTCTTAACATGGGGCAGCGGTTCTGGTATTTTGAGGGTTGCCCCAGTCAAGTATTTGATTTCCAAGAAAGATGGCCTCTAGAGTTAAATTTACTGGAAACAATTAAAGTTGCGGAGACGTATCCCAAGCGTAAGACGACGGAGGTTGCCGCTGAACGCGTCGAAGCTAAATTTTCAACGCCAAAACGATTTTGTCAAACTCACGTATCGGATTTTGAAAACTATGGACCGAGTTACTCCGGGTCTAATGACTATTCGCCACATTCTATCCAGGCAATATTTAAGGATGCAGTACCGGTAGATATGGAGACCCCGGAAAGGACCAGAGAACCGACACTTTTCCCTGTTGTAAGCGATAATGCCAAGATAGAAGATATGGATTCAATATTCACCCCACTATGTGCCTTTGACTTCAAGATGTTAAAAACAACAGATGCTGTCAATTTAAGTTTCGAAGAAAAAGTGCAATTGGAGAAAGTCTTGCTAAAGTATGCAGTTGTATTTGGACCATCAAAATCGACAACGCCCTATGCAGAGCATAAAATTGACACTGGGAATCATGAGCCTATATTCTCACCGCCATATCGGATGTCATATGCCAAAGCACGAGAGTTAAAGAATGAAATCATGGTAATGCTTGAAAACGATGTAATCGAGGAGTGCGAATCAGCTTGGGCCTCGCCCGTCGTAATGGTGCCCAAGAAAGATGGAACAATACGCGTGTGTGTGGATTACAGAAAATTAAATGCGGTGACCATACCAGATCGTTATCCACTACCACGTATGGACGACCTTTTGCATGCGGCTAAAAGCACCAAGTACATGACTACGCTTGATTTACAAAGTGGGTATTACCAGGTCGAAGTCGCTAAAGAAGATCGGGACAAAACATGCATAATCACCCCATTTGGAACATATAAATTTAAAAGAATGCCATTCGGACTTCGAAATGCGCCCGCTACGTTTCAAAGATTGATTAACCGTTTCAAGGCTGGAATTCCTGATATATGTATTGTCGCTTATTTGGATGATATTATTATTTGCTCTGAAACGTTTGCGAAGCACTTGAGTGAACTGGAAATAGTTTTGGAAAGGCTTTTGTTGTACCAACTACGATTAAATAATGAGAAGTGTCGCTTTTGTTGTGCAAGAGTGAAATTTTTGGGTCATGTCCTTACAACCGATGGTATAGCAGTTGATGCGGAAAAGGTGCAGGCAATAAAGGAACGCAGAGAACCCAGAAACATAAAGGAGCTAATTTCATTCATTCAGACCTGTTCCTGGTATAGGCGCTTTATTAATCAGTATGCTGAAATTGCCAGACCACTTACTAACCTTACCAAGAAGTCAGCCGTATGGTCATGGAACAAGACGGAACAAGATGCATTCGACGCACTAAAAGTAGCCTTGACAACATCACCAATTTTAAAACAGGCCATAGATGATATGCCATTCACAATCCAGACGGACGCAAGTGCTTATGCTCTAGGTGCAGTTCTACTCCAGGGGGAGGGAAAAGACGAACACCCGATAGAATACGCTAGTCGTTTATTGAGCAAAGCTGAACGTAATTATTCGACGACTGAACGAGAGGCTCTGGCTATTGTTTGGGCATGTAGCAAATTCCGAGGTTACATTGAGGGCAGTGAAGTTAAACTTTTGACTGATCATCAGCCGTTAAAATGGTTGTTGACATTGAAATCGCCGACAGGAAGACTTGCACGATGGGGCCTGCAAATCCAGCAATATATTTTCCAAATTGATTATGTCCCTGGTAAGATTAACGCCACTGCTGATATGCTGTCTAGACCTCCCTGTACCGAAGACAATCATGAAAATGGAGAAAACTGTATATGTTCTTTTTACGTCGATATGCCTCACAGAAGTTCAGCGGAAATTCGAGAAGAACAGATGAAGGATGAATACCTCAACGCTATTATCACGTCGTTGGAGAATGTTGATGAAAATTCATTACGCTGGATCAACAGAAGCTATATTTTAAATGATGGCATTCTCTATTGTTATGGTAATGACGACACCGAGGATGCGCAGCTTGTTGTCCCTTCACATGAACGTCAGGAGATTTTGAAAGCGTACCACGATGAAACAACAGCAGGACATTATGGAGCAGAAAGAACCATTGCTAGAATTGCAGCCAGGTATTTTTGGCCCGGTATGCGAAGCGAAATCGCAAAATATGTTAAAAGATGCATCGAATGTCAGCGTTTTAAAGCAAGCAACATGAAGCCTGTGGGACTTTTACAGACCGTGAGTAGTAAGCAACGATTCGAGATTTTGGCGATAGATTTGTTTGGACCTTTGCCACAAACCGAAGATGGCCACCGATGGATTCTGATAGTGAAGGATGTGGCAAGCCGATGGACGGAATTATTTAAGTTAGTTGAAGCAACAGCAGAAGCATGTGCGAAAATTTTAATTGAGGAAATCTTTTTACGCTACGGAGTCCCTCGACGTATTAAATCTGACAATGGAGTTCAGTTTATTTCATCAATCATGCAAAAAGTAACATACTGCCTCGGTATTCAGCAGCAATTCACACCCGTCTACCATCCCGAAGCAAACCCCGTAGAGCGAAAGAACAGAGATCTGAAGAGCCAATTGGCTATTTTTGTGCAGAATCACCATGAAAATTGGCACAATTGTTTGCCAGCAGTTCGATTTGCCATGAATTCGGCAAAATGTCAAAGTACCGGATTTAGCTCATCTTTCTTAACATTTGGTCGAGAGATGCGTACACTAGATGATGTGCACCATGATGTCAGAGCAATTGTTGAAAGCGAAAATTTTATTCCCGAGATATCACCCTATCTTCGTACCATCGTCGATATATTAAAAGATGCTAAGGAAACCGAAATGAAAACTCAAGATAGGAATAAAACATATGTCGATAAGCATAGACGACCTCAGCCTGATTTCGAAGTTGGCGCAGAAGTACTTGTTGATACTCACGTGCTTAGCAACACCGCCAAGGGTATTACATCAAAATTTGTGCCAAAGCGAGATGGCCCTTATATCATTACTCGCAAAATTGGTTCCTCTACATATGAAGTTTCATCACCTGATAATTTACACAGCCCACTTGGTGCATACCATGCCTCAGCCTTGTCAATTTATAAGGGAAACAACACCAAGGACAAACCAGTTCCTGTACATCCAATGAGAAGACGTGGCAGACCGAAGAAGAAGACCTAATTGTTGACGTGTTGCTCGGGACGAGAGATGATGCACGTCAAAGGGGGAGTCTGTAGCAGTTCTATATAAGATGCAGCTGTCTTTTGTATATCGTCGGCTAGCCTGCAAGTAGTGTTATGTGTTTTTGAACAGGTTTTCAGGAGAGGCAAAAAACTGATTTATTTTGTCCATTAAAGATATTTTTTTTAACCATAGGCTTAACTGAATGTCTACCACAAATACCAGAGTACTGCATTAAAAGATATCCGATATTGATTTCTGTTACGGAGTGCTATAGGTTTTTTAAGAAAAACTACACATAACACTTTTTGTAGGACCTTTTTTTTAAATATATTCATATGAATTCGTACACATAACACTTTTTGTTTAGATTTTTTATTTTATTATATTTAAGTATTTTTGCCATTAAAAGACGCCTAACGCTAGCAAAATTGGTGGTACAATATGTAAGATGAAATTCATTAACATTAACAAACTTAGATAACTAAACAAGAAAACTTAAACAAATAAATTTTAATGTTGAAGATTATCATAAAAGGAGTGGTAATCTTTGTGCATAAATTGCTTTAATCTATGGAGGCTCTTGTATTTAGAGTCATCAATTTTTAATGGAGATTCATATAAGTTTCCTGGTTCATTTATTTTAAGTACCCTTGTTCGCTTTTTTTGGCTCATCAATTCCCAATTATCGGTGTGGCGCAGCTTGAAATAAACTTCATTGTCTTTAAAAAGCAATCCACGGATGTTGTTTACTTTTGCATCACCTGCACGTTCACCAGGTCTGATAGAGGTAAAGTTGCCAGGAACGTGTTCGTAATCCTTAAGAAAATTATACTCTAAGTAGTTTACTGTGTATGAATGTGTTGGTCTTGCCTGTCTCATGCGACCAACATAATCTAGTGGCGAATATATTGGAGCTGTAAACAAATTTTCTAACGTTGAATGTACACTGTCGACTTCCATCATTGTACGGCCTCTTTCTAATATAATTTGCTCCAACTCTTGTCCAGTAGATACAGAAAGGTTTGCTAAAGCGCTACACAGTACCTTATTTTTATTTTGGTAGGTACATCCATCCGATATTAGCATAACCTTTACTATATAAAAAAATAATAATTACCATATAAAAAACACATAACATCTATTGCAGGAATATTTCGTATATGGGTTATACATAGCACTTTTTGCTATCTTCAAAACCCATTAAGATATCGCAAAACGTCTTGGTAGGCTTATGTATGACCAGTAGAGACTCACAATGGTACAATAAAAAAAAAATGCCCAAATTACACATGACACTACTTGCAGGCTAGCCGACGATATACTTTCATTAAAATTAACTTTATACTCCTTTAATATCCATTTACTATTAAAATTAGTTGTTTTGCTAAACATTTTCATTTCAACATTAAATCAATCAGTTTCAAGCTATTAATTTCTAAAGTTTTAGTAACCACACAATGGTGTGAAGTAACCATTAACTTGCTGTCACTAATAGTTGTAAAGCTTTTCTTTGTTGAGTGCTTATTAACGATCGTTCATTCGTTGACTTTGTTTTGTTTTGTTTCGTTAAAATTGTTGAAAGCTCTTTGCTTGAGAGTATAAAAGGAGAGCACTCAGCAAGGAACGCTCATTCATTTTATGCAGGTTGGTATGAGCGGTCACACGACTACATCAACGGACGACACAAGCACCGAGGCAGTGACAAACTGTCGCTGCTTGCTAGTCTATTGTTGTTGTTGTACGTAACTGCTCGTGTGGGCAAGGCAAATACTGAGATGGTGACAAACCGTCGCTGTTTGTTTTGTTCCCGCACGGGTGGTGGAGTGAGAAACAATAACATGTTGCTACTCGCACATTTTGTTGTTTCAAAGTACTGCTCAAGCTATACCGTTTAATTTACTATTGTTGTTGTTTTTTCATTCATTTTATGCAGACGCCTGAAAAATCGAAATAAAGCTGTATTGGAAAATACTAAAACATTTTAAAGGTCTTGTTTGTGTAAAAGGCAATCAACCCCCTACGTAGTGGCACCATTGACGTTAGGCTGCTACTGCGAATTGGCACCCTGACGAAAGTAGACCCCTACTTAATTGGCGCCCAACGTGGGGCTCGCGTAACAATTCGTTACATAATTGGCGCCCAACGTGGGGCTCGCGTAACAATTCGTTACAACCTTGGTTTTTTTATTTACCTGTTTAAAAGCTGTTACCATATGGTCACAAGTTTTAAGTTTAAGTTTTTTTTTTAAGTTTTTTTATTTAAAGATTTCAAACTTTAATATGAAAAAGGGCTGGTATAGTCACGAGTTTTCGATTTCGATAAGGCTCACCCCATAATTTTGTTTGGTTGGGAAAATAATTCGTTAGTGGTGGGGAAAGGATAAGGAGGCGAGGTAGGTATGACTACATATATTCTTATATATAAAAATGAATTGCTGTACAGTTGTCTCGCTAAAACTCAAAAACGGCTGGACCGAAATTTTTTTTTGTTTTGTTCGCTATAGCTTCCGGATGGTTTAAAAGGTTTTTTTTCAAAAAGTGGGCGGCGCCACTCCCCTTTTTTCAAATATCGCTCAGACGGTTTTTCTAATAGACCGATTGATACAAAAATTTTACCATGAGGTACTGTTGACCTGTAGATAGTTCCTGACTACATTTGGTTGTAATTGGATAAAGGGGCGTGGCACCGCCCATACAACTTGAAAATTAAAAAGGCTATATTTCATGAACTATCAGAGGTATGAAGATGATATTTGGTATATATGTTGTTCGTACAGTTAGAATTACAGCCAGGATGGAAGTGGGCTGTGCCACGCCCTCTTTTCAAAAATCGCTCTAACGGCTTTTCTAATAGATCGATTGATACGAAAATTTTATCAAGTGGTACTGTTGACCTGTTGATAGTCTCAGGCTATATTTGATTGTGATTGGATAAAGGGGCGTGGCACCCTCCATACAACTTTAAAATCGGTAGGGCTATATCTTATGAACTATCAGACGTATGAAGATGAGATGGAGCATTAATAATTACAGGTAGTGCGGAAGTGGGCGGTGCCACGCCCCTTTCCAAAATCGGTCTGTGGGCTTTTCTAATAGACCGATTGATATGAAAATTTTACTAATAGACCGATATATACGATAATTTTAGAAAGTGATACTGATGACCTGTTGATAGTCTCTGGCTGTACTTGGTTGTGATTGGATAAAGGAGCGTGGCACCGCCCATTCAACTTGAAAGAAAAAAGGCTATTTCTCATGAACTATCAGAGGTATGAAGATGTGATTTGTTACATATGTTGTTGTTACAGTATGAATTACAGTAATTGTGGAAGTGGGCTGTGCCACACCTCTTTTAAAATAACCAGCTATAACTGCCATAGTTATAGTTTGATCGTCCTCAAAACTAATTTTTTTTTCCGCAAAAATCGTAACCAAAATCGGAATCTACGATGAATTGTTAGAATATTTTACCAATAATTTTTGTGTCTAAAATCACTTCCTAACTTGCGCTGGGAAGCATGAAGGTTTCAGATTGAGATTTTTTTTTGGTTTTACATGAGCACAAACCGAAAACTTCAGATGTATATTTTTTGAGACTTTCTGCGTCATTCTGACTTCCCAACAAACTAAATGAGGTATTACAGAAGCAAATCTATGTATGGGTTAAAAAGTTCTGGCGCAGAATATTGGACGGGATTCCAAACAATGTCAAAATTATACCATTCTCTTCATCTTGGTCTCCAAGCATCGGAATAGTAGGTCAAAATTAGAGCCGGGGCCCATCGGTCTGAAGTTTTCGATAATTGCTCATACACTAAAAAAATATCTCCACCTGAAATCTTCATGCTTCTCAGCGCGAACTACGAATTGGTTTAAGACATATACTTTCTGAGTGAAATTTTCTTAGAATTCATCGTAGATTTCTCTTCTGGTATACTATTACCATTTTTAAATTTTTGAATTACTTTTCAGCAGAGCGAATCGTTAAAAATCATAAAGATAGAAAAATTAAACAACATTCATTGGAGTTGGACTGGAAAACACCCTTTGTTTGATTGGGGCACAATTTGAATTTTTATAGTATGTCAGAGGTAACATTAACAAACATTTGTAAATAACCTATGTATGGGGTATTTTTTGACATATAGAACATCTTATAGGTATAAGTGTAAATTTAGCTGTCATACTAATGAAGTGTGATAGACTTTCTTTCAGTATACTTTGGCAAATCACCATGCAAAGACTACAGTTTCACTTTTCCATTCATCAAATGCTTTTGAACTGCGTTTATTTTGCAGCAGTTACAATAAAACTGTTGTACTCTGTGGCGTATGATTTACGCGAAATAATACTTATGATAATCATACGCCACCATAAAACAATATTTCAAAAGAACCTAAAGAGTTATAAATTCCCCTATACGATACTTAATGGCATGTAACTTGACAAATCGAATGATGCAGAACTTCTTCTTTTTGGGGCTACTTTCACGTGCAGTTCTCAGAATTGAGTCCCAAAATCATGTATTGTACTATGTTATTATTTCAAAGTAACACATTTTGACGTGCTGCTTGAATTGATAAGATTGCAGTAAATAGTTCAAAATTAAGATTTGCAAGATATTGACATCTAAATTTTAATCTATTAATTAAGCTCAACCTGCAACATTTTTTGATACGAATATGTTTGATTACAAAAGAACAGTTGATCATTTCCCCCAAAGCCTTTTAAATAAAGCCTTATTTTCTTGTGAAGTGTAACTTCTCTGTACTGCCCACAATATTAAATTAATGCATCCCATTTCCTTTGATATCATGTTAATAGTCCTGTTGACATTGTATTCTTGTTCTCTCTCTCTCTCTCTCCCCAAACCCCTTTCTCATATGCATGGCATTCAAATAACCTGGCTGACCCCATGGCTCTTTGCATTACACAATACTTATTGAATTTTTGTTTAGTTAGGATGAGACAATCATTTCTTTGACATGTTGCTGGTTTTTTTATTTTTTGTAAAAAAAGGAAATATGCCAAAGTTCTTTTTACTCTCAGTTACT
This sequence comes from Muscina levida, assembly GCA_964034835.1. Classification (NCBI taxonomy): domain Eukaryota; kingdom Metazoa; phylum Arthropoda; class Insecta; order Diptera; family Muscidae; genus Muscina; species Muscina levida. Next base: position 7,324,665 of record OZ035880.1, read on the forward strand.
CCCCCCACTCTTGGACTAAAACCCCAAAACGATTTCATTTAATTTGTGTGTGTGTGTTTTTTTTTGTGTCTCCTTCATTTTTTTTGCTTAAAATACGAATAATCATTATAAGAAATGAAATGATTATCCTTGTGACTTACAGTCTCTTGCTCATTGTCAGGATTTACGTTACTTTGGGTTTTTGGTCTATTTTTATTTTCAATTCAAATCTAGCAAAAATGTCTATATCATTTTTGTTGTCATTTGCCGTTTTTTTGTTGATTTTTTTTGGTTACTTGTGTCTTACGGAGGAGGTCGTCTCTTTGTTTTATTCCCTTTTGCTGGGTACGTATATTTTTTTATATCAGAGGTAAAAAGTCAAAATAATGTACATGTTAAAGAAGAAAGCAGCAGCGACAACAACAACTACAGCTACAGTAACAGAACAAATGAAATGAAGAACACAAAAACAAAAAATACGCTACAACAACACACGACAATTTATGATGGCTGTGAATGTCCTGCAGCAGTAGAGCACTCACATACACCCATTCTCATATACACAGTAAGACTTCTGCAGCCAGTTTGTAAGGACTGACTGTGTGGCATGTAATGTCGTCGTAAGTCCTAGGTCCTGTACGTATGACTGCATGGGTGTGTGTGTGTGTGTCAGTGTGATTGTTGTTGGGCCAGCAGCAGCATTTGAGTGGAACATAAAACGTGAGTGTAACAAATTTAAATGCGTTTCTTATGCTAAAATCTCAATTCGCATAACATTCGCATACATTTTATTGAAACAACTTCTTTAGCTTTCTCCATCCGTCGACTGCTGTCCCCTCATACGGCTATTTGCCACCCCAGACCTTCGCCCTCGCCCCCTTGCCGTTGGCCCTCCTCACCATAACGGTAAGGCGTATAAAGATGTTGTTATGTTGGTGGGCTCTAGGAGGTAGCGGATCAAAAGGACTTTGGCACAAGCGGGTCAGATGCGGCAACAACAAACAACAAGGCGACAAAAAATGCTAAAAGAGATGAAGAAATGGCACATAACGTAAAATAATATAAAAACGTACTCATAAGGTTCGATATTGTATTGTAATGGTCATAAATGTTGGGCGGCGGTATAAAAAACAGCAAAATGTGTGTTCTTGCAAGGAGGCGAAAGCCCGGAACAGCAGTAGCAGCAGCAACAACAACAACCGCACTTTGAATGTGGCACCCACCAGCAACATAACGGAAATAGTCACAAAACAACAACATTACATTTGATTACAATGATGACGAGCATGAGGAGCGAGAGCACTACGTCCACGTCGTCTACGGATGACAGGAGTGACTAACGGAGCTGTGCTGTTGCACACACACTCACGCACACATACATCCACCTACATGCAAACGTTATAGATGACTTTACATCAATGGCAAAGGAGTGTGCGGCGGCGGCGGCACTCAATGTATGCCAACGAAGAGTAATTGAGGCACAGTGGTAAGGTAGGAAATTAAGACGATATAATACTCGTACAAAAATGTTGTTGAAGTTTTTTGATCACACACTTTAAAGGAAGTCGTCGTCCCTGTTGATGGTACTTTTCCACCTTTTGTGGATATCTTCGTATTGATGAAACAAAATAGTTATCATCAAAGTATAATAAAAGTACTTTTTGATACAACAAAAGTACTTTTTGACTAAAATTAAAGGACTCTTTTGTATAGTAAAGTACTTTTTGGTACAATTAAAGTACTATTTTGGTATTGTATATGTACTTGCTGATACAATCAAATAACTTTTTTTTGATAATATGAGTACTTTTTGGTACTATATAAGTTCTTTTTGGTACAACAAAAGAACCTTTTTTTACAATAAAAGTACCTTTTGGTATAATGAAAGTACTTTTTTAGTACAGTGAAAGTACTTATTAATACAATAAGAGTACTATATTAGTAAAAGTACTTGTTGATAATATAAAAGTACTTTGATAATAAAATATAATAATTTTTGGTACAATAAAAGTACTTTTGTGTACAATAGTAGTACTTTTTGGTTCACTACTAGTTCTTTTTGGTACAATAAAAGTACCGTCTGGGTTTAATAAAAGTTCGTTTAGGTACAATAAAAGTACTTTCATGTAAAATAAAAGTACTATTTGAGTACAGTGAAAGTACTTATTAACTGATATAATAAAAATACTTATTATTATAATAGTACTTTAAGGTACAATAATGGTACTTATTGGCTACAATAACAGTACTTTTTGGTATGATAATAGTAATTTTTAGTACAATATTAGTTTTTTTTTGGTACAATAAAAATACTTTTTGGCTATAATTTAAGAACTTTTTTTGTATAATAAAAGAACTTTTTCGTTCAAAAAAAAAAAAAATACATTTAAAATAATAGAATTATTTTTTCGTACACTAAATGAACACTTTGGCACACTAAAAGTACTTTTTTGGTACAATAAAAGTACTTTTAGGTACAATAACAGTACTTATTGGTACAATATTAGTCCTTTTTGTACAATAAAGGTACTTTCTGGTTTGGATAAAAGTTCGTTTAGGGGCAATAAAATAAAATAAATTTTTGGTACAATAAAAGTACTTTTTTAGTACAGTGAAAGTACTTAGAAACAATAAAAGTACTTATTAACACGATAAAAAAAGCTTTGTAATATTTGAGTACTTTTGGGTTCTTTAAGGTACAAAGATATTACTTTTTGGTGCAATCTTGGTTCTGTTTGGTACAAAAAAAGTACTAGTTCGTACAATAAAAGAACTTATTAATACAATAAAATAAATTTCTAGTACAATTAATGTAGTTTTTGGTACAATAAATATAATACGTTTTGATACAATACAAAGTTCTCGAAGTATACTAAGTACACACCCTAAGTCATGTAAACATCTGCACATACATATCAAGTACTACCCATATTCTAAGTACTACCCATATAACAGTATATGTCCACTTTCTTTTCATCTTGCTACAACACTTCCCAACCACAGTGCCACACCACTCACGTTGCTCTAGATGCCTTGGGATGCCGTCTGATGACGACAAACTTGTAAAATATACAATATATAAAAATAAATATAAATCTCAAATACATTCATGAACATAATACTAAACAAAAAACAGAAAACGAACGAATATCAACAACATCAGAGGAAACGAATTATTTAAGGGTCGATATAAAAAAACCTCCTCCACACACACAAACACTCACAACAAAGAAAGGAAAACAAATGCACAAGTAGATGAAGACCAACGAATGAAAGAAAACCGTTTGCAAAAAGGAAAGGAAATGTACTAAATAAAAACGACAACAACAACAGCCAACATACAAATGATGGAAAGCTGAGAGCAAAGGGGGCCATCAGGCTGCAACAACGACTAGTAGAAAATAATAAACCAGAAATCATAAACTTATGTTGTTGTTGTTGTAGCCCTGTGTTTTTTCCCTCGAAAAGTTGCTTGTCAACGACTTCCATAAGTTTCACAAAATTGTGATGAAAAAGGGCTGCATCATAATTTGATTTTCATCTTTTTGCGTTGCGTTCCCTTTGGTGGCCCGAACAACAAAATTTTGTCGTGAAATTGAGATCATTATGTGTCACCAATGAAAAAGATGGACAAGTATGGGAAGTTTATGAAAATGGATTGACAAATGAAAATCAGATTTAAGGAGATAATAAAATAAGCAACTGTGAACGAAGGAGGGGAGAGGGGAGGAAATGATTGTAATAGGAATGATATTGAGAAGGTGGGAAAAGCAATTTAGCAAAACGATACAGAAGAGAATTCAAAGTGTTTACAAGTCTTGAGTATGTGGGTAGCTTTATCAGGGACGTATGAGTTGAAGTAATCAACATTATTAGCGTATTATTTAGTATCGATTTAATTATCGTAGTATTAAGTATCATATAGGGGAATTTGTCACGCTTTTGGTTGACAAAACTTGAGAACCACTAGTTCGATTTAGCTGAAACAAATTGAAAAAAAATATGAATTAAAATTCCTTTAATCTGTTCATATAACGTTTCCCTACATAAGCAACAGTTTTATTTTGTGATTATTCTAATGATTTTGAACTGGGTTTATTTTGTAGCAGTTACAATAAAACAATAAAACGCGCAGTTCTCAGAATTAAGTTCCAAAATCTTGTGTGTGATATGGTTTAATCGCCCAATCCTGATACATTTTTTGCGTGGTAGTGTAACTAACGAAAAAATTATGAAAACCCGCTTTCCTATGTAGACTATATTACAGCTGCTGTTGAGCTTAACATCTTTGCTGGACATCACTTTGTGATATTCAGACATTTACATTGGGGGTGTGATAGTGTTGTATGGAGATCGTTAGTAACAAGATTTGAAAGGATTCAACCCCTAATTTTGTGTGATTGGGGAAAAAAATGCAAGATCCAAATTTTGGGGGAGATGAGGTGGGGTCGTACGTCAGCGCATTGTGGTCAAACTTGGTGGCGAAAGGGATAAAAACCCATCACGCCGAGAAACTGGCCCGGAGCCTCCCCTAGAGCGGTAAAAGGTATGACCGAATCCCAGTCATTTTTCGCTCTTTACGGTTTTTCTTTTTCAAGTTCAAGCTTATATGAAAGTGATTGTCTCTGTTGATGGGACTCTCTAAGTACTAAGCATTACAAAAGTACTTTTTAATACAGTAAAAACGCTTTATAGTACAATAAATGTACATTTTGGTACAACAAAAGTAGTTTTTGGCTACAATAAAAGTAATATTTTGTAGAATAAAAGTAGTATTTTAGTACAGTAAAGTAACAAAGTAACAAAAGTACTATTGTATTATTGTACTTTTTGGCTACAATAAAAGTACTTTTTGGTACAATAAAAGTACGTTTTTGTACAAAAAAGTTATTTTTGTTATAACTCTTTGGTACAACAAAAGTACTTTTTGGTATAAAAAAAGTACTTATTCTGAAAGTACTTTTTAGTACAATAATAGTACTATATTAGTATAGTAAAAGTACTTGATAATACAATAAATGTACCTATTAACACTGTAACACTTTAAACCATTTTTCGGGTACAATGAAAGTATTTTCAGGTGCAATAATAGTACTTTTTGGTACACAATACATTTTTTAATAAAAAGTACTTTTAGGGTTCAATAAAAGTTTTACGTATTGTATAACAAAAGTAGTTTTTGGTAGAATAATCATAACTTTGGAAAATTAAAAATCCTTTTTCTGAAAGTACTTATCAATACAATAAAAGTACTATATTAGTACAGTAAAAGTACTTGTTGATGCAATAAAAGTACCTATTAACAATGTAAACTAACTTTCTGGTACAATGAAAGTATTTTTAGATGCAATAATAGTACTATTTGGTACACAATACATATTTTTTAATAAAAAGTACTTTTAGGGTTCAATAAAAGTTCGTTTATGATCAACAAAAGTACTTTTTGGTACAACACATCTTTGCTACAATAAAAGTTCAATTTTATACAAAAAATTTTCCCTATGGTATAACAAAAGTAGTTTTCGGTAGAATAACCATAACTTTGGTAAATTAAAAGTACTTTTTCTGAAAGTACTTATTAATACAGTAAAAGTACTATATTAGTAAAGTAAAAGTACTTGTTGATGCAATAAAAGTACCTATTAAAAATGTAAACTAACTTTCTGGTACAATGAAAGTATTTTTAGATTCAATAATAGTACTTTTTGGTACACAATAAATTTTTTGGTACAATAAAAGTACTTTTTGGGTTCAATAAAAGTTCGCTTATGATCAACAAAAGTACTTTTTGGTACATTAAAACTACTTTTGGGTATAATAATAGTACTTTTTGGTACAACACATCTTTGCTACAATAAAAGTTCAATTTTGTACAAAAAATTTTCCCTATGGTATAACAAAAGTAATAACCATAACTTTGGTCAATTAAAAGTACTTTTTCTGAAAGTACTTATTAATACAGTAAAAGTACTATATTAGTAAAGCAAACGTACTTGTAGATGCAACAAAAGTACCTATTAACAATGTAAACTTACATTCTGGTACAATGAAAGTATTTTTAGATGCAATAATAGTACTTTTTGGTACACAATAAATTTTTTGGTACAATAAAAGTACTTTTTGGGTTCAATAAAAGTTCGTTTATGAACAGCAAAAGTACATCAAAAGTACTTTTAGTTTGTACTTTTAGTTGCTCCAATATTAGTTCTTTTTTGTACAATAAAAGCACATTTTGGCTACAACTATAGTACTTTTTGGTATAAAACCTAACATACCTACCCCACATCTTCACCCCCTAAGGGATCTCCCATACAAAAATCAAATTTTTATAAATTTTACTGTCATCGCTCTAACTACCCCAAATGTGTCCCCCAATATTTTTGTAACCCTAACAGTTTTTTGAAACATATCTACCCTCTACCTCCTTACAAACTTCATTTGGCTACATATTGATTCTTATACCTATCCCAGCGAAGCTGCGGGACACGTATAACTATTTTTCAATCGATGTAATTTTTTGCGGTAAGCAGACCCCTGCCGATCACTGGCGCCTATCTTTTGTCGCACGGTGTTTCTAGGCTCTAAAAACATGATGTTTTGCAGTCCAGCTTTGTCTATGCTCATGAATTTTGAGCTTCTTTAAGGCCTGTACAATCGGAGCTTAAGTCTGTACAATCGGGCTACAAGCATGTACAATCTGACCTACGTGTATGTACAATCGGACCTTAAGTCTGTACATCCGGTCTATGAGCCTGTCTAATGGGGCTATAAGCCTGTACATTTGTACCTTGAGTCTGTACAACAAGGATATATACCTGTACAATCGAACCTACGATTCTGTACAACCGGGCTATAAGTCTATACCACCGGACCTACGAGTCTGACGACGTACGCAAAGTCTGTACAACGAGTTGTGGTACTTGTTAGGCCAGGGCCTATTATTAGTTGATCTTATTCTTCTGTTCCAGATCCTTAGCAAATTTCACCAGAAGGTCCTACCGAATTTACCTGCGAGTCCTCGACGTCCGACTCCACTCGAATTACAGCAACGTAAGACCCGTCCTGTTTCCTATCACCGAATTACCGCTGCGTCAAGCTGCCCTGTTTTCCATCAACAAATTTCCGCCGCTCGGCTAAGAACCGCTTCTCCGTACAATAGACAATAACACCAGAATACATTACACTAGACGCCATAAATGATACGAGGCCAACGACCAAGCATACGTAATCCCCAGACTCCACTACCCGCCGTCGAACATCTTAAGGATATCACACCAGTGGTTGCACTTTAGAATAAGGATCCGGAGTGTTTCGTTCTATTAAAATGTTGTGGATTGGAAATAAACGTATAATATGTTGACCTAAAAAAAATTAAATTCCCTTTGCACCCCATGAATGAGGTATAAGATAGCTCCTCGCGTTGTTGTGAATTAACACGCTTTCTATTTTTAGTTTCACAACTAACGGCACCTACTTATTCATCGACGAATGCGAATGTCACTGTTTGAGAAGCCTTTTCTTGACATGCCGATTGACTCGACACTTATACTGCGACGTTGCTGTCGACAACATCGAGGGGGCCAGCAATGGAAGAAAAATGTAGATGACTATTGGCGGGAATCGAACCAGGGATCTCCCCCAGGTTAGCCTCGTGTTCTAATCACTATGCCACGGCCGGTCCCAAAATCTTGACCTAGTCAGGGATAATTCACTATTTTATTTTGAGGGTCCTTGCGAAGACTCTGGAGGCGGCTGACCTCAGCCTAAGACAAAACCCTTGTTATTGTACTCTCATTTGAACATTCTGCTAAGTCGGGAAACTTGTCGTGGTCATTTGCTATCAGTAACTGACAAAAAAAAATAAACTATAGGTTAGACAGACGCCGCCAAAACAACAATACCGCAAAAAAGTTTGCCAACATTAAAAACATTTTTTATAGTGTTGAATGTCAGGATCCCTAGGAGTATTTTTATGACAATCTTTAGAAGCTTGCCTTTGACTCATCATACCACACAAACCATTTGTGTTAAAAAAAAAATTTTGATTATTACAACTTAACCTATTTATGCTAAAAAAATTCAGATTATTCCCTTTTAGATCTTAAGATTTTGTTTACCATCTTTAGTAAAAACAAGTTGACCTTAACACAATTGCTTTATGCTGTATTCCTTCGATTTTATAACATCACGATTTCTTTATATCCTTACTCATTTGTTATGTTAAACAGAGTATCGAATATTTTATTGATTTTGTTGTTCATTTGCATTATATTCACTGTAAACCCGTGCAAGCTCACGGCATCTCCTTTTGCTCCTGCTGCGACTTCCTGCTGCTCTCTGACGTTGATACATATATATATGTATACAAAGTTGCTAAAGCTGTTTGTAATTCCATAATCCGGTGTCAACCCGCACCCACTTTAAATTCATTTCAACTGTCTCACAATCGCATTTTTGTGTCGTCTCATAACAAACTCACGGAATTGATCTGTGGAAACGGATGTTAGACCCCTGAACTATCATAGTCAGCTCCCTTGCCCTGCACACCCTTCCCCATTGAAGGAAATGCATAATTTTTGAAATCAACACACCACCAGCATCAGCTTCAGCACCAGCAGTACAGATGCAGTTTTTGCTGGGATTGATCATTACCAACGCGCCACGAAAAGAAAAATAAATCGATATGCCAGGCCAGGCAAAACTTCTCTCTGCTGCACACCACGAAATCTTGGTTGGTTGTTGTTTCTTTGCTAGCAAAACTGCCAATTGTTATCATCGAACATCCACAACAGTGGCTGATGCATTTCAACGCTGACAGCGTGGCGTGATTGGGGAGGGGGGCGGATGGCATATTGCAAAGTCCTGGCGTTACGTCTATACCTTACTGTTGCAACATAAACAACCCGACTAAATTCATCGTAAACTTTACAAACATACTTAAAAGTTTCCAAGGCAAAGGCAAAGCAGCGTAACGAACAAATAGCAAAGCAACAACAGCAGCATCAGCGGCAACCGGGAGTATAGGCGACCCAGACAACTTAGCCAGCGGGGTCCCGGGGAAGGGGCTAGTATAGCAGCTGCAACCTCTATGCATTCGCATTGAGTTATAATCCGCCGCCGCCGGCAATATGCTGCGTCTCTCTATGTCTCGTGTGTATCTGAGTTGCCGTCACCTTGTGTCCACCCGCTTCGTTAGGACCAAAACCAAAATCTGTAGTTTACATTTAGTTCGGGCAACTTCTTCATCCTTGGCGTTGCTTGGTTGCTGCCATTGCTGCTTCTTTAGCTCGCCTTCTTAACAAAATACGTATGCACGTAAACAGTGGTTGGGCACGAATAAGGATGAGTCCTCCATTAGGGTCTCGGCTTGTAAACCATAGGAGTGGGAAGGAACGGAGGGATGTTTTGGTTTTAAATTTTCTAGTATTAGTTTTAGCAAGTAGTCGTTGTAGTTACTCGTGTTGTTGCTACTCGTATTGTAGTTGTCATAGTAAGTAATAGTAATGTTCTTCTTCTACTTTATGCTTACAGTCTGAACTTTAGGCACAACAGCAGCAGCAGCGGCTCTAACATTCATATTGGTTTTGATGGTTTTCCAACAGCAAAGTTTAAATGTATTACCAGCAGAGCTGGCCAATGGCTTATGGCGGCGGATTGATCTGAACTGTGAAAGGACGAATGCAAATTTGAAGCCTTTTTTGAAGACATATGGGACTCAATTCTGAGAATTGCACGTGAAAGTAGCCAAAAATATAAGAATATAAAAATATGAAAATATATAAATATAAAAATATAAAAATATAAAATTATAAAAATATAAAAAATAAAAAAATATAAAAATATAAAAATATAAAATTATAAAAATATAAAAAATAAAAAAATATAATAATATATAAATATAAAAATATAAAAATATTAAAATATAAAAATATAAAAATATAAAAATATAAAAATATAAAAATATAAAAATATAAAAATATAAAAATATAAAAATATAAAAATATAAAAATATAAAAATATAAAAATATAAAAATATAAAAATATAAAAATATAAAAATATAAAAATATAAAAATATAAAAATATAAAAATATAAAAATATAAAAATATAAAAATATAAAAATATAAAAATATAAAAATATAAAAATATAAAAATATAAAAATATAAATATATAAAAATATAAAAATATAAAAATATAAAAATATAAAAATATAAAAATATAAAAATATAAAAATATAAAAATATAAAAATACAAAAATATAAAAATATAAAAATATAAAAATATAAAAATATAAAAATATAAAAATATAAAAATATAAAAATATAAAAATATAAAAATATAAAAATATAAAAATATAAAAATATAAAAATATAAAAATATAAAAATATAAAAATATAAAAATATAAAAATATAAAAATATAAAAATATAAAAATATAAAAATATAAAAATATAAAAATATAAAAATATAAAAATATAAAAATATAAAAATATAAAAATATAAAATTTTAAAATATAAAAATATAAAAATATAAAAATATAAAAATATAAAAATAAAAAAAAAAAAAAATATAAAAATATAAAAATATAAAAATATAAAAATATAAAAATATAAAAATATAAAAATATAAAAATATAAAAATATAAAAATATAAAAATATAAAAATATAAAAATATAAAAATATAAAAATATAAAAATATAAAAATATAAAAATATAAAAATATAAAAATATAAAAATATAAAAATATAAATATATAAAAATATAAAAATATAAAAATATAAAAATATAAAAATATAAAAATATAAAAATATAAAAATATAAAAATATAAAAATATAAAAATATAAAAATATAAAAATATAAAAATATAAAAATATAAAAATATAAAAATATAAAAATATAAAAATATAAAAATATAAAAATATAAAAATATAAAAATATAAAAATATAAAAATATAAAAATATAAAAATATAAAAATATAAAAATATAAAAATATAAAAATATAAAAATATAAAAATATAAAAATATAAAAATATAAAAATATAAAAATATAAAAATATAAAAATATAAAAATATAAAATTTTAAAATATAAAAATATAAAAATATAAAAATATGAAAATATAAAAATATAAAAATATGAAAATATGAAAATATGAAAATATGAAAATATGAAAATATGAAAATATAAAAATATAAAAATATAAAAATATAAAAATATAAAAATATAAAAATATAAAAATATAAAAATATAAAAATATAAAAATATAAAAATATAAAAATATAAAAATATAAAAATATAAAAATATAAAAATATAAAAATATAAAAATATAAAAATATAAAAATATAAAAATATAAAAATATAAAAATATAAAAATATAAAAATATAAAAATATAAAAATATAAAAATATAAAAATATAAAAATATAAAAATATAAAAATATAAAAATATAAAAATATAAAAATATAAAAATATAAAAATATAAAAATATAAAAATATAAAAATATAAAAATATAAAAATATAAAAATATAAAAATATAAAAATATAAAAATATAAAAATATAAAAATATAAAAATATAAAAATATAAAAATATAAAAATATAAAAATATAAAAATATAAAAATATAAAAATATAAAAATATAAAAATATAAAAATATAAAAATATAAAAATATAAAAATATAAAAATATAAAAATATAAAAATATAAAAATATAAAAATATAAAAATATAAAAATATAAAAATACAAAAATGTAAAAATATTAAAATATAAAAATAGATGCATTAAGTAAGCCAATCTTTACCGCTCTGCCGCAGATGGACTATAGACAATTTCAGCGCGAATCGTGTCCTCTGAATATCCGTAGAAAGCCAAATCCCATCAATCTTTCCTTAGCAATGAGGTTTAGTTTCCGCAAATAACTGTTTCCCGCTTACGAGAGAAGCACCGATGGTCAATGTTGGTGGAAAAGGGAGTCGTCTCTAAAGAGGTATAATATATCAACCACCCTAGTCTTTTTGCCCTCATAAAATATTTCTGCACATATATCTACCCCCCACCTTCTCCCCTAAGGGGTTTAACATACAAAAATCAAATTTTTATAAATTTTGCTCCCACTGTCTAACTGGGCCAATGGTGCCCCTAGAGGAGTAAAATGTAATGTTAATGTTCTTCTTTTAAGAAATCATTTCCTGCCGCTCCGTTAATGCCTCCTGGAAGGGGAAAATGTGTGACCGACCCCCATTTTTTTCCCTCCTTCTATTTTCCTCATACATACCTACCTCCATCTTCACACCCATAAGGGGTTTAACATACTAAAATGAAATTTTTAAAAATTTTGCTCCCACAGTCTAACTGCCCCAAAAGTGCCCCTAGACGTGTCAAATGTTTGACCGACCTCCAATATTTTTGCAAGCCCAACAGTTTTTCCACTGAGACTCAAATATACGGATGATAGGGGCAATATAGACCATAGAAGGTCAGTTATGTATGACTATGTCATGATGTAAGTCTCTCTGTGAAGATTGTCAAACAAAACTGAACAGAAATAAGATAACACCATGACACTAGTCGAGAGGTGTTTCTAAAAATAAATCAAAATCCAAAAAAAAACCTCTAAATGAAACACAATTTGCCATTAATGTTAATGGTTAAATTTTCGAAATGAGATCAATATTCTTCCTAAACGATTCAGCTTTTTATTGCGGCCCATAATAATTCAGCCAACGAGCCACCCAAAAATTCCACGTATACATATACAGACTTTTCATACGTCCTAGATTCTATGCGAGCACCGAAAGCATTTGCATTAACTTCATTCACGTCGCAGCGCATCAAAAACTCTTCCTGTCGCGGGAAGTTCTCTGTCATAACCGACAATTTGACCACCTCTGGGTTTCAAAAATTTTCCAAAATAAATCGTTTGAATTATTAGTGTTACTATTCCCATATTGATAATCAGTACGACCAACATTGTGACTCACCGCTAAACAAACGCAAACAAACGCAGCACGAGGTCATTAATCATTTTCCAACGCAACGGCAGAGGGGCAAAGGCGGGGGTGACCATGACGGTGCTGAATCATGTCGGTGTAGGTGGTGCCCACGTGCCAATCCGGCCAGCACGGGCACAGATGCACTCCCCCTTAGCAACATTTATCAACGCTTCGAAAAATATCATCAATGAATTTTTGGTACTGTTTGGACGAGGGAATAGAAATGGAATCTTTTCATATTTGCAAACAATTATTACACGGCAACAAATCAATAATTTTCGTGATGAAAGCTCAAAATGTGAGTGTACCTATAGTTACCCTGGTGAGGGAGAATCTTAAATATGGCCTAGCCTACAAAATGGGAAATACGTGCATAAAGTGATTGACTTTGGCAAAGTTGCAATATGAAAACGTAATTGTCATACGTTCAAAAAGGATCCCTTGTATGACTATGGGGAAGTTGCCAACCAATGCCGTACTGTTGACGAGCCAGCACCGGGTTCACACTAGTTTCAATTGTTTTAACAGCTTTTATAGCCAAAGGTCAAATGTTCAACATGTGTTGGCCTATTGTCCTTTTGCAGCAAGTTCAGACATATATTGAAAATGGTTGGAGTGTGTGTGTGTGTGTGTGCATGAGTAAGTGTGTATGCATGGGAGACTACACAGACAATAGGAAACAATGAACGAGAAAGATAGGTAGGTGGTGGCTTTGGCTTTGGGTGGTGGAAAAGGCGTAACCAGCCGACTGTTTTATACAATGCCAGTTTGTTTACTGCATTGTGGACATCACGTCACCAAGATGAACATGTGAGTTGACTTGGATGTTAATGGAAAAACTGACAACTAGATAAAGTGACCGGCTGAGGAATATAACAAACAATAACAAAGCGGTGACAAATTGCAAAAAAGAATACAGAATACACGGCAAAGGGAATTTTATAAAGCCAAGGCAACGCAGCACAAGCAACGCAGCACAGCACAGCACGACAACATCGAGCTAATCGACACATGTGTATTATTTTTAACACAACATTTAAACGAACTTGAACATTTGACAATTTAAGGATTGATTGATTAAATATTATAAAAAGTAATGGTAATTGATAACCCTATGCTGTGACAATAATAACAACAACAAACGCACAGACACCTTACTTAGTTACATCTCAGGGGATTTCAATTTACTTCACCCATTCCACTCAATGTCTTTTACTTAAACATAAATTATTTACAAGCTATCATGGCAAATGTCCTAGCCACAAATTCTTACTTTAATATTCAAATACCATCTGTGGTTGGTATTGCTCTCATTTTTTTGTTTCCTTGCTTTTCTCTTGTCTTATTATGCCACTTCTCCGCAATATTGTCATTTACTTGTCAGACTTAATTTTAAGATTCATTGCAAATTAAAAATGATGGTCATTTAATTGGTTTCTTTCGTGTTTTTCTGCTTAAGAACACGATGTGCAATACGTTTATGAGGCAGTGAATTAAAGAAATTGAGTGTTGTAAATAAAATTAATTACACACCCAGAGACTTGTTTGCAAAAGATATGCGACGGCAAAGACGATGACGTATGAGTGATGTGCAATTACAATAATGTAAAGTATACGTCGAAGGGGACTAATGACGATTGTCGATGTGGGAAGGTGAAAAAAGTTTACATATATGAAATGTAAAGAACACGTATAGGAAGGAAAAAATGTGTATAACAATTAGTTTATGTTTTTTTATGGCAAAGCTTAAAAAGGCACTAATATCTAGATGGTTTTAATCTATGCACCATTATGTTTTTTTATGCCGATGGTCTGGTTAAAGTTATCTAAATCGTTTTAATCTGCGACATATCAATTGAACTTATTAATAATATAGTAATATAGTAAATGGAAAAATTTACCATAACACAGTACAACATTTAACAGCTCATTGATTTGGGACTCAATTCTGGGAACTTAAAGTGGATCAATTTTTTTTCTGGACAAAGCGGTTATTGATACCATAATCTGCAAATGAATTCTTAAAAAAATTTGCCTAAGAAACAATGGGTTTAAATGAATATCGAAAACCCGGTTTTTAACTATAAAATTTTCGTTTTTGGGGTGAAATCTACAACAAGCCCCGCAACTGCCCCGGAATCAGCGCTAGAAGGTTCTTATGTATGACGGACCCTAAATAAATTTCCCCCCTAACATTTTTCCAACACATACCTACTCTCTACCTTCACCCCCTAAGGAGGCTCCCATACAAAAATCTAATGTTTATAAAATTTGCACATAACTGCCCAATGGGGCACCTACAGGAGTCAAATGTATGACCGACCCCAATATTTTTCCAAACCCCAACAGTTTCTCAGATCATATCTACCCTCTCTCTTCAACCCTTAATGTGGTCCCCATACATTTTTTTTTATTTTTATATTTTTTTATTAATTCAGCTACTTCTGCCATCTAGAGGAGTAAAATGTATGACCGATCCCCTCTAGTAATACCTACAACAAAGAGACAATCGCTTTCGTAGGCAACGCAGGTGATAAAATCACATTAATCATTGACGACAGAATAAATTGTCTTCCACCGTCCCAAAACATGATGCGACATAACTCGTGTGGCATTGACCTGGTACCTTCACGACGAGCCAAATATTCTCAGTACACAAAATCCTAGCAAAGAAAAAGCACTTCAGTTCCGCAGCTGCATTCGACAAGCCGATATGGCAAAAATTACTAAAAGCCTTAGTTGAGTTCGACAAGAAGCTGGTACGCCTTTGCGGAATTACGCTGACCAACACGAAGTATTCAGATCCAATCGTTTGCATTGCTCAAAGTAGCAGTAAACACAACTGGTACGATATTTAACATAAGCTGGCAAATGCTGATGACATCAACATCATTGGTCGATAACTACGAGATGTTGCTGGAGCCCACTTACGTATTCAGAAGGAATCTGCCAAAGAAGTAGTATTTTACAGAAAAATACCTATTCAAAAATGGTTTTCAGAAAGTATTGACGTCTAATGAATCGTGAGCTGAATATCGGATTGTGGGTTCTTTTTATGCCAAATACGCGCACAAAGAAGGAACTGTTGAAAATACGGACTACACTAGGCAAAATTGGCTTGGCAACGCCCCATTCAGCTCGAATTTGTGAAAGGCCTATATCTTATAAACCATTATAGGTGCGGTCGAGATTTGCTGCATACAAAAATTTTTAATTTTTAATTTTTAATTTTTAATTTTTAATTTTTAATTTTTAATTTTTAATTTTTAATTTTTAATTTTTAATTTTTAATTTTTAATTTTTAATTTTTAATTTTTAATTTTTAATTTTTAATTTTTAATTTTTAATTTTTAATTTTTAATTTTTAATTTTTAATTTTTAATTTTTAATTTTTAATTTTTAATTTTTAATTTTTAATTTTTAATTTTTAATTTTTAATTTTTAATTTTTAATTTTTAATTTTTAATTTTTAATTTTTAATTTTTAATTTTTAATTTTTAATTTTTAATTTTTAATTTTTAATTTTTAATTTTTAATTTTTAATTTTTAATTTTTAATTTTTAATTTTTTATTTTTAATTTTTAATTTTTAATTTTTAATTTTTAATTTTTAATTTTTAATTTTTAATTTTGAAAACAAATGAGTGCCAAAATAAAAACCGCATCCCTCTGACGCATACGTATGAGTGTTATGGATTACAAATAATATAACTCATACGACCAGTAAGACAAACAAACTAAAAACCACAGCGACAGATTTTGACTGATTCTCCCAGTAATTATTAATGATTACCAACATACAAGAGTAAACCACTTCCACAAGATGGCTAAGCGGATTAAAAAAGAAAACTCACAGATTGCTGCTTACGAGACCGCAACATCATCAAAGCAGGTGTTACACTAAAACATAGAACTGTAATTACAAAATAAACTATTTCTCTGATAACGACGTTTACATCAAGCATCGCCAGGCTCTTCTGTCGACTACTATTCATTCCATTGCCCTAATGAACCTTAACATACTTGACCAACAAGGAAATATTATACTGTGTGTGTGCACTAAAGCAACAAAATGGCTTCCTTTGCACGTAATTGCGTACTACTTTGAAGAAAATTAGTTGCTACAACCACACGCGCACTCATAACGTTTATGTAAATTATGAATATGTAATTTGTTGTGGAAGGCGGGGGCGTACCTTTTCAGTGGTATTAAATTTCATTTGGTTTTTAATGTGATTTTGTGGTGTGCCAAAAACAACGTGTAAAGAAAATGTCGCGCTCAGCCCCTCTCCGTGACTTCCTGCAAATCATTAAAAGAAATTTAAAACGAATATTGCTACCATTCCTTATGGTGTTATATGAAGCCAATCGTTGGTTAGTACAATGTCAGAAATACCCACCACCCTCAATGCCAACTCCGTAAACGCGGTCGTATGTGACATATCATATAACGCTACATATATGTATTACAGGCAATCATACGCTTCGTATGGCAATGTCAAACAATTCAAATTAAGCTTTGAATGCCATGTAAATAAACACATACACACACACACAACAATGAAGTCAAACTTCATTTTCCAAAACATATGTATTTTTAATTCATATGAAATCCCTCTTAAAATATTTCAAGCAGAATTTTCCCTTAAAGACAAAAAAGCGCGCCTTTTTATTGCCACACGACTTTTGCTGCTGCTGCGGCTGCTAATATGCGTTGTAGTTACTTTGCTTGTTGTGTGGCTGCTTTTTGTTGTTGTTTTTTTTTTCAACTGTGTGTGCCTTTAGTGGTTACCACACAAAACTTTCGGATTTTTCCTCAGCAACCAAAAAAGGGACAACGAATCAAAACCAAAAATTTTCACAACTTATGTGCTGTTGGTTGTTTCGTAGGACAAAACACTCTCCACACAACTGATGGCGAGGGGGAAACCCACAAAATTCAAAAATCTGTTCGCCCCAAACAACTAAGAATGGTTGCACAACAAATTATTAGCTGCGCTGTTACTCAGCTCTACAGCATCAGATTGCAGCAAAAGCAAGAAAAATATGGAATTTCTAAAAACTTTGCACTTTTCAGAGGGCAGCAGATTGAAATGCAATGAACGAGGTTGGTGTAAGGGATCATAATAATTAGGAAGATGGCATGGCGTGGTATGAAATAAGACATAACTTACGAGGCACATAAGGAATTGAATAGTTATTAGTATTAGTATCTGAAATTGTCAGGATTTTGAATGTGTTATATAATGCTCTCAACTAACCCAGCGGCGAAAAGAAGAACGCCTTCAAGAGCAATCAGTAGGACTTCCATCTGCAAGGCCTTCCATCGTCGCTTCCTATAATAAAGGCCTAATGTAAGGTCAGCAGGCACATAAAAAAGGCCTTGAAAATGAAGAAACACTATGCAAATCGTTTAGTTTATTGAGAGCTCAACGGTTATTTTTTGGATATTTCTCACTTCTACCCAGCGGCGAAAGGAAGGGTCTAGAAAGCCTTATAGAACACTTACAAGAGAAGTCAGTAGGCCTTCCTTCTGCATTCCCTCTTCCATGCCAAATAACATAGGGTGTCATTGGGAGGCAAGGCCTTCCATTGTCGCTTCCTATAAGAAGGCCTAATAAAAGGCCCGCAGTCTGGAAAAGAGTTGAAAATTAAGAAAAACTATGCAGGTGGTCACCCTAAAATTTTTAATTTATTCACCTTTATGTCAACAGCATAACTGCTTTACTCATGTTAACAGCAACATACCTAGGTATGTTTATTCCCAGTTTAATGCACAAATAATGAGTTACTAGGAAAAGTCATCGAGTTCCGTTATCATAGAAATTTTAATATGTAACAAATTTTCTTAACCTTCGTTAATTTTTGTGACTTTTCTCGGAAAATTTATTTATTTTCAATATTTGAACCCAATGATCCTAACATTAATAAATCAGTTTATAGGAAAATGCATGACAAAAGGCAACATGTTATGATTGCCAATTTTTCTCGTACATTTAGTTATTGTTTTTTTTTTTAAATTGGTTGTATGGGAATACACATGTATTTTTATACATAGATGTCTCTTAGCGTCTGTTTTCTCCAGTGGAAGCGGCTAAGAGACATTGACTCTTAAAGGTCTCTCGTCCATCCTACTAAAGGTCGTCGGCCCGTATTTTATTAAAATCCATTCAGCGTCTGCCCTCATAGTAAGAGGCTAATGGTCTGAGTCTGTCTCTCGCGCAAAAATTACAATCTTAATTCTCGTATAAAGCTTTAAAGTCACACTGGCATTTAGAGTAGTGCGGCAGTAGCTTGAGTTATTACCAACATAGTCTCGAATGCCAGTGAGGCCTGAACTAAGTACGAACAAAGAGTTATTCTTCAACCTGTCTCCTAGTGTCTGTTTTAGCCCAATTGGGGGCGGCTTAGAGACATACGCCCCTAGATGCTTAGGTGTCTTCTATCCGTCCTTCTAAAGGTCGTCGATCCGGTACTTAAAATCCATCAACGTCTGCCTTATCGTGAGCGGTTGATAGTCTGCGTCTGTTTTCAGAGAAGCGGCAGGTTTTCACGCCTGGCAGTTAGGCATAAAATCCAACCCCCGTGTTTTCTGTACCAAAGCATCCCAAGGTCCTGATGGAATGTTATTCTGTCGAAACCCCCGGTGCTGATGACGCAACAAGGCTCCAGTTGGCCGACAATTCAGCTTCCTTAGTGCCTACAGCTGATCAAAGAGAATAAGCGAATAATAATTCAATTCTTTCCAAAGCACCTTCCTCGGCCTCAACGCCCTACCACTGCTATTCCCCCTAGGCACAAAACACCTTCAAACCCGGAAGTTCCGCCTACAAAATAATTCACAGGATCGGTGACTCAATCCCGCATCGAGGAAATAGAAGAGTATGACAAAACTACACGGAAGTCATTTGATGTAGCGCCTAAACTACACTACACTTCCGGAATCCAAAAGGTCCAAATTAAATCCTGCACGGACACTACAAAGATCGTATAAGAATGTCGCTAAAGATCAACTTATCTGGGTGAACATAGGCCGTCAGAGCAGCGACGGCACTATTTCCTAAGAAATTGGAACTCAGTTGTCATTTGCCTTACTATAGCGTTCCTAAAATTAGTTCGGGAGCGATCCGGACTACCGCCGCAATGTCATGATGTGGCCTGGGACACATCAAACTCGTTGCTTGTGCAGATGAACGCTCAGTGCAAGACAGCTATAGAATCGCTCGGGGAGGTTTGGCCTTGTGCAAGATTTGGAACAATACATTTTGCTGATGTTTCACAGAGCCCACGACCCTCCAACACTATGGATATCCTGGCATTTTTTCAATACGAAAATCCTTAACTACCCACACAGGACTGAAAAGTAGTTAAGGTCACTGAAGCGGTGGAAGACCACTATAGTACTTAACAGTGACTCACTTTTGCCACTTAGAAAGACACAAAGGAGAGTGTTCTATAGATTTGACCCCTTCTTCCTGTGTGTATACAAAAGGGACGATCGAAAGGAGGTTCCAATATCGGCGACGATAAAACTTCGTGTCCATCTGTCAACGAAGACTCTTACTCGGTAACTCGGCAGCAGTAGATGTGGACGACCTCTTGGTATCCGACGACGACACAGAGGACGCCAACATAACTGTCGTCCACTCAAAATTAATTCAAAATAAACTGTACTGCCTAAAACGTGAAAAATTCTACTATACGACAGTTACTAACTTCAAATCGACATTAAATTATTATGGCATGTTACTTGACAAAACGAATGATGCAGAACTTCTTTTTTCACGTGCAGTTCTCAGAATTGAGTGCCAAAATCATGTGTTGTATTGTGTAATTTTTGGCTTTTTACCCCTCAAAGTACAAATTACAAAAAAAAAATCATTAGTATAGCTCCTTAACTCTGTGGGAAGCATGCCCATATAGATGGTGGCGATTATTGCTTCAGCCGTTTGGTTTAACCATTGGTGTAGTTATCTAAGACTATAAGTAGCATGCCCTTTGATATGTTAGGGAAAGCCATATGGTATTCGTGATATACCAGTTGTGTCCCATTTTCTGACCTTTCAACCCTTAAAGTACGAAATATTCTATGAAATAAATATTCACCCCGGTTCTCGGGACTTTGTCTATAGGCGTTGGTTCTGGGTGATAGTACCAGTTTTATCCCTTTATTGACTACCCTCTTTCCACAAAAAAAGTATTTTTCGTTGTACGACCACCATAAATATCAAATATCTACTGCTTACCTATAAAGGGTTACGAAGTGTATGAGTCGGTGCCTCGTTCTTTTTACCCCCTTGCAGTCCGAATTACCAAAAATCCCTTCTTAGAGCGCTGCTACGTCATAAGAGGAACCTATAATTTAAAATTAAAGGTTCTGCCTTTAGACGTTTGGGCTGGGGAGTGATCAGCCAGTCACAAAGCATCTGATATATCTTATATATACATCTGACTGGCCGTGGCATAGTGGTTAGAACACGCGACTACCATGCGGGAGATCGCAGGTTCAAACCTGGCTCCAGTCATCTTTAAAGAAAAAAAATAAAGAAAATTTTCTTTCATTGTCGGCTCCCCTCGAATGTTGTTGACAGCAACTTCGCAGTATTAATCGTCGTGTCTAGTAAGAGCTTCTCAAACAGTGACGTTCGCATTCGTCGATAAACAAATAGGTGCCGTTAGTTGTGAATCTAAAAATAGAAAGCGTGTTAATTCACAACAACGCGAGAAGCCATCCCATACCTCATTCATGGGGTGCAAAGGGAAATTAAGTAAGTAAGTTAAGTATACATCTGATATATCTTATATATATATATATATATATTAGGGCGGGTCGATTTGTAGGGAGTGAAAAAATTCACCAATTTCCCTATGATTTCCGTATTCTATGGGTTGTTCTATGAAAATTTGCCCAAGGAACCATACCTCTATCGTTAAAATCGAGTCCCCTACTTTTTGTTGGTAGATTTTGACGTTCGTATGAAATATTACCTACACGTTCACATCCATAACTAAAAAACTATCGATCGGATTGAATTTTACAATTTACAAAAAAAATCTCCACCATTGGTCCAACGGTTCAAAAGTTGGACCATTTTTCCATTCTTGGACAAAATCATGAAAAAAATGGAAAAATGGTCCAAAATTTGGACAAAAAAGCCCGTAACTTTTGAACCGTTGGACCAGTGTTGGAGATTTTTTTTTGTAAATTGATCAAAATAAGCTCACCTTTCGAACGCGCCTACTGGCGCGATCGAGTTATGGATGTGAATGTTAAGGTAATATTTCATACGAACGTCAAAATCTACCAACAAAAAGTAGGGGACTCTATTTTAACGATAGAGGTATGGTTCCTTGGGCAAATTTTCATGGAATAACCCATAGAATACGGAAATCATAGGGAAATTGTCGAAAAATAAATCGACCCGCCCTAATATATATATATATATATAGACATCGTTTTTTGTATAAACAGTATTTCAAAAAAATTCAGAAATATTGCCTTTATTTAAAATGTTGTGTTGTTTGAGGTTCCTACTCTTTAATGTTTTTGGTTAATAAAACCCAGTATCTCTTGGAGCGTTTGAATCAGTAATATATGAGAATTACTGATGGCACATTTGATACATGAGTGTATGCTGCGTTTACTACTAAGCTCAATATTGAGTTTAGTTCTTGTCGTCTAGACTTTTCAAAGCACTACAATACATATAAGAGACGAAATAACTTCTGTTCTGTTATTCCACTTTTCATAACATCTATTGTTGTAATATTCCGTGGTGATAATTAGAACTCTCCTTTGTTTTGTTACCTTTTTGCATCAATATTTTGTGTTAATGTTAAAAAATTCTCTACCCATACCACCCTCGTAACCGTACCACTCGCAATTCAATAACCACGACATTAATAACAACAGCAACTACATGTCGTAATGAAAAATATATTATAAAATAGTAGACAACAAAGTGGAGTAGTAAAGTTGTTGTTGTTTTTTGTCATAGCTCTTGCTTTCATCTCTAGTACTATATATCTTGAAACATCATCGACAACTTCTATTTTCAACGTTTTTTTTATGCTCTCTTCTTTAAGCGTTGCTTCCACTTCCTTTACCACTTTCAAGCTAGTCATGCAGTCAGTCAGTCAGTCTGCCAGTCATTCAGTTCATTCATTCAAAATGTCCCTGGTTTTTGCCATTATTTGCGTTTTGTTTGGCAACGTATGCAATATTTTTTGTTAATGTTGTCGTTGTCGTTGTCGTTGTTGTTGTTGCAGTGCTGCAGTGAATGCTGACGACGACGATTATTGTTACAACAACATTAACAACTACAACCGCCCCATAATATAGAGTAGTAACATCATTATCCATCCATTGCAACAGCACGAACGACAAAAAAACGAAACGGAGAAAAGTTGACATTAGTGATGGTAAAACAGCAGTAAAGAGAAAGTTAAGTGTATCATTCTCCGAGTTTGTGTTTTCGTTGTTGCTTTTGTTACTACTCCTATTACCTCTTGCATCATTCGTTAGCTTTTGCTTTTGCTTCCTTGTTCCATTCCTCGCATGGTAGAAGAAGTTTTAAAGTACTTATACGTATGGGTATCATCCATCTATCTTATCCAGATCTGTAACAGCCAGAAATTTCGTAGTATTCGTTTCATGCTGTCGTTGAAATTAACGAACGTAACACAGAGCATAAAAGTCTATAACATAACTACTTC
Organism: Muscina levida; assembly: GCA_964034835.1. Classification (NCBI taxonomy): domain Eukaryota; kingdom Metazoa; phylum Arthropoda; class Insecta; order Diptera; family Muscidae; genus Muscina; species Muscina levida. Next base: position 7,348,354 of record OZ035880.1, read on the forward strand.
GTAAAAGTATATTTCACGCATACATTAACAGTTTCTCTTTGTAATGTTATTAAGATCCTTGGGAAATTTCTGTTGCCGTTGTCGATGGTAGTAGTGACGAAAGGGCTTCTTCTAGTTTTGTTTGCAAAAAAATAAGGCGCGCATTTACACACTACCACACGTTCACACATATGCAGGCAATTGTTCAAGAGACAGTGAAGAGAGTAAGAGACGACAGCGTAGCGTATGAAAGAGTTTGGTTTACTTATGTTAGTTGTGAACAGTGTTGCCAGGAGTGATATGTAATAAGAGTTAAGGCATCAATGTACTGCAAAGTTCTATTAGTTTACCAAAAAGTAGTATTATTGTATCGAAAATTACCTTTGCTGTAACAAAAAGTACATTTATTGTTTCAACAATTTCTTTCATTGACCACAAAGTACTTTTATTGTACCAAAAAAGTACATTTATTGTACTAAAAAGTACTTCTATTGTACCAAAAACAAATATTATACTATGTATTAGAAAGTACTTTCATTGTGCCACAAAGTACTACAAAGAAAACTTTTTGTACTATTGAACAACTTTAAAATATTGTATTGTACAAAAAGTACATAAACTGAACTTTTGATGCCTTACAAAGTACCTTTGTCGCAGTAAAAAGTACTCTTTAATATATTAAGAATACGTTTACTTTTATTGTACCAACAAAGAGTTCACTTATTGTACCAAAAGTTCCTTTAATGTATCAGAAAATACATTTCATGTATTAGAAAGTACATTCACTCTTATTATTTTTTGTACCAAAAGTACATTTACTGTATAAAAGTACCTCAATTTAAGGAAAAAGTTTTTTTTTATTGTACCAACAAGTACTTTTGATACACCGCAACATACTTAAAAAAACTTTTTTTGTACTTAGAAGCACATTTATTGTAGATAGAAGTACTTTTATTGACTGCAAAGTAGTTTTATTGCAGCAAAAAGTTTATTGGCGTAAAAAACAGGACTTCTTTTCTACAAAAAAGTACTTTCACTGTGGCAAAAAGTACATTTATTGCACTAAAAAGTACTTTGATTCTTCACAAAGTACATTCATTGTACCAAAGAGTATTTCTATTACACAAAAAGTACTTCCAATGTACCAAAAATTATATTTTGTACACAAAAGTTCTTCAATATTCAATATTATTTTTTGTATATTTTGATGTCCCACTAAGTACTTCTGGTGCACCAAAAAGTATATTTATTGCAGAAAAAGGTACATTTATAGTACTAAGGAGTATATTTAGTAGACCAGAAATTGTTAGAAAGTACATTTATAAACAAAAAATACATTTATTGTGCCAAAGAATACTTTCGTTGTGGTAAAGGTATTTTCATATACTAGAAAATAAAAATTTTTACAAAAAAGTACTTTTATTTTATCTAAAAGTACATTTATTAACCAAAAAAAAATATCGATAATAAAACACTTTTCTGATCGTTTAGCCAATTTGATGTATCATTTGATACACTAACACAAAATTGATAAAAAGTACATTTATTTACAAAAAGTACTTTTATTGTGCCAATTGTACATTGAAGTAATTTTGTTTAAAAAAAAAGTAATTTTATTGCGTCAAGAAATTCTTTTGTTTGCCAATAAGTACATTTATTGTACCAAAAAGCACAATAGTGTACAAAAAATTGTACTGTCGTTGTACAAAAGCGTAATTTAATGCTCCAAAAAGTACCTTCACTGTGACAGCAAGTACATTTATTATGCCCAAAAGTACTTTCAAAGTATCAAGAAATATTTTTTGTACCAAAAAGTACTTTTATGTTACCAGTAATTACTTTTATTATACCAAATGAACTTTTGTTATACCAAAAAGTACTTTTATTGTATAAACAAAATGTACTTTGTTTTGCGGCAAAGTACTTTCGAAGCACCACAAAGTACTTTTGTTGTACTTGTTTGTTGCAACAAAAAGTATTTTTGATGTACCACAAGGTAATTTTGTTGAACCAAAGAAAAAAAGTACCAAAAAGTAAATTGTTTGTACCAAAATTACTATTATTATACCAAAATTACTTTGTTTGCCAGTAAAAGTACTTTTATTGTATTAATAAGTACTTTATTTTACCGCAAAGTACTTCTGAAGCACCACAAAGTACACCCGTGCTTTTATTGTGTCAAAAAGTGTTTTCAAGAAAAAAATACTTTTTTTTGTAACACAAAGTATTGCAAAAAGTACTTTCAATGTACCAAAGAGTAAATTGGTTGTACCGAAAGTACTTTTGTTGCACCAAAAATTACTTGTGAGGCACAAAAACATAATTTCGATGCATCACAAAGAATTTATGTTGTTTGTAATATAAAGTACTCTGTTTGAGCCAGAAAGTACTTTCAATGTACGAAAAACTACTTTAGTTGTACGTAAAAGTACTTTTTTGTACCAAACCGCAAGAACTACAACGTTTTTTCCCCTTAACTTCTTAATATTATTTATTTTTTGGTTGTAAATTTTTGTCACAAACTCATGTCACGACTCATGTCAAACTTAACTTATTTTGTAAGTAAGGTAGTTTTGATTCAAGATCTCTAGTACTGAACAATCCCATAATTCCTTCCTAATGATCGCCGATCGTGGCATAATGGTTAGAACACGCGACTACAATGCGGAAGATCCATGGTTCATTCCTGTCCCCAGTCATGACAATTTTTCTTTCATTGCCGACCACCTCGATGTTGTCGACAGCAACTTCGCAGTATAGCGTCGAGTCAATCGGCTTGTCTAGTAAAAAGCTTCCCTAACAATGAAGTTCGCATTCGTTAAAAAACAAGTAGATGATGTTAGTTGTGAACCTATAAATGAAAACGTATTAATTCACAGCAATAACGCGAGAAGCTATCCTACCACCTCATTCAAGGGTTTTATAGGAAAATAAAGTAAGGCATACATAATACTAATCAAGGGCTCTGAACCATAATATTTTTTTATATCTATAGTTTTATGTCCAGTAAGTTGTTTCTTTAATGTAGACCTGCTTTCCTTGTGTGATTCATATATTGCATCTGGGTAAATTTTATATAAGTTGCCAAATGTAAATAATTTTACTCAAATATTCCATTAGATCTTCTTGTACACTTCGCGGTAAAACGGCAACCCCTACCCAAAAGTTTACTATTATTTGTTGATGTTTTCCTTTTTTTTTGTTCTCTTACTTACTGTATTTTTTCAATCGTATGCCCGACTATATCACTATAATTGAACAGACTACAACTACTAGCAGCTGGAACAGCAGGAATAACGGCTACAACAACAAACAAATAAACCAAGTAAAAGTGTGAATTTGTGAGTATTTCAGCTATAGTGTGTGATGCGGATGCTCCAACTTCCGTTTCCTTTAGACATTCGTCTATACATACAAATGTCATTTTATAGATTCATACACAAATGCGCACACACACTCTATCAATAGCTGAAACACAATGTCAAAACTTCAAAACGTGTGGTCGCACTAACGTATAATAAGAGATGGAGAGGAAAACTCCAACCAACAACAAAGAAAGAAAAAAAAGGAAAAACAATACAAAACAAAACACTAACAAAGCAACCGGGAATATAGCCACCAAAACACACACAAAAATACTACTATCAACATTATAGTCGTTGCGTTGTCGCCATCGCTATCGTCATAATTCATTCAGCCGAAGTCGACCGTAACACCAGGACCACCAGCATCATTATAAATAGCTATAGTAATCGGGAGATGTTTGAAGGCCTTACTCAACACTAATACATTAATGCAAAGCACACGCATAGCATTCTATCAATTTACTCACTGTTAAACGAAATGTTACGAATGTATTTATGTATCGTGCTCTCTCTTGAATAGAGCGTTAATGTAACATAATTTATGGAATAAGAGTAGATGGTATGGTATTTGCGTACGCACACATACACAGTTGAGAGTACTGTGTTAGTTGGTGAACAGTGATGCCAAGCTGAGTGTTAAAATATTTAAAGTTGTTAATTTATATTTGTTTATTTTCAAAACTTCGTTAAATTTAACATATGTCTGTAAGATAATCGCTACATACTTTTCAAAACCAGGAAAAATGTGCAGAATATAAAGAATTAAAGACAAGTAACCATATAGGCCTCAAAGGCTCTGGTAAAGAAACGACTTAATAAAATAAAATCCAATCACAAACTTAATATTTATTTTGAATGAGAAATGGGAGAGGATTTCGCATTAGTATACATTAGTAAATAACCATGGGAAGGCTTACACCAGAACAACGTTTACAAATCGTGGATATTTATTTCGCTAAAATTATAGAACACTCCATCTTCATCATCATCTTCAGCGATGAGGTTTATTTCTGCTTAAACGGATATGTAAACAAGCAGAAATGTCTTCACTAGTGCAAAGAATTTTATGCACCAAAAAATCTAAAATTCGCGCATATAACATGCACTTAAAATTCAAAAATATGCACTTAAACCCATAAAATATGCAACTAAAAAAATATACAAATCTTCGCAGAACTATGCCCTTCTTTTTTTTGTACCTTCACATAAAAACGCATAATTTCTATGTACAATAGTCAGTTGAGATTAAAGAGACTTGCCTTCTTTAAAATTATTTAAAATTTTAAATCGATGTTGATTTTGAATCGTGCAGCTCTTTCGCTGCTAGTCCGAATGCTTTGAAATTCTGTGTATAATATTTGACTGCTATAAATTACGCTCCCCATTGACTATGAAGAAATTGGAATACTAGAATATTTGTCAATACAAAACCGTTTTTTTTTTATTTATTTTTTAATTTGATATTAAAAAAAATCAGGCTAGTTCAATAAACACATGCAACAGCGTTATCCCACTTTGCTGTCTTTACCATGCGGCAGCTGCACAGGTTAGAAAAATACGAACTTTATTTTTGCCGAAATCCTCCCTAAACAAGGCAATTAAGTCGATGATTGGTTTTGTCTATTTCCACGACATTGAGCAAAAATTTTTTGTCGCACATATCTTTTTTTCATGCAAAATTCCCACAATAAAAGTTGCTTCCTGGATATCTGTGTAAAAATTTTGTGCAGATAAAAATACTGTGTAACAAATTATAAAGCAACTTTTACCAAATAATGCCCCCATAAAGTTAATGGGTCTTACTTTCTAAAATGATTTTTAATCAAAAAAAACTAAAATATGGGACAAAAACATGGATTTACTGCAAAATTTGTTAATATATGCGCTTAAATATGCAAAATCATTTTTTTTTTCGTAAAAATATGCAAAAATGAATGAATGTAATTTTAAAATAAATATCATGATTCGTAAAGATAACTTATTCGTTTCCGTTTTAGGACATCCAAAAAAAATATGAATTTGCATAAGATTCCTTGCCCTAGACATGACCTAATCCTCATGAAACTCTTGACACTCATTTATATATAGAAGAAATCACTGTTCATGTCGAAGGCGTCATAGCCCCATTTGTCTTTAAATTCGAAAACGATGCCTATAGTAAATGGCGATCGCATTTCATCCATAAGCAGTCCCCTCGATGTTGTCTACAGCGACTTTGCAGTAGTGAAGAGGCAATCTGCATGTCTAGTAAAAGCTTTTCAAACAGTGACATTCGGATTCATCGTTAAACTGTAGATCTCGTTATAGCTAGTCTAAAAATAGAAGCGTTTTAAGTCATTGGGACCGGCTGTGCCATAATGGTTAGAACACGCGGTTTTAGTCCTGTCTTCAGTCCTCTATAATTTTTCTTGCATTGCCGGCCCCATCGTGTGTTGTCGACAGGAACTTCGAAGTAGTTACTTGTGAATCTAAAACAACGAGAGAATCTATCATATACTTTATTCATGCGGTGTAAAGGGAAGGTAAGTAAGTTAATTCAAAATAATGAAAAAAGCACTTCCATATCCATTCACGGATTGTAAAGGACAAGTTTAAGTTTAAAAATCTGTTTATTAAAATAGTTTTGTTTACAATTCGTCTTCTACATACTTGGCTGCAGTAACAGAAGTTAATCCATTAGTAGCCACACGAAGAAAAGATTTCCAAGTGGGGCGGAATTTTGCGGCGTAGATGGATAACAGCTATTTTACCTGATCCATCCAACAAAGTGGTGGTCACTCCCACCTGCGCTGCCCATCAAGTCTATTATCGAAGACTTATCGAGGTGAGGTATTTTCATCTGTTCTCATCATCCTTACTCGCCTTTAACAATGACGGTTCTCAATTGTTTGCGAAGTATATTTCTCTCGAAAACTTATAGAATAGATCGATCTGCTTGTGTCATCACCTAGGATTCTGCGCTGTAGAGCAAGGCAGGTAGGATCAGTGTCTGGTTGAGTAGAATCTTTGTTCGTCGTCGAGAGGGCTTTATCATTAAATCGCTTGGTTAACTCATAGTAGCAGCGGTTTGCAATCAATTATCGCCTCTTAATTTCGGAGCAAAGGCAGAGCCAAGGTAGACAAACTCATCTACCAGTTCAATGTTATAGTTGTAAACGTTCACGCAACGTCCCAAACAAGTAGACTCTTTGTTCGTTGATACAAATATCTTGGGTGTGCCCTCATTTATTCCTGGATCCACTGCTGCTGACTACTTTCCAAAACTAGATAAGGCCGCAGTAACATCCCTGTATACAGTAGCAACATGTGGCATATATTAAACAAGGTACCAGTCGTGGTTTACTGCAACCTTCCGCATGATCAACGCCATTATGATGTTAAGGGATCGCACACAGACTTTCGCTCTGTCTGAAGCCCCGTTTGGTACAAAATGGCTCTGTCAGATTTTTGTCTATTTTCATTGAAGACTTTGTGTCAGTCAGTGTCATCCCGCAAAGTTATATCAGATATGCGAGGATTCCAAACTAAGGCATAGAATCTAATAGTTTCTGTTGTAATCGATAAACAGATGTTTGTTGTCGGTCTGCTTTTCTTGGGTCTTCTCCCAGGTTTGCCGTTGTTTGAATATTTGGTCGGTCGCGGATACACCATGTGTAAAGTCAAACTGATAAGGTCTAATCAGTTGCGCTAGGATGGGCTTTAATCGTTCACATAACACCCTACACATGACCTTGTATGCGGTGGATAAAAGGCAGATCCCGCGGTAGTTGGTACACAGACTTGGAACGCCTTGCTTAAGTACAGGACACAAAACACTAAAATTCCAATCATCGGGCAAGCATTCCTTTAGCCAAATCGTATCGATGAGCTAGTGCATGCACGTTGTCAGCTTTTCGGCGCAATAAAACGTCCTTTTTGACATAATAAAAGTATTTATCGGCACAATAACCAGTGAGAAAGATCCAGTCAGGAAATCCGACTTACATATACCCTCACCCTCAGTAACACATAAAATTTTCTAGTGTACTGATAAAACTAACCCATCTCTAAAGTGGGCGGAATAGTACATTTGTATGGGAGGTTCCAGAAGGGGTGTGGCTAGACTTCCAGCTTTTTCTCAAAAACTTTATCTTATTATACCTGAATGTTACTATTCGCTTTCTAAAGTGGGCCTAATGTTAAATTTGCATGGGAGATACCATAAGGGGGGTCGCTAGATTTCCAATTTGTTCCCCAAAACTTTATCCTGTTGAAACTTAACAAAATACAGAGTTTGGTCATGACCGCGTTGGTTGTATTGATATTATTAGTCGATTTTTAAACAGGGCGGAATGGTACATTTGTATGGGAAGTACCAGAATGGGCGTGGGTCGAGCTCCAATTTCCAATTTCTCCAAACTTTATCCTGCTTCAGATTTAGTAAATACAAAATATGGGCACGACCGTGTTGTTTTATTAATGATATAAATCGATTTCTAAAGTGGGCGGTGCCCGGTGGGTGTTGGCCGTACCAGATGGGGCGTGGTTGGACTTCCTGTTGTTTCTCCAATTCTTTATCCTAATTTAGCATTACTAAATACAGACTTTTGCACGATTGCGTTGGGTGTATTGATATTATTACTTCATCTCTCAAATGTGCGAAATGGTACATTTGTATGGGAGGAACACGAACGGGCGTGGCTAGACTTCCAATTTTCTCCAAAACTTTATCCTGCTATAGCACAACAAAATACAAAATTTGGGATCGATGGTGTTGGTTTTATTAATAATAATAAGCGATTTCTAAAGTGGGAGGTACCATATGAGTGAGACTTCAATTTTTTTTCCAAAACTTTTATCTGCTTTAGCTTTACTACACATAGAATTTGGACGCGATCCCTTTGGGTGTATTGATATTATTACTTGATTTCTAAAGTGGGCGGCGTGGTATAATTGCGTGGAAGGTACCAGAAGGGGCGTGGCTGGACTTCAATTTTTTTCAAAACTTTATGCTGGTATAACTTTACTAAATACAAAATTTGGGCACGATCGCGTTGGGTGTATTGATATTATTACTCGACTTATAAAGTGGGCGGAATGATTTATTGATATGGGAGCGACTCCTTCTATGTGTTTCGCTCTTGGATCGTGTCAAATTATATATACCCTCATCCCTAGGGATTCCTTTAATCTGTTCACATAACGTTTACCAACATAAGCAACAGTTTCTCATATTGATTCATCAAATGATTTTGAACTGGGTCTATTTTTAAGCAGTTACAATAAAACTGTTGCACTCCGTGGCGTATGATTTACGTGGAATATTACTTATGATAATCATACGCCACCATAAAACGTGACAAATTCCCCTATACGATACTTACTAACTTCAAATCGATATTTAATTACTATGGCATGTAACTTGACAAAACGAATGATGCAGAACTTCTTCTTTTTGGGGCTACTCTCACGTGAAGTTCTCAGAATTAAGTCCCAAAATCATGTGCTGTTGTACTGTGTTATTTAAAAATTGTACCCTTATTTTCTAAATGGTTTTTTTATGGAGCCAATTTTTTGATATTTCCCATAGTTACGGTGTTTGGTAATACGGTCAATTTGATCAAGGAAGACAGGTCAAATATCAGGTCGGAACAAGGTTTTATCTGTAAGCCATGTAGTTCATCTCTTACCGAAACTGCCTTTAAAGTTCCACCTCTCACAGGACCTGCAAATCGCTACATAGATATTACCCACCAGCAGCAGCATCCTTTGGTGCACAACTTCGTTAAAACTTCGTGGTATTTATTGTTATCACCTCAACACATAACCAAAGTAGCGAAAAGAAGAAGAAGAAGAAGCAAAAGCATTATGTTAAAAATGTACATTTTACTGTTACCTTATCTATCTGTTGTAAATATTGCCTATGATATTTTGAAATGTTCTCCACATATTTTGCATTTACAGCATCCGAATAATACTGGCGGATGCTGTTAATTCTTGTGTGTATGTGTGTTTTTACTGTTATCTTGTATGTTGTACTCCCATAAGAGCCAACTCCTTTTGGAGAGAAAAAACAGAGATAGAGAGGGAGATACTCTGATGCTGGAGCACTGTTATGCCACGGAATTGAAGTAAAACTGTTCACAAGGACTCTTGGGTAATGCTGCGTGTAGTGAGAGTGGTAGCGTATTAGCATTAGTGTATGGGTGTGTGTGTGTGTTTATATTGAGAGTCTGTGTATTGATTGCTACTGCTGCTGCTGCTACTACTAAATCTCACTGTTTATCAGACCAGAATTCTCGTGTCCGTTTCGTTTACCATTCAGTTATTGAGAGGAAGCCCGAGCTAACGGTTGTCCTTTTTTTTCGTTGCTCTCCGCACGCTTTAACGCTTACGTCCGACTGAGTGTTCAGTGAATGGAAATTAACGTACGTTTCGTCGTTCTATAGTCCTTTGTGTACAACTGTAAACGTGGCCGCTCCAACGAGTATCTGTGTGTGTGTATGTGCGCGCGTGTAAATGTAAAGTTTTCTTTGTGGCATATTTAAGGTTTACAATATGGAAACCTCTGCAAAATTAGTGAACAAAATTTAATGATTTCATTGTTGTTGTTGTTTTCGTTGTGCTTTGACGGAAAACTAAAACGTACTGCAGGACGACGAGCAATGCGAAAAGTTGTGTGTGTGACATAAACACAGCAGCTTTTTAGTTTTGTTTATGCCATTGTTGTGGCTTCTGCCCAAAAAGTTGGCCATGACAACGCCACACCGCGTTAGTGACATTGTTCGAAATGAGGCAGTATGCCAGTGAAAGCCCCAAGCCGCCAGCAGTAATCATAGCAGGCCATTTTCACGAATGTTGTGAAGCCCATAATGACCATTGTCTTGATAATGCTGCTGCTTTGTTGGCTGTAGGCTATCGGAGGCAGTGAATCCTTAGCTAGTTCGCTGGCTGGATATCAAACAACAAAAATAACAATAACAGAATAACAGCACAGCCAGAATCGCTCTAACGCTCTCTCTCAGCTGGCTGGCACATCCTGAGCCGCATCCTTTCACCCACGCCCACGCCCTCGCCAAAGTGTATAGTGAATCGTTTTTGCGCGCATTTCGTCGTTTCGTTTGTGATGTAGTAGTGCGTTTTTGTCGTCATCTATCTTGTCTCCTATTGCTGCATGCTTTGGCAATTTGTGTTCTTTCTACTGGTGTTCTTCTTCCTGCTTGTGTGTGTGTGTGTGTGGGGCATACCAATACGATTTCTAATGTTCGCGCTATTATAGCTAAGCTTAACACTTCAACGCGCATCTAATAAAACTCAGGTGTTAGTGGATTATATGGCCTTGTATGGCAGTGCATTTATCAAATCCCGCGCTAAAGGGTTCTGCAGTAAAGTGACGAGTATTAAAACTATATATGAGAATTAAGCAAAAACCTTCAAAGTGCAAAACTACGCAAATTTCCGAAAGCTGCAGTAGAAACTTCGTTGCCAAATTACACAAAAAAACCTTAAAAGTTAACTTTAAATAACTGCAAAGTCTACAACACGAACTACGACGGCAGCGTATTGACTAAAACTAAAACCACAACAATATCACGTACTTGACTTGACTTCCCCCCGAGTCCCTCATCAAATTAAACGAAATATAACGCAAACTTTGTGTGCGAGTGAACAAAATAATCTGGGGGAAAAAACGGAGGCATAAACTTTGCATAGTAACCTCCTACTCCTCCTTCTGCTTCTCATCTTGGCATATTGTTTATGAAAAAAGTTAAAAACAAGTGAATAAAACTCATTAGTTGTAGGCCACCCACCCTTGGCCAAGCTTAGATGGATAGACAAACAGTCAAACAAACAAAACAAACAATTGCACTTTCCGAAATCCTATACAGCAGCAGCAGAAGCAAGGTCCTTTTGGGCGCTACAGCGAAGTAAACAAACAAAGCCAACCAACCAACCAAGTTAGAAAATATAAAGGACAATTTAATATCAAGTACTACTGTTAAAGAGAAATTCAAGCAAACCTTTGTGAACGTACGCAAATTTTGCCCCAAAATCGAAAAATCCAAATTCTAATACGAACCCATTGTTGCGGCCAAAGATAAACAATATCCCAATTTATTCGGTGGCTCATCCAGAACGTGTTCTAGGAAAAAAAGGTGAGTTTGTCGCTGTTGTTTTTTTTGTGTGCAAAACACATAGACTTTTTGTTTAAATTCATCCATAATGTGTCAAACAAATCGTTAAAAATTTTGGGTAATTAAATTGAGAAAGCGCGCGCGAGAGACTCGTCTAACAAATCGGCCAGGAAAAGCAACAAAAAAAAGAAAAAAAAACCATAAAAAAGCAAAGTCCTTACAATTTGTTTATGACTGTTGTTGTTGGTGTTGGCGCTATTATTGCTGATGTTGTTGAAGTAGTCGTTGTTGTTGGTGGCGATGTCATTGTGTTTGGGTAATGAATGTGGCAAATGTCGGAACAAACGACGATGGCGACAACATAACAGCAACATCAACAACAACAACAAAAAAGATGATTAATTAAAATTGTAACGCACACACAAGCACACACTTTGGCAAGCACAGTGTTTGGCATCTAACGCAGTAATTTAAGAAAATTACACGATTCTAAGATGTTAAGTTATGGTTTTTGTAGTTGTTATACAAGAAGTTAACAAGAAAATGTTAGTTTTTTGTTTGCGGCGTTGGTTTTGTCTGTGGAGTTAAGATAAATTACACAGTGCAACACACTTTTTCGAGAGTTAACCAAAGAATTTGATGCCAGTAACAAAAACTTAACTACATTTTGCTTTACTACGTCACAATTTTTTTTACAGTACTTTGAAATTTTATATTTTTGGTCAAGAGTCGAATCAAAGAATATGAAAAATCATCGTTTGGGATAGCTCAAGACTTCGGAGACCTATATTAAATTTATCTGGGGAATAATTCCTCTGAATATTTTAACCCTCTAGGTCCCAATTTTGAAAAACAGCTTTAAATACAGCTTTGTCTTATGTTAATTTTTACCACGATCAATAGTTTTAGAGCTATCCAAAAAGTTGTACCGAGTTGCAATTTCCGCACACGCACAAATTTCACATACATTTAAAGTCAATTTTGACCGATGTCTTCCTATACAACACAGTACAAAATTTTTCAACTCATTGATTTGGGACTCAATTCTGAAAATTTCACGTGAAAGTAGCCCCAAAAGAAGAATATCTGCATCATTCGTTTTGTCAAGTTGACTGCATTAATAATTTAATGGTCATGCGAATTTTTTTGCTCAAAGTGAAAATTTTTGCACTTTTTTTAATAAAACAAGGTAATATCTCAGTATACCATACGGAATATCTCTTTTGTGTCTGAAGCAAAGTTGTAGATATTGAATAAGAGAAAAATCGGAACATACCTACCACAAAAAAGTGCATCCAGTGCCATAAAAATCGAAAAAATTATATTTTTCGCCTTATTTGCTCATAAAATGGAATACATTTATCACAACGGGGCTCATACTAGGACCTATGTGAGCTGTGTCGAACGTGGACTAGAAAGCCACAAATATGCCGGTTTTTTTCCTTTATAAACTTTATATAGTATGAAAATACAAAAAGGCGAAAAAGTGTGATTTTTAAGGCACTGGATGCATTTTTATCGAGTAGGTATGTTCCCAATTTATTTTCCTATTCAATATCTACAACTTCGCTTCAGACACAACGGAGATATTCCGTACGGTATACCGAGATATAACCGTATTTAAATATAGAAAAGATGATAAATCCATCTTGAGCAAAAAAAAATCGTATAGCCATAAATTACAACTTGACAAAACGAATGATGCAGAAGTTATTATTTTTGGGTCTACTTCCACGTGCAGTTCTCAGAATTTAGTTCCGAAATCATGTGTTTTACTGTGTTAAGGTTTCCTTAGACACATTCCACCAGACGACCTCTTAAATGTTGACTTTAAAATTTAGTCTCTTTTCACAAACAACAAGTTTTGAAGTTAACGAAACAAGTAAGACTTCTTATACGACCAATGGTTATGTCTTGTGATGTGTTGTCATTTAGCGTCCTATCGAAACAAAACGCTTAACATTGTTCATAATTTGTCATGCGATATTTTTCGCTCCTTTACTCACGTTTGACTCCGACGAAACGTACGGTCACCTAGTTATTATCAACAGAATCGGCAGTGTAGGGACCTGCCGTTGCATGCTTGTTAAAACACGCGACTACCATGCGGGAGATACCAGGCATGACTCCAGGCTCGAGTCATCTACATTTTTCTATCATTGCCGGCCCCTTCGATGTTGTCGACAGCACCTTCGCAGTCTAGTAAAAAGCTTATCAAACGGTGATGTTCGCATTCGTCGAAAAAACAAGTAGGTGCCGTTTGTTGTGAATCTAAATATAGAAAGCGTGTTTATTCACCACAACGCGAAATGCTATCCCATACCTCATTCATTCAATTTAATCGACTCGTAGTAGTAAAAGTTTCTCAAATAGCTGACGTTCGGATTCACCGTTAACTGTAGGTCTCGTTGTGTGAGACTAAAAATAAAAGCGTCATAATAAGCGCAAGACCAAAAGGCAGTCATGAATAAAAGTCTACAGTAACGTGAAAAACTTTTCCAATAGTACTATTGTGTCTACAGAGAACATATGTTTAATGGACCACCAACAGTCGCGACACCCAGAGGTACCGATGGTACCACTCCTTCCCAGGCTGTCAGGAAAGTGATTATAAGCTTATGGAAAACTCGGACAGTATTACTTTTGATATTTCCAGTGTAGCGACTACTAAACGATGGTAGTATTACCGCGGATCTACAGAAGAACATCGAAATATTATCGTCCTGGCTGTTAACAATATTCAGAGCCCGTCTGCAGTTGTCACACATTCCAATGAGATGGACAACCTACGAAATTGTATTTATCCCTAAAAATTCCAAGGCATCCCATACTAAGGCCAAAAATTTTAAACCGATTAGACTATATTCCTTCCAACTCAAAACTGATGTAGATATCAGATCATCTCGTAAATCAGAAGCTGTGTCCAAGTCTTAACATGCCTACACGACGGGTAAATTCACGAAAACTTCATTACACTGTTGTAGTTTTTGACTCGAAATATTTTTATCGGCGTACAGTAAATTGTATCAGTAAGAGGCAATTTTACAAGGACGCTGATATATTTTTCGGCTACAACAGGGTAATTAGTCTAATAGAGAGATATCTGAATTATAAGTAATACACAAACTTTAATCTGTAGTTGATGGAACCATGGAACAACAGATGTTTTTTTAGCGTTCAATAGTTCTGAGTTGTCGGTTTGGAGTACACCACTCTACCCACTACTATGGAATCTCAACATCAATACACTTCTGAAGACGATGGACAATAAACTGGATGACGCAGCACTAATAGTTACCGGTAACGATCCAGAATTACATCTTAAGCTTTTGGAATCTGTACTCAAACTTCTACTAAAATGTTGTCATAACTGTGAACTGGCTGTAAACGTAAAACGGAACTAGTGCTATGTACTAGGAGATACTACATCCCTCAATTTGCCAAACCTGGATTAAATGGAGTCGTTCTTACACTTTCTGATAGTGACAAATATCTTGAGCGTAGGTTGGACAGTAACTAAATGTAAATAGATTACATGACTTTTTTATTTAAACAATTTTCCGGATCGGTAAATTGGTGGCCGCTGGAAAAGGCAAACCAAAGTCTGAAATTCGTGTGCATAATGGCTCTGCGAAAAATTGGAGACAATTGTCTGAAAGTTCCTTTTCAAGATTCAGGGAAGATGAGACGAGTCCCCAAACTGGTTATAAAGTGGTAAAGAAGTAGCAATTTATGTGATGTAAGGTATTTCGGCGGCGTTGTATTGTTTCAACGGCGTTCTTTAATAGGATACATATATTTTTTCTTATAATTTCTAATATCGTGAGGGGTGGTCTGCGTCATGTTCGCCGAATGTTCCCAGAGTTGATTTTCCATCTTTCAATTAGGCTACCGGATGACGGTAGCATAACTCAGGCCGTAGTAGCGGTCATTAGGTTAGCCGTGGAACAAATTCAGTACCATAGAATATTGGACGGCAATATTCATTTACTTACTGATAGTAAAGCACCTATCAGAAAACTGGAGAACGTATACACTATGGCGGCAGCGAATTGTATGGACAATTTATTTTTGCGGAAATTTATAAATGCTCGACCGAAATATGTGCTGCTTGATGCCAAAAATACATGAAGGAAATTTGAGTAAGATCGGACAACTTTTCCCGTGTCCCAAAAAGGTCAATGGTCAGGTTCTTAGTAAAAACTAAGTTTTTTTCGATTAAGAAATTGTGTTTTTTCTCGCAAATATGTAATAGTCAATAACTGACGTTTGTGGGCGGCCCTTAGGCGTTTTTTGCCAACTTGGTTCCAAAAACACTGTTTATACCTCTACTGCAGGGTGAAATTTTGAAGACGATGAAACTATTAGTATAGCTGTTATAACAGTTTTTTTTTTGTAATAGGGAGAGGCACAGCCACTTCCACTCTGGCTGTAATTCTTACTGTATTGAAGACACATATTAAATATCAGCTTTATAGCTCTTATAGTACATGAGATACAGCCTTTTGAAATTTCAAGTTTTATACCACGCCCACCGATCCGATCCCGCCCATTTTTTGTGGTATCACGATGTTTGCTGCTAAATACATCCGCACAAAGTAGAATTTTTGGTGTCACCTTGGTGCTCGAGAATTCCGATCGCCTTTAGAGGAGATAGCGAGACATTTGACGGTTACCCTCATATGGGTTCCAGGGACATGGTGGCATGTATGATAAGAAAAGAGCCAGCGAACCCTCCCAACGCCGCCACTTCTATGTCTTTGGGGGAAGTTTACTATGAGATTGGTGTTCCTCTCAGAAGTGGGAAACAGCTAGTAGCGGGGATATTTTGCCTTATTCAAAAGCAAAGATAAAAGAAAGAACCCACTTGCACAGCGAACAAACAGTTTTGCTCAACCATGGATCTACAGAGGTCATGATTTGCGTTAAACCTGTCTAGATTCCATCATAGAAACATAGCTTTAGTAACCGATAACTGGCCGGCTAACAAAAACTTACAGAAGCTGCAATGACGAGGAAGAAAATGAGACCACAGAGCATATTCTATGCGACTGAGCTGCTTATGGTAACCTTCAATATGGGAAGTTTGATCATCTGACTCTTATGGACAACTCCTGTCTATCAGTAAGCGATCTGCGTAACATCTACTTCTTTATCAGAGCAACGAAATGGCATGAGTGTCACTTGGTTAAATGCAGTAGAATTGGTGCGAGAATTTAAATGGTATCACAACGGGATGCTTATATGAACCCAAGTGCAGCGATCACAAAAAAAAGTTGACATTTACCAAACCACTCGAGTTGGAGGTAAAAATAAATCCTAACAAATGCAAAATATTCAGTTTTTTTTTCCAAATATTTGTTTGATACACACTAATACACAAATCTCTATGTCTGATGCACTGCCTAGGCAAAACCTTTGATTGTCTAAAAAATATAGTATATAAATTAATTTATCTATCTCCGCTCTAGACACCCTTAAGCTATGCAAGTGTTTCAAAAACATTTCAAACACTCAATGATAGCTTTGTTTCTAACCACCTATCACTGTTGAGAACATAAAATATGGCACAATATATTTTGTGTAGGTTTTGTAAACAAAACCAAAAAAATGAAAGAAAAAAAGAAACACACACACACACCTCTACATTTTATACAAATCATTTACATTTGCAGGTGACGTGATGGGAAAAATTAACAGATGTTGTGCAGCATAAAAGCAAACTGCACTTGCAGATAAACAAAAACTCCCTGAAGTATGCATTGAGTCAAAGGACGTTTTGTGTGCTATTAAATCGACATACTTCGGGGAGAGACTAAACGATAAAGATAACTCTTTTCACTACGCAAAACTGTCTCTGAAGATTTTGCACACAAACACACATTGATACATGGTAGAATGTGTCCTGTGCTAGCAATGCAGTGTATTTATGCTATGCTTACGGGGTTCGTAGAAATAGCTAACCGCATTACGTGTACATACAAATGTACGCTTATAAATCCTTAAAACCCTTAAGTATGCTTTGGTATATTTTTTTTTACTACATTGCATCTATTAAAGACACCAACCACCACACGTTCGCCCACATCCTTTCAGCAGAGTCAGTCATTTTATATGATTTCACTTTTTTTTCAACCTAATGTGTAAGGAAAGTAAGGAAAAGCCTTCATATTTTCATTCATTTTTTGCTTCTCTGTTTTTGGGCGGATCAGCAGTATTATTCATTTGACCACTTCTCGATAAAACTAATCATAGTTTTTTTCTCGTTTCCAACCGCTTCTATTCCGTTTAAGTCCTGGTTCTGCTTTCTCTTCGTTTAGTCCTTGGCGTGGCGTTATGTGCTGGCTTCAGTTTCCGTTTTCTTCTGAGGTTTGCATCTGGTTGTTTTTTTGTGTCCAGGGGCCGACATTTCAACCAGTTTGTTGTTATAGATTTTGTTTTAAGATTTACTTAAAGATTTATTCGATGTTTTTGTGTTTTGTTTTTATCCGTTTTGTATGGTTTTTTTTTCATTTTGTTGTTGTCATGTACTTTCATTTATGTGTGAGTGTGTGCGAGTTTTTGTTGTAGTTTTTTTGCTGTGCGAAATTTATAACATTTGTCGTAAGCAGAAAAAGAGGAACGAAGCCACATTTTTCCATTATCTTTGTGTTGTATAGTTTCGTCTTGTTCTTTTTCTGTTGATTATTTTTCACCAAAACGTACATTTCGTTCCATATGCACATGCGAGGGGGTCGAAAGGAGTTACTACATAATATTTTGCGTAAATATATAGAAATATAAAAATATATGAATACAAAAATATAAAAATATAAAAATATAAAAATATAAAAATATAAAAATATAAAAATATAAAAATATAAAAATATAAAAATATAAAAATATAAAAATATAAAAATATAAAAATATAAAAATATAAAAATATAAAAATATAAAAATATAAAAATATAAAAATATAAAAATATAAAAATATAAAAATATAAAAATATAAAAATATAAAAATATAAAAATATAAAAATATAAAAATATAAAAATATAAAAATATAAAAATATAAAAATATAAAAATATAAAAATATAAAAATATAAAAATATAAAAATATAAAAATATAAAAATATAAAAATATAAAAATATAAAAATATAAAAATATAAAAATATAAAAAAATAAAAATATAAAAATATAAAAATATAAAAATATAAAAATATAAAAATATAAAAATATAAAAATATAAAAATATAAAAATATAAAAATATAAAAATATAAAAATATATAAATATAAAAATATAAAAATATAAAAATATAAAAATATAAAAATATAAAAATATAAAAATATAAAAATATAAAAATATAAAAATATAAAAATATAAAAATATAAAAATATAAAAATATAAAAATATAAAAATAAAAAAATAAAAAATATAAAAATATTAAAATATAAAAATATAAAAATATAAAAATATAAAAATATAAAAATATAAAAATATAAAAATATAAAAATATAAAAATATAAAAATATAAAAATATAAAAATATAAAAATATAAATATATAAAAATATAAAAATATAAAAATATAAAAATATAAAAATATAAAAATATAAAAATATAAAAATATAAAAATATAAAAATATAAAAATATAAAAATATAAAAATATAAAAATATAAAAATATAAAAATATAAAAATATAAAAATATAAAAATATAAAAATATAAAAATATAAAAATATAAAAATATAAAAATATAAAAATATAAAAATATAAAAATATAAAAATTTAAAAATATAAAAATATAAAAATATAAAAATATAAAAATATAAAAATATAAAAATATAAATATATAAAAATATAAAAATATAAAAATATAAAAATATAAAAATATAAAAATATAAAAATATAAAAATATAAAAATATAAAAATATAAAAATATAAAAATATAAAAATATAAAAATATAAAAATATAAAAATATAAAAATATAAAAATATAAAAATATAAAAATATAAAAATATAAAAATATAAAAATATAAAAATATAAAAATATAAAAATATAAAAATATAAAAATATAAAAATATAAAAATATAAAAATATAAAAATATAAAAATATAAAAATATAAAAATATAAAAATATAAAAATATAAAAATATAAAAATATAAAAATATAAAAATATAAAAATATAAAAATATAAAAATATAAAAATATAAAAATATAAAAATATAAAAATATAAAAATATAAAAATATAAAAATATAAAAATATAAAAATATAAAAATATAAAAATATAAAAATATAAAAATATAAAAATATAAAAATATAAAAATATAAAAATATAAAAATATAAAAATATAAAAATATAAAAATATAAAAATATAAAAATATAAAAATATAAAAATATAAAAATATAAAAATATAAAAATATAAAAATATAAAAATATAAAAATATAAAAATATAAAAATATAAAAATATAAAAATATAAAAATATAAAAATATAAAAATATAATAATATAAAAATATAAAAATATAATAATATAAAAATATAAAAATATAAAAATTTAAAAATTTAAAAATATAAAAATATAACAACGTTAAAATTTCATTTGGAAAAAGTAAAAAAAAAACAAGAAAATAAAAACTACGTTTTTACAAATTTTTCCTAACAACAAATTTATTTATACTTCTTCTGGATCTTTGTCGAGTTTGGTTTATAAGATATACAATTTTTGTCATATCAAAATTTAAGAATTGTTAATTTTTGTTACTATTGTTATATATAGATTTCTTGTGAGATGTACCCATTAGCAAGTAACCAAATACAGTCCTGCCATTTCACCAAAATCTTCACGGTTACTACTACCCCCCTTAGCACCACTTCTTTCACCTACAGTATTTGCCGACAATTAGCATAGCTAACTATTCACCCAGCCAACTAACTACAGCTACAGTAAAGACAACATATTTCAAACATTAATAGTTGTGTAAATTGGTCACGTGATAGCCGTTACCATTTATACAAAAACTTTACCGAGAGCTCTCGTAAATCTTAGATGCTGACATTAAAATAAATAATTTTTCTATCGTTTGCTTATAAAAGACAAACATGCACACACACACTTACTACAACATCGTTAAGAACCTTAAATACATACCAACACCAACCAAGCAACATAGCTACTACTAAATACACACCGACACATGCAAACACACAGAGTAGCACGATGAAAAATGCAAGAAATACCCATAAGCAAAGCTACAAAGAGGATACGGAAACGGAACAAGGTGTTTGATATTTTTGTAACTTTCTGCATTTAAAGCAAACGTTCGTTTTCCTCGTCCTTGCCGCCGGAATCGCTTCATCGCCCCAACGCTCTGTGATATTCGACTACACAATTACCAAACGTATCATACGTGAGTGTTGGTGCAATCATATCCCTCAGCCAAAGAATGTATGCGAATTCATATCGGTGTGTGTGTGTGCGTGTAACCTGAATGCACTTTTGTCTCTAGATTGCTGGCTCTGGTCCTGTGCCTCTGTGTATGCGTTTGTGCGGTTGTGTCGTTGCCATCTGTCTATGTGTCAGTGCTTGGGATGCCCTTTGCGAAAACAATACTTTGGAAATTGTGTAGTATTTTGTTTTCTATAAAAATTTCCATTTCCATTTTCCCCTCATTTCCCAAGAGTGTCATACAGTCCTAGTAAAATGCATCGTGCTACACATACTTTACACACACTCACTCGTACACTCACTCACTGCCATATAGTCATGCGAGCACGACTTTGATGACGATTGAATACAAACAAAAACAACAACAGCAGCAGCAGTACAAGGAAAAACGTTTTAAGCTTCTTTGCTTCTCTGGCGACTCTCAGTACGAACGTGAATAAGAGCGAGTCCTTTCCGCATTGAATCCTTTGGTTTGTTGTATGTTTTTTTTTGTTGCTGCTGTCCTCCAATACCTCGTTAGAGCATTCGCCTCACACGCCGTGTGCACGATTTGTGTGATATGGGCGTCAACTGGTTGGGGAATCGATGGGTATCATCTACACTTCTTTCCTGCCTTCCACTCCTCCTCCGCCACCCGGCCGTTGCATCCAAGTATGAATGAATTCTTTGTGATTTTCATGTTTCGTTTTTGGGTTTGCGTTTTGCTTTTTTTTTGCTTGCATTTCCACAAATGAAATCATTGCAATTGTTTTTCTCATCGTACTCGTTCAATACTATATTGGATTTCTGGTTGTCTTCTATTTTTTTTTTGCCCTGCTGTTCTGTTCGGTTCAACTAGTACTGAAGGGGATTAGACACCAGCACAAAAAAGGAAGCGAGTGGAGTGCAAATACACCAACAACAACAACAACAAAGATACCACATCAAAATATAACAAAACTAGAGAAGAGAAATGTTCAATACTAAAAGTGTTGATTCTTTCAAGTGAATGAACAACATAGAAATAATCAGATTTTATAGATCAGTTAAGCACGAGTGTTTACTTCAAGCAAAGAAGATCAAAACGTTTAAGGGATTCTCTGGTAGTCGCTTAAGGATATTAAACGGATTCAAAGATGTGATTGAATGCAAAGCACAAATGTGGGTGATAAAATAGGAAAGGTGTCTTTAATATTTTTTTGATGTATTTAGAAAAAAAATTGTGTGTATAAGTTTTAGATTTCATGCCAAAAGCTGTAGCTGCCGCCCGTGGTATGCTGCTTAAAACATGCTTATACAATGCAGTGGACGAAAGTTGTTATCGTGTCACAGCCATAAATATTTCTTTGATCGGCGGCCCCCTCTATGTTAACGAGTAGTCTGATCAATGGGTATGTCTAAAAAAGTTTATCCAAAAGCTGATGTTCGGATTAGTCGTTAGGCTGTAGGTCCCGTGCTAGCACACACAAATGCAAGAAGCTCTCCAGTAACTCACTCATGGGATGCAACGGAAAAAGTACAAGTTTAAGCTAAACCATCACTGAACCATCGATGGACACATGCATAGGCAAGGGCTTGTGTGTGTATTATACTGGCATGTTGTGCGCTTCGAGGATGCTTTCTTCGCACCGTTGGGTAAAGTTCTCATTAGCCTTGAGATGCTTTCTTCCCTTAAGGCTTGTGATGATAGAGGAGAAGTCACAGCAAAGGGCGCTGACGAGACTTGTGGTCAATGTCAAAATTACGTCTTACGCCCAACCAACTGTCACATAATACATTTCACAACTCTTGAATAAAAACCTAAAAAAAATAAATAATTGCCTTACTATTGGCAACTATGACATTATCATAATTAATATCATATCAACAAAAAACAAAATCAAGAATATTGAAAATATTAAAACTATTAAAATTATTAAGAATACTTAAAATATTAAAAATATTAAAAATATTAAAAATATTAAAAATATTAAAAATATTAAATATAAAATATTGAAAATATTAAAAATATTAAAAATATTAAAAATATTAAAAATATTAAAAATATTAAAAATATTAAAAATATTAAAAATATTAAAAATATTAAAAATATTAAAAATATTAAAAATATTAAAAATATTAAAAATATTTTATTTTATTTATTTTATTTTATTAAAAAAATTGAAAATATTAAAAATATTAAAAATATTAAAAAAATTAAAAAAAATAAAAATATTAAAAATATTAAAAATATTAAAAATATTAAAAATATTAAAAATATTAAAAATATTAAAAATATTAAAAATATTAAAAATATTAAAAATATTAAAAATATTAAAAATATTTAAAATAATAAAAATATTAAATATATTAAATATATTAAATAAATTAAAAATATTTTATTTTATTTATTTTATTTTATTAAAAAAATTAAAAAAATTAAAAATATTAAAAATATTAAAAAAATTAAAAATATTAAAAATATTAAAAATATTAAAAATATTAAATATATTAAAAATATTAAAACTAAAAAATATTACAAATAATAAAGATTCCAAAAATATTTAAAATATTAAATATATTGAAAATATTAAAAATATTAAATATATTAAAAATATTAAAAATATTAAAAATATTAAATATATTAAAAATATTAAAACTAAAAAATATTACAAATAATAAAGATTCCAAAAATATTAAAAATATAAAAAATATTAATAATATTAAAAATATTAAAAATATTAAAAATATTAGAAATATTAAAACTAAAAAATATTACAAATAATAAAGATTCCAAAAATATTAAATATATTGAAAATATTAAAAATATTAAAAATATTAAAACTGAAAAATATTACAAATAATAAAGATTCCAAAAATATTAAAAACATTAAAATTATTAAAAATATTAAAAATGTAAAAAATATTAATAATATTAAAAATATTAAAATTATTAAATATATTAAAAATATTAAAAATATTAAAAATATTAAAAATATTAAAAATATTAAAAATATTAAAAATATTAAAAATATTAAAAATATTAAATATATTAAAAATATTAAAAATATATTAAAAAAACCAAAATTTTAAAAAATTTTAAATATGTTAAAAATATTAAAAATATATGAACAATATTAAAAAATCAAAAATAATAAATAATATTAAGAATATTTTATATAAATTTTATTTTAAATAAAACAATTGTCGAAATTTTTATTTTTGTATATAAAACTATTTTTTATTTTTGGGAGAAATTCTATAAATTTGACAATTTTTAAATACATGAGTATTTTCTTAAAAAGAATTCCCTTCATCTTTCTTATTGTTTTTGTATTATGCAAATTTTATACCGCCCATCCTTAATCATTTATGTCTTAACCATCACATCCCAATCTTCACTTAAGTTTGCTAATACATACATAAATATTAGCTTAGTCGAGTATTTACTCAATTTAATATACAAAAATCCCGAAAATATGCTGCAATCACAAAAATCCTAGGCATTGCGTCCTATGCAATACATCTCTTAAAAATGCTGACACACAATTTCTTTGTTGTCTCGTCCTTTACACATAATTAAGTATTAATGTTGAATAGTCATTGAGTTTGATGCAATTTCTATGAACTTTCTGGCATTAATTAAAAAATAATAAACAAAACAGAATACCAGGCGACAGTTTTAGCGAAATTAATGCACAACTACTACTACTACTTTGACATAGACATGCGGCATAGTATTGTAGTTAACCCTCCTCGGCCTGGCCAACCAAACAATCATACAATCTGTAGAAGTAAATGAATTCCCCTATTTTTTAATAGGCAGCAATTTTTACGACTAACAGCAGTGTAATAAACACTAACATCCCCAACTCCCATAACCCAACTGAACTGAAGAGTGATTTGGTATTCTAAGCAACTCAAATCAAACACAAGTCGGTAAATGTAAGTGCTCCTCCTCAAAGTATGCTACAGTATTCTCTCGCAATATTGTAACTAACGCGCCCACAAGCATCTGGTAGTTGTTGATTATGTCCGCCAAGCCCCTAAAATCCTATTGTGACTGACATTCTCACTGGCATTCACTCCTGTTTGCCAGTCATTGCATACGATGAAAGATTCCTTTTGGCATCTTTTCTATTCGTAGAAATGCTGGGGCATTTGCTTAAATCCTACTAAAGTGTTGTTGTGTGTTGCAGTGTGTTGTATTGTGTTGCCTGTGTTGAAATGCCCCCGTAGACTGATTACATTGCTATTCAAAATTCTGACAATCTTATAATATCCTGAACCTCATTGTGGTCTAGGGGTGAACAATGAGTGCAACATCAATGGCAACAGCAACAACTAGAGCCAGAACAACAACAACATTGTGGCCAGGCAACTTGATCTATTGCAACCACAAAATAATGTATGTTTGTTGAGGTAGCCGCACTCTCGTTTGCGTGATGACCAACAGCAACTGCAGCAGCAGCAGGTGGCACAAGGGGCTGCTGAAAGTCAAAAATTTCTGTGCACAAATATTCTAAGCCCTCACAGGGCATATTCAAATGTATCTAATGAGTGTTTGTTGAAAACAGATTATTAGAAATTCCCCAAAAATATGCAACAAATAGCCGACACCCCTAGCAGAGGCAGCAACATTTGGCAAATGCCTTAAAATCCAAACTCCATTAATTTTTCCCAGCACAATGCCAATGAAATGTTTACATCGAACGAACAAACATATTTAACCGAAAAACTACACAATCCAGTTGCAACATGGAAAATTGAATTTTGTTTAAGATCCTTACGTTTTGTCAATGGGAAATGAATCCATTTGTCTGTTTGCCGAAAGAGGCAACTTCAGTACTGTGTTTTTTTTTCTTTCTTTGTTTGTTTGGTTGTTGCACCCATCCTTAACGCTTTCAGAGCTTATGGTGCCATTTGTAAATCCCCCATACCTTTTTGTGGTCTACGTATATGGTTAGACTAAGCCCCCTGATATGCTACAGCTACAACAATAACAACCGCAAAATAATGTATATTTTGTGGGGTACTTTGTGAAACATGCAGAGTTAATGCTCTTTTCACATGACTGTGATCTAGTTTCGTTACAGTTTTCGGTGTTCTTTCTCGCAGTGCCACACGACGAGGGGGATTTTCAAATGTTGCCAGTTTTAAACAGATGAGAAATGTCTAATGACGCTAACGACATCATACTTTATCGAAAATCCCAGAAAGTATGCAACATGTATGTAAAACATGCAAGCTACCAAGTAGTAGGCAACGCCACTTTTTAGCCTAGCTGAGGGGCAGAGAGAGAGAGTGAGAGCGACACACTAGAGGCACACAAGAATCACTTCTTTCGTTAGCTTTGCTTTATCTAAACGCGACCCGGCAATATACGAAAAAGAAGCGAACCATCAATATGGGTTAAAAGCAAGTCAACCATAAAGTATGCAATAGCGTTTGTTCTTCTACTACAGCCACAAAATATGCATTCGATAGGCGTTGTGTATAGAGAGAAAAAAAAATAACAAGAAGGAAGATAACATTTGTTTTGCGAATGCGAAAACATATGTTATAGAAGTTCAGGCAAATGACTTTGTAAACGACAGCGGAGACATGATTGCGAACAGAGTAGAAAATAAGATGAAGAAAAAATAACGCACACACCAAGGAATAAATTGCAAGGCCTCAAAGTAGGCAACATTAGTGGCTATGCGCTGAGTTTAAATGGGTTTTGGGTGGAACACTCACCAGGGGTGTACTGAAAAGTATATAGGGTATTATTGGCAAGTCTAGAGTTTCGAGAACAAAATTAAATCTGAATTCAGAGGAGGAAGATATTTTTAATGACACTAGTGAACTATGAAACTATAATAGGTGGGAATAGCAAAAAAAAAGATAATTGAAGAAACATTTCCAAATTATTAAAAACAATCACCAAACATACAATAGAACTGGTAAAGAAACGAAGGAGGATAGTTTGATAAGTAACTTAGTGGCTTAACGACATTGTTTCCATAAAAACTCGTTTTATTTCCAAAAATCAAATCCCCTTGGATCGATACAATTAGTATAGCATAGGTTTAGAGTTTCCGCAAGCTCCTTCACACAGATTTGAACACAAAAACAAATGGCAGTAAACTAACATAGATATCCAGTATATGCTGGACGAGGTAAAAACTCATAGCCCAAGATAAGGAATATATAAGAATAGAACCTTTAAAAACCTTCGTCACGATCTTGTTAGCCGACAAAATCAGTTTCCTTGGGGAGCTTGCTAAAACATCTACTATTTTCCGTAATATCCTTGTTACAAAATAATTAACCTAGCCAAATTTATATAACTTCCAGTTGTCTGGAATACAAATTTTTAAGGGCTGTACACGAAGGGGTGTGGCTCTTCAGCCCATTTACAATTCCATATCGACTTTTTGAAAAGTATATTATATGTACTAGTAAATTTTTAGAAGGATCAATAAAGGTTTCTCGAGGTATTAAGCCCACCAGCCAGTCTGCAAACCTGACAGATGGACATGTCTCAATCCTTTTAAAAAGTCCAGAAACGAATTTGAAACTTGGGGTCGACAACATCTGCTTTAATGCAGGACACTTTTTCTCGTATCAAATGATGTATATTCACATGAATGAGATATGGAAAACCTCTCGCATTTCTGTGAATTAATAGGCTTCCATTTTTAGACTCCCACAACGGGACCTACAGTTTACGGGACTCAAAGTTAGTGTCAGCTTTTTAAGAAGACTTTACTGCACACGCCAACTGTATCGACTATTCAGTCGATGCTATCAGCAACATTGAGTAACCGCGACTATCAAAGAATTGTAGATGGCTGAAACGAAGGTTTTTCTTTGGCTGGGGTATACTTAATCTCATCCAGGGTCTGCCTAAGGACCCACCAACCTTACGAAATAAGAACATAAGTGATTTCCATGATATAAGTGTTAGAAATACGACAGATAACTTATTGGTTTATGACAACACACAACTGCTTTGAGGCTGAATCCAAATACATATCTGGTATACCAAAAGTATACCACCAGGACCGGGTTTCAGGTTGTAGCATAAGCACGGCTTCGGTCTACCAATTATTGTTATACATACATTTTTTTTTTTATATAATATACTTATAAACTACCTTACGAACAGACAACCGAAGTCGCTGTGGGGGAACAGACAACCGAAGTCACTGTGGGGGAACAGACAATCGAAGTCGCTGTGGCGAAACAGACAGCCGAAGCCGCGGTGGGGAAACAGACAACCGAAGTCGCAGTGGGGAAACAGACAACCGAAGTCCCTGAACAGACAACCGAAGTCGCTGTGGGGGCACAGACAACCGAAGTCACTGTGGCAAAACAGACAGCCGAAGTCGATGTGATACAACAAACAACAGAAGTCGCTGTGGGGGAACAGACAACCAAAGTCACTGTGTAGTAAAAGACAACCGAAGCCGCTGTGGGAGAAAAGACAGCCGAAGCCTCTGTGGGGGAACAAACAACAGAAGTCGCTGTGGGGAAACAAACAACCGAAGCGGCTATGGGGGAACAGACAGCCGAAGCCGCTGTGGGGCACAGACAACAAAAGTCGCTGTGAGAAAACAGACAACAGAAGTCGATGTGGGAAACATACAACCGAAGGTCCGTGGGGAACAGACAACCGAAGCCGCTGTGGGGAAACAGACAACCGAAGTCGCTTTGACAATGTATAACATATCACCCGATCAGAAGGCACAGGCGATGTAAAAAAAAGGTAGTTACAAGTTCTGAAATGAACTTATACAATGTAGCGCCTTAAGTGAATGAGAATTTCAAAGAGGAAACTGTGATTTTCTCAAAGAGTGACGACAGTTGCTTATGAGCTTTATATGAGTTAATGTATGGGTAAATTTTATTTATAGAATTTGTCTCATTACAGTTTTTAGGCTCAGTTACCTCACGTATATGTATATTTCAATCTTCCAATATCAATCAAAGGATATTATCGACAATTTCTTATGTGACGAAATTTTTTAGGCGACCTGAACTATCGGTGTCATTTGTAATGGTACGACCACGATGGAATTCAGTAAAACTCTCCTAAACTATTGAAGTAATTGATGCCAAGCCCCCAAGATTTTTATAAAGTCATTCCCTAGTTTCAGTGATGGGTTTAACACAGAAAGGAACAGTTGATAAGTAGATGCAATAAAACTTATAATTTTCATCGAAATTTACGATGGTCGAATTTTGAATGAAACGGACAAACTGAATAGGAGTAATCTTAATTTTTTTTAGGGACCGGCCGTGGCATAGTTGTTAGAACACGCGACTACCATGCGGGAGATCGCAGGTTCAAACCTGGCTCCAGTCATCTTAAAAGAAAAAAATAAATAAAATGTTCTTTCATTGTCGGCTCCCCTCGAATGTTGTTGACAGCAACTTCGCAGTATTAAGCGTCGATTCAATCGTCGTGTCTAGTAAGAGCTTCTCAAACAGTGACGTTCGCATTCGTCGATAAACAAGTAGGTGCCGTTAGTTGTGAATCTAAAAAAATAGAAAGCGTGTTAATTCACAACAACGCGAGAAGCTATCCCAGTCCTCATTCATGGGGTGCAAAGGGAAATTAAGTTTTTTTTTTTTTTTTTAAATTTTAATTAATGGAGTGGACGTTTTTCTAAGGTTGCACAGTAGTCACACACATAACTCGTTTCTATATAAATCCCTATTCTCATGCAACGCAGCTAAAAATGATAATTTTGTTCAAAACTGTACCACATTGCCGATTTCAAGAAATCTACTCTACCACCATACACATAGTTCACCAAACTATCTCTATTTCCCACACATCGCTCTTCCCAAAGTATTAATTAGAAACTCGTTAATCGCCTACCCCCCACCACGCTCACCAGACAACCGCTTAACACCTTTCCCTCAAATTCTTCCCACCCAGCTAGTAGTTACAACAGCATCAACAAAAACAACTACCTAAAAATATGCATCAAAATTTCATGTAAATAACTGCCATGAAGTATGCAACATTTTTGTATGTTCATTAAAACGTTGACAAATATCTAATAGAATTGACCACGCTAGCGAGCGAGTGAGCAAGTGAGATAGCACTATAAGAGGTAAACGGCAAAAGCAATCGCAAATATTTTCACTCTGTTTGCTTGACGAAAATAATTTAAAAACTTTGCACAAACACCAACTGCAGAACGAAAAAAAACAACAAAAAAAAACAGAACACAAAACTAAACTAAACTCTACATCAAATTGTTTTGTAAATAATCGAAATAAAAGTGACAAATTTCTAAACGATATTTGATGTAAATTTTTACGCCATTCGCATGTCGCAGCACATACGGATGATGAACTGAATCAATATTTAACGCTACAAATAAAAATAAATAATTGGTGTAAAATAGTTAAAAATATTTGATGTTCAAATTGGTTTTACTTATTTGGATTATTTGTGTTTTGCTTGTCGCCCCTAAATGTATGCAATACAATTTAAATTAAACACGTAATGCATCAAAAATAGTGATAGTAGTAATAAAAACAACAAATATGTTTGGGTTATTTGGTTTTTAATCAAATTTGATATTTTGATGTGCATTCTAAATAGGTATAGATAAGCTCGCGAGTGTGTGTGTGTATGTGTATGTTTGTACTATTTGATTTCATGCTGGAGAAAGTGTTTATTTGGCGAATGCAAAGCAATTTTCCGCTATGTCAGACACAAAGCTTAAAATGGGGGAAACGCTGTGACACCGGTGCCCTTTGATGGCAAGTGTTGGGTGAAGAAGGGTGAAGTGTATGGATAAGGGAATTTGTCAATATTTCTATAGAAAAATCAATGTGTGTCTGTGGTTTATTAATAGATTCTTATTGCATTGATGTGAAAGCAATAAAGCTTTGACAAGGTGTTGCTTATGTGACTGGAATTGTTCCTGGGGTGCATTTTAATAAATGCGATCTACGATGTTTGAAGGCTACGAGCACCCATGGTAGAGGGAAAATTA
Source organism: Muscina levida (assembly GCA_964034835.1). Classification (NCBI taxonomy): domain Eukaryota; kingdom Metazoa; phylum Arthropoda; class Insecta; order Diptera; family Muscidae; genus Muscina; species Muscina levida. Next base: position 7,379,211 of record OZ035880.1, read on the forward strand.
TTACGAGAAACTCATGTGCATACGCTAGCAACTTTGTCTGACCCGCTGCAGATCTTAATGTACTGGTAATTGTAAAGTGGTAACGGAAATTATTAATTTAATTTTTTTTTATATATTAAAGGATATCCCATTGTGAAGTGTGTAGAATATATGAATATCCCGCAAGACTTTAAGACTATAATTAACAGCTTTGTTTTATGTACAACCATTTGTCTAAATTCTCACTTTATTGATATTAAAAATTCTCTAAAAATTTATGTTATACTATTGAAATATTTAATACCCCATCCTGCCAACCTAATGTGTTCGACCGTAAATTATTTATTTACTAAGAAAACAAAACAAAAAACCCACAACACCAAACATATAAACATATTTTTCAAATATTCCTCATAAATCCCCTTAACATAGGCTTTGGTTTATTTTTAGCCATTTGGCAAATTTAATAACTGCCCTGAAATATGCTACACTAATCTTGTTTTGCTGCAACAAAACTGTTTTTTTCATTATTTACCTCAACTAATTGCCATGAAATATGCACTAAATTTTCCAATTTATTTGTTTTTCACTTAACAACAATTTCGTTTTAATGGCGTGGCGTAGCGTGGGGGAAAGAGGTTTGTGTTTTTTTTTTGGAATCGCTCTACAGCATAATTGTTTAAAACATTTAAGTTTTAATTTAATTTTCTCCAAACATGATATTTACATTGCCATAGATTTGTTGTTTGAGCTTTGTTTGCGTTCGCTGTTATTTTGTTGGTATTTTTTCATCTTGTGGCTCACTACTAAAAAAAAGAAGCCAACATTCGTAGCATACTCTAGGGCTTTGTTAAATACACAATTTTGTTGCATATTTTCGGTGTTGGCTACAAAGCAAAACAACAGAAATTGATGTTGTTGATGCAGAAAATCGCAAATGAAATTTTGTGTTAAACTGATCAGACTACACAAAAATGACCACGGTCCGCATACTTTTGTTACTGTTGTTGCGTTTGATTTTTCCCAGTTGGTCAACAATTGACTGTGCACTTAAAAATTTAATGAATTTTAAGCATATGGACAAAAACTATTCGGCGGTATAACCACAGAAATTCATTATCAATCTTTTTTAACGGCCAGAGATTTCAATCGTTTTGCATTTTTGGTGGCTAAGGGTAAAAAGTAATTTCCAGCCTCCAAGTAATGAATACATCGAAAACCCAAAGGTTAAATAATTCGTATAAAAAGTGTGTGTTTTCTTTGAATGGTTATATGATTTGGGTAAAGTTTCACTATCCATTCGTTTTTTATGGTGGGCTGGGAAAGGAAAATGGTATTGTTGTGTTATGTACAAATCTATAAAGGTTTGTTTGTACTTCTCACCTTTGGCTAACACATTTCCACATAATATCATTGGAAATGATTTAAAACCGAGACAAACTATATATGTGAACCCAAAAATCATATTCACGTCACCGCAGAATGCCAACTATGGTAGGGATAATAGGAAAAGGATATCATTTGTTATTTATAGAAAAAAAAACATAGATACTAGGTTTCATAACATCAAATTCGTGATTGGTCAGTGATTGGATTATCGTCGAGGTGTAGCACAAGTTTGCGTTATGAGCAGTTATTTAGTAGGTATGCCAGACTAAGCCACAAAGTGGGAAAAATATGGGGATGGGGAAATATGAAAATTTTCTACAACTTTTTCGTACCAAAAAGTCTTTGATGGTAAAATACAAGTACTTTGTGGTACAATAAAAGTACTCTCTGGTACAACTATAGTCTCTTTTGATACAGAATAAAAATTCTTTCTGGACAACAAATTCAGCTTTTGATACAATAAAAGTACTTTCTTGTAAAACAAATGCACCTCTAGGTACAATAAAAGTGTTTTTTGGTACAAAAAGTATCCTTGAGTACAATAAAAGTACATTCTGGTACAACAAAATTAATTCTAGTACAATAAGAAGTATTTTATGGTACAACTATAGTCCTTTTTGGTTCAAAAATATTACTTTTAAGTAGAAAAAAACTATTGGAACAAAAAGATCAGTTTTTGATATAATAAAAGCACTTTCTTGTATCAAATACATCCTGAGGTACAATAAACGTGCTTTCTAAACTAATTTTAGGTACAATATAAGTTGGGTGCCATTGGGGATGTAAAGTGAATCTTGCATATCCAGCCAACTCACAACCTCCTTCTTGGTGGCACCTGAACAATGTTGTTAATAATTTTTGTATCATGAATAGCGGCAGATAGTGAACGAGGTACCCTAATGGTTGGGCTAGCCACCCGCCTTCAGGTCCTTTACTGGCTATGAAAACACGAAAAAGAAAAACTATCAAACGGAACCCCCCAAATGTTGACGACCCCCACAATAGTAATAAAGACCATGATTTAAGGTATGCACCAGGGACGTCCGAACTCTCTATAGATAAGATGCCATTATCTGACTGGCGGATATCCTCAACAAATAGTTATAAGCCTCACATCACCGCCATCCCAGAGATGAGATGGACAGGACAAAGATGCTCGCGAAGTAAAAATTATGAATTGACCGGCCGTGGCATGATGGTTAGAACACGCGACTACGATGCGGGAGATTCCAGGTTTAACTCCTGGCTTCAGTCACGTAAAAAATTAAAAAACTAAATTGTTCTTTCATTGTCGGTCTCTCTCGATGTTGTCGACAGCAACTTCGCAGTATAAGTGTCGAGTCAATCGGCATGTCTAGTAAAAAACTTCTCAAACAGTGACGTTCACATTCGTCGATAAAAAAGTAGTATTTTTAGGTTCACAACTAACGGCACAGTTGTGAACCTAAAAATAGAAAGCGTGATAATTCACAATATCGCGGGAAGCTATCCCATACCTCATTCATGGGGTGTAAAGGGACATTAAGTAAGTATTACACCTACCATGCGGAAAAGCACGAATTTGTAGTTGGCGAGTGACTCAGACATCTTGTCTCGCGGTTCAAACCTGTTCAATCCACAATCCGCATCAAGGCGAAATATTTCTACATCACGATAATTTGAGCTTATGTCCTGACGGAATATAAAGACGATGAGATTAAAGATGCATTTTACGAGCGCTTAGAGGAAACATACGACTGCTGCCCTGGCCACGACATTAAAATTGTTGTAGGAGACTATAATGTAAAAATTGGAAGGGAAGATGTTCTTGCACCATCGATCAGAAAATTCAGTCTGCATACTGATATATCAGACAACGGGCTTATGTTTGGTTGGCTAGCTTCGAAGCCCGAATTGGAACCAGATTCCAGCACAAAGATATCCACAAGCCAACTTGGCTATTCCCCGAACAAAACACCAAAAATCAAATTGATTATGTGGTAATTGATAGAAGGCATGTATCTAGCGTCAAGGATGTGCATGTGATCCGTGGTGCTAATATTGGCTCGGATCTCACAAGATTGAGCATAGCGAAAAACGCACGTAACTAAACACAAAGAAAGCTGGACATCACAAAGCTGCAAACTCCAGAGATAGCCACTGCCTACTCCAACCAGCTGTCCCAACTACTACGACACAACACCTTTACTTCTGACGTTCCCGATACACAGTGGCAGCATATTGCGCATTCCATGGCAACCGCCGCAACAACCGTGCTGGGATATGAAAAACGCCTTTCTTTCCGTCGACTGTAAAACTGCCTTTGACAGCCCGATACGGCAGAAATTACTTAAAGTCATGGCTGATTTTGGTATTCCAGCGAAGCTGAGACGGCTTGGCGGAATTACCTTACGGAGCCATTCTATACCAGACGGTATAGATGATAATGAGAAAAGCTGCAGTAAACACAAGTGGCACGATGTTCAACAAAAGCCACATGCTACTGGCGTATGCTGATGACGTCGACAACATCGGTCCAAAACTGCTGGAAGTGACTGCAGCCTTCTCAAGTATACAGAAGGAATCAGCGAAAATGGGTCTAATGGTGAACGAGGACAAAACAAAATTATTAGCATGTAACGTGACAATACGAATGATGCAGAACTTCTTCATATTGGAACTACTTTCACGTGCAATTCTCAGAATTGAGTCCCAAAATCTTGTGTTGTACTGTGTTAATTATATATTTCGTAGGTTATGAAGGTTTCGATCTGCTGTGAAAATGTGGACATCAAGTGAAAATATTTTAAACAAAAATTCAAGCGATATTTAGCCAAATCTCGAAAATTATATGAAACAGCCACAGATCAATTATTGTTCTAATAAATTTCGCAATTATTTAGATTTTTACATATAGTTTTTACTTTATATATACGTAACAATTTCTAAAATTTAAACACCATCTCAGAAACTTCTTGTGCCACCCCACAACTTTGGCATATGTATTTTTTTTTTGATGTTAGTATAGAGATGTGGGGGCGACATAAATATTGAATATTTATAACTAAGCTCACACTACTCATATTTACCATGCTATAGTAGCAAGCGGCATAAAGTAGAAAGGTTGTGATGGAAACAATAAAAGTTAAGTAGATAAATATTCAAATATTATGTTATTGCAGACTGCCATCAAAATGGACCTCAGCTTTGCTAACCCAACCGCCCCTTTTCGCTTTAGCCGTAACAAAGATGTTATTTTTTTTTTTTGCCTTAGAAAACAGGTAAAAGATGTTATTAATCTTAGTCCAAGACCAAAAACGGAAAAAAAACAAAAACATCCTAAGAAAATTAACAACAAAACAAGAGCAAATGAAAGGCAAAAAAAGTTTTTACCTTAACGAAAAAAAAAATATACTATATATATTTCAAGTTGGTTTTTATTACCCCCTTAAAAACAAAGTAAGCTCTAGCTAAGAGGAGGGTGGGCCCGTCCTGGACAAACTTTGCCTTTGCAAATCCTGGCACGAGAAATGACCAACCGAGAAGTTAACTGGGCACAAGAAGACCCGCACACAAAAACATATCATTTAGAAGAGCGGCCAAAAGAGAAGAATCCCCCCACCCCACCTTTGGATGTATGTTCAGCAAGTTATTTCAAATGTCATTGCCTAGGTGGTAATGGTGAGGTAGAGGATGTTGATATTAGAGGACAGCCAGCCAGGTGGGTGGTTGGGTTGCTGATGGGTATGCCAGTTGTTGGCCATAGTATGTACATTTATTTATTTTTTTTTTGGGAAAACAAAGTTACTTAACTGTAAATGAATTATTGTAGTTGAACGTTTACACGTTTAGTTTTACAACAATAACATCTAAAACAACAACCCCAACAAAAACAACAGCAATAAGAAAATGCAAAGAATTTATTTTTCAACTTTTCTCAAGATGTTATGCCATTCACTTACCTTTTTGGGTTTCATTCAATTCATTCACTCACTATGTCCCCTTTCCATGCAGCCGTCCCCAGAATTGTTTTCAGTTTCAGTAGCCAATGAAACAATAGCTGAAAGAGAACGAAAACAAACAAAACATAATGTCATGCTCGAAACTCAGCAGTAACGGGAATCATTAAATTACATAAAGCTTTTGGAATATCGAAATAAATCAACGGTAGAAAAAATAGTGCCTACTTTTAGGGTTTCGTTCGATAAATTAAAATTCGTCGCATACTTTTGCACGTGTTGGCCACAATTTGACTAAGGGTGTGGGGTTGGTTAGGGCAGAGAAGGTTATTGTTTTAATATTCGTGCTGCCTTAAAGTGCAAACCTTTGCATATCACGGCCAGTGAGTAAATGTGATAAATGACAAATAAAATTATATATATGGTGTATAGTTTAAGGATTTATAGCTCATATGTAGGTAAATATAAAATGATTTTTGGGGTGGTGGTGATGGTGGTGCTCTATGAAGGATGAACAACTAATTGCCAAAGAGTTTCCACAGTGATGTATGGATAAGGGAAAGACAACAAATTCTTAAAAATAATCTAACTGTTGGCGTTTACTGCGCCTTGGAAGGGGATATTAAAAATTAATGCACATATTTATAGTATACATTAAGGTTTTTGATTGAAGCATAATACAAGAAAAGTGCTTTGATTTAGCAAAATAACGAAATTGTGGTAATTGGTTAAGGACAATTTAAAGCAGTTTGTGGGTTTTGTTAATGTATCTAATGTATTTACAGTATAAGATGAAAATAGATTTCTTAACTCTATTTACTTCATATAAAAATATAAAAATATAAAAATATAAAAATATAAAAATATAAAAATATAAAAATATAAAAATATAAAAATATAGAAATAATAAAAAATATAAAAATATAAAAATATAAAAATATAAAAATATAAAAATATAAAAATATAAAAATAATAAAAAATATAAAAATATAAAAATATAAAAATATAAAAATATAAAAATATAAAAATATAAAAATATAAAAATATAAAAATATAAAAATATAAAAATATAAAAATATAAAAATATAAAAATATAAAAATATAAAAATATAAAAATATAAAAATATAAAAATATAAAAATATAAAAATATAAAAATATAAAAATATCTATATATATAAAACAGGATGTGTGTATATATGTAACGTATGGACTCGAAAACGGCTGGACCGATTTTGATGAAATTTTCAGGGAATCTTCCGAATAACCCGCGAGTAACATAGGCTACACATTGTTTGGATTTTTCTACATTTAGGGGGTGAAAATGGCAATATTCGATAACACAAGGTATTCCGCGCTTACAAGAAGTCAAAAATAATATATTATCAATCGATGATAAACAACTTTGTGTACTCTTTTAAGATACCTGCGTACGTCCATGGGAAAACCTTTAAAAAAATTCTTTAAATAACTCTCTGTATTCCAATATAACGGGATATGCAATAGCGAAGCATTGCCGGGCCCACTAGTAAAAATATAAAAATATAAAAATATAAAAACATAAAAATATAAAAGTATAAAAATATAAAAATATAAAAATATAAAAATATAAAAATATAAAAATATAAAAATATAAAAATATAAAAATATAAAAATATAAAAATATAAAAATATAAAAATATAAAAATAAAAAATATAAAAATATAAAAATATAAAAATATAAAAATAGAAAAATATAAAAATAAAAAAAACTAAAAATATAAATATATAAAAATATAAAATTAAAATAAATATTTAAAAGTCTTTGACATAACACTTGTCCATTCAAGAAATATATATTCGTGACTTATCGTCCTAATTTAACATGTAACAACACAATGTCTATCATGTATGTACAAGTTAAATGTCATACTATCCAACAGTTATTGTCAGCCAGGGGCAATTACTTGTAGTTGATTGCTCTTCAAAGAAACTATTGTAAACAACAGCCGAACCATCAGTCATTATTTGTATTTGTCTACGCAGATAGCCTATTTTAAGAAGTTTAATTTAAGTAGATTTATGTGCAAAGGGATTTGATTTCCATAATCAACAATTCTATCAATTACTCATTACACCCAATATTAAATGTTATGCAAAACGAAATTCCTCAATGACTTTAGGCTAAGGAACATAAAAGCATTGTATGAGAAATGTTGATAAACAGAATGTCAAGGCAGAAAAATTTTATTGTTAAAGTTATTGAGTAGTCGGTAATTTTAGTATATATTAATATTGAAAGCACTAGACTAGATTAGTGTATTCAAAAACTGGAACTAATTGAAATCGATTAAAACAAATTGTCTAAACCAATCTATTTCAGAAGTTCTTAAAATTTGGTAAAACCTTCGATGCAATTTGGAAAAATCATATGGAAGATATAGGAAGGCTTATCGCAATTGGGACCAAATGTTGTTATTTTAGCAGTGACCAATTGCAGTCATCTCATCTCCTTCTATTCATCTTCATTCGTGTTATACCTTATATCCGAAACGACTCCAATTTCTTATCCCTCTTCCATATTTGAAAGTCCTGTGGAAATACTTTGATATCACCGCCATTTAGCCCCAATTTATTTTATGACTCTTCAGGTTAATCAACCTATAAATATCCCATTTTCCTGGCTTAACAAAATATGGTAACCAGTGATAAACACCCAATACAGTGTAGGTTTCCCTTGAACACCATCAACAACTGTCTACATTTGTAAACCCATACATATATGCACACAAATACATACATACTCAGAGACTCAACCACAAAATAATAGTTGCATGAAACCGCTATGCAAACCACCAAACGTGATCCCGCCCTAAAACTAGGCACCTTTGTCTGTGTGAAATTTAAACGCCCCAAAAATTATACTTTAAAAACCGCATTTGCCCCACTACCACCAACACCACCACCATCACCAGTACCTGTACCATCAAATGATAGCCCAAATCGAATGTGTTGTGCCCGACGGAAACACTCAATACCCAAACGAATTGAATGCATAATTAACTTTGAAATAATACCACGTTCACGTTTTCGATTTCAACAACAACACAATTTCTCGTTGCGTATGAAATTACAGCGTCAAATTCCAACAAATTCCAATGGAAATCCAATACGAAATGAACAGCAACGACAACAACAACAGCAGCCATGACAGACAAAATGATTTTTAATGATAAGAAGTCAAAGGAACAAAACTTAAAAAAAAAAACAAAAATGAATTGAAATCTGAGGTTTAGGACCCCCTCCGTAGCATAAATCGGGACAATGGACCAAAAGCAAACGGAGAGAGGGCGGTAGTATTTCAACGAACAATCATCATTTATTTTGCTTTTACTTCTGGCAAATAACAGACGCGCCATAAACCATCGACAGCCCGACGCATATTAAGACGCACTCCTGCGTTCATCTCCTGAGAAAGAAGGTCCCCAGGAATTTTGGTTGGCATTTTGTTATTTACCGTCGTCTTTGATGACATTTTGGGTTTCCAGTTGTTTCCTGTAACTTTTGTACCATTTGTTTTTGCATTGTCGCTATTTTCTTGCTTTGCATGGAATATTTAAAATCAATTTGCTATAAAGAAAATCTTCTTTTTTCTTCTTCTGCTCTCTCTCGGCTCACATAAAATCAAATTAAATGCTAATGTACGGAAATATTCTACGGCCTGATGACTTTAAACCGCAGATATCATCGCCACAATCGCATTGGGAAAAATCACAAGAAAAAAAAAGAAAAGAAAATTATAACAGTAAAATGAAAATCAAAAGAGACAAAGATGCGTAGCCAAAAAAAAGAACTGGAGAGATTTTATTGGAGGGAGCAGCAATTCGGTTGTGCTGATGTTGAATTATAGAATAATTTGAAAGCGAATTGATTTTAATAGATGCGACAAATTGTCGACTACAATCAAGGGAATGAAAAGTTTTAAGAGTGATATGTATTGAGAGGGAGGGATAAGTAAAATTTGTTTGATTTGTTAAAACGAGATTATTTTTGTCACATAAATTGAAGATTGTGAAATAACTATGAAGACTAAAAGAACTTTAATTGAGGAATTCAATATAGTAAATGAAGCATTATATTTATATAAAAAAAAGCTTAATTTCCCTTTACACCCCATGAATGAGGTATGAGATGCTTCTCGCGTTGTTGTGAATTAGCACGCTTTCTATTTTAGATTCACAAGAAGCGGCACCTACTTTTTTATCGACGAATGCGAACGTTACTGTTTAAGAAGCTATTACTAGACATGCCGATTATCTCGACACTTATACTGCGAAGTTTCTGTCGACAACATCGAGGGGCGGCAATGAAAGAAAAATGTTGATGACTGGAGCCGGGATTCGAACCACGTATCTCCCGCATGATAGTCGCGTGTTTTAATCACTATGCCAGGCCCGGTCCCATTATATTTATATTCAATATATAAATAATAATAAGCTGATGTGCGTTGTTCTGTGCATCACTTGAGAACGCGTGAATAAGTACTTCAAATTTTGATGCATAGATAGTACTAGTCAGGCACGACTGGTTTAAATTTGCACACGAAATTTTAATTTTTCATCAGAGACCGGAGATATCCTTATAGTAATCTGCAACACAGTTATCAATACGCAGAAGTAATTTTTATTTTCCATTAGTGGGAGGAGTAGGCGTGGTCAAACTATATCTTAGTCCTATAGCCATAAATTTGGTACACACATAGTACTCGGAAGGACTGCTTGCAATAAGTGGGCGAAGGGGGCATGGCAAAAATATATTTCAACCCTTGAGAGATACAATTTGATATCCTGATAGTAATCTATAACACAATTAACAATATGCAGACAAATTTTGTGGTTTTCAAAGAGCGAGCGGAGGGGGCATGGCAAAACTATATCTAAGTCCTCTAGAGATAAAATTTGATACATAGAAAGTACTCTGTATGACTGGTTGCAATATGCAGACGAAATTTTTATTTTCAATCAGTGGGCGGCGTGGCGAGGCCATATTGTTTTTAAGTCTTAAAGAGATAAGATTTAATTTCCTGATAGTAATCTGCAACACAATTATCAGAAAGCAGACGAAATTTTTATTTCCAATCAGTGAGCGGAGGGGGCGTTGCAAAACTGTATTTTAACTCTAGAGTGATAAAATTTGGTACACAGATAGTACTCGGGAGAACTACTTGGAATTTGCAGAAGAATTTTTAATTTGCAATTAGTGGGCGGAGGAGGCGTGGCCAAACTGTATTTAAGTCCTAGAGAGATAAAATTTGATATCCTAAAAGTAATCTCCAACACAATTATCAATAAGCAAACAAAATTTGTATTTCCAATCAGTGGGCGAAGCAAACTGAATTTAAGTCGTGGAGAGATACAATTTGGTACATAGAGAGTACTTGGTAGGATTGCTTGAAATTTTTAGACGAAATTCTAATTTTTCATCAGTGGGCGGAGATGGTGTGGCCAAACTGTAGTTAAGTCCTTTAAAGATATTAAATTTGAAAATCTGATAGTAATCTGCAATACAAGTATCAATATGAAGACAACATTTTTATTTTCAATCAGTGGGCGTGGCATAGCAAAACTGTATTTTAGCCGTAAAGACATACAATTTGATATTTAGATAGTACTCGGCACAACAATTCCAAATATATCAACCAGTTCAGACGTAATTTTTATTTCCAATCGAATGGGCGTGGCCAAACTGAATTTAAATCCTGGAGAAATACAATATGGTACATAGATACATACATAGCACTCGGCAGGACTGGTTGAAATTTGCAAATGAAATCATAATTTTCGATCACTGGGCGGATGGGGCGTAGAAACCCTGAATTTTAACCCTGGAGAGATAGAATTTGAGATTTAGATAGAACTCAGCACAGCAATTGTTAATTTTTGTTCAGCGGGCGGTGTGGGCGTGTACAAACTTTTTTTTCAGCCCTAGAGAGATATAGTTTGGTATACAGATCGAACTCGGCATCACAAGTTCAAATTGGCAGACGAAATATTTATTTTAGATAAGTACACAGATGTGCCACGCCCACAATATTTGTATCCCCAAATAAATGAAATGTTGTAGACACATAGCACTCGACGCAACAGATATGAATATGTAGACGAAATTTTGATTTTCGATCGGCGGACTAATGGGGGTGTGGCAAAAATTTTTTAGGGTTAAAGAGGAACAGTTTGATGAGCAGATAGCTCAGATAGCACAACCGATAAAAAAATGTAGACGAAATTATTTTTTTTATCATTGGACGGGTTTTATGTGCCAAAAGTGTTTTCTAATCTTAGAGTAACCAAATTTGATACACAGAATGCAAACCATAGGTGTCTTTAGAGCTAGAGCAATTTTAATACCCTTCACCACGCGCACGTACGTTGTGAAGAGTATATTTTAATTTTGATCTTTCCCATAGGAAGGCGTGGCAGGTATGACAATATAGATATGTATATTAGGGCGGGTCAATTTATAAATCACCCAAGTGACAAGGAAAACCTTATTTTAGGAATCAAAATAAGAAACTTCGCCCGAAGAACTATACCTCTAGAAAGATTTCTGATGTTCCGATTTTTATCCGTAGGTTCATATTTTGAAAAATACCACTTTGATCCATTTAGAGTGCCCCAATCGATTCCAAATGTATGACCGATCCCCACTTACTTTGGAAGGTCGACCCGCCCATGCCAGTGGCACACCATCCCATACAAACATTTGAAAAAATCAACAATTTTAGCCGAGAAAATTCAAAGTTTCTATTTCTCGTGCCCCAAAGAGAACCTTCTTAGTAAATCCTTAGTAAGAACGATCAAACAATTGTTACACTGTACGACACAATTTTTCACTCTTGATAAAACTGACCAGATTCTAAAAATATAGCTCAAATAAAATTATACGTATCTTCCAGTTTTTCTAAGTCAGCTCATTTAAGTTTTTTACGAGCAATTAAATTTTTGGAGCTAAGCTCCCATACAGCGACTCAAAAGTGAATTCTTCCTGTTCGCAGAACTCTGCGAGTTGTTAACAGAATTTTACGAATTTTTTTTTAAATGTGTTTTAGATGGCCAGGAGCTGAATCTGACGAAGAAAAAATTTAAAATATGTCACAAAAAAGATATGTTATAAAAAAAACTTAAAATTTTAATTTTTGAAAAAATTTATATTTGGACATCGTCAGAACCTGCTCCTGGACATTTGAAAAATAATAAAAAAAATTCATTAAAATCTGTTGACAAATTTTAAATTTTGGCTTCGTCAGAACCCACTCATGGCCATTTGAAAAATATTAACAAAAAATTCATCAAAATCTGTTAACAACTCGTAGAGTTCTGCGAACAGGAAGAAGTCACTTTCGCTCCAAAAATTTAATTGCTCGTAAAAAACTTACATGAGCTGATCCAGAAAAACTGGGAGATACATATAATTTTATTTGAGCTATATTTTCAGAATCTGGTCAGTTTAATAATGGGTGAGACCAAAGTTTAAATTTGTCTTACAGTGTTTTGGCTGTTATACCTATTTCTTTTAAATGGGGCGTGGCACAGCCCACTTCAACACTGCCTGTATTTCATCAGGTAGCAACATACCAACAACCAACAACACAAACCAAATATCAGCTTTATACCCTTTTTTGTTCATGAACTTTTAAAATTTGAAGTTTTATACAACGCCCACTGTTCCGATACCCACCCATTTTTTGTTGGATCACATGGCCAAATGCATTCAAACACATTTTCAAGACGATTATAGAGAATGTTCTCTAGGTATTCCGGTTTAAAAAAAATATCAAAAATTTAAGTACCCTATTTCCACCACCGACCATACAGCCAAATTCTGTAAAAATTTCAAAAAGACCGGTTATATCTTTTTCGGGCCTATTCGGTATATATAGATTTGATCTTTGACCTCTTTGGGACACGGCTAAAAGTTGTCCGATATTGTTCAAATTTTGATCATAGCCGTTTTATAACAACTGGCATAGTTAATTTTTCGCTCAATATACACTGGAGAGCGAAAAATTATACGCTCCACTTTATATTAGGATGGAAAAATAATCAAAAACTAAACTTTTACATCCAAAAACAACAAAATTTTATTTAGTTAAGTTTATCTTATTTGCATTACTTGACATTATGGGGTGATCATAAAATTAAACGCAGTAGTTTTTTATAACAAAATAAAACTTTTTTTTATTAAAACTAAACCAAATTTTAAATATAAAACACTTTTTAATATTGCCTATCACCTCTATTATATTGAATAAGTTCAAAGATGCCTTTCGGTCCTACTATTTATTAGGGTTTTTGGGGTTGGACATTCTAAGGAGTCCCAAGCTGCAATTACTGACGATTGTATTGCCTGTTCTTGAATTACATTTTATGAATTTTTAATAGGGTCCATGTCATGGAAACACGCTGGCCCCTCTAAGACTTCAACGTTTTCTGGCCGAACCCAACCTTTTGTTTCATTTCAGTAGTGAGTAGGCGCAATCTCTTGCTAAAAAAAAATTAATTTATCTCAAGAAGGGCTATAAACTCATTTTCAGTCTGTCTCTCCGGAGTTCATACCCTTCGGAGTTCATGTGACAGATTGGAAAGGCCAGCTCCAAAGATAATTTTTCAGAGAATCCACCCCAAACCAGATACGGCTAAAAGTGGAATATATCAGCATTTATAATTGTGAGGTAATACCGTGAGATATGTTATATTAAGTTATTCTTGTAATATTTGTCAACTATGCAACAGCATAACACTACTGGGCCCACTAGTAATTAACACAATAACAACTATAAAAATATAAACTTATATGTTTTTACAATTGCTGTATTTGTTTATAGTAAAGTTAAAAAAGTAGCAAATTAATTGCAACTTTTCTTCCCAACCCAGCATCCTGTATACAATGTGATATCATCCTTTATATAAAAAGCATTTAACCCACACATGTTGAAAAGTTCTCCTAACATGTCAGTTGTATATATTTGTTAACCTTAAAATAGAAATAACTCAACTTTTGTAGTATGTTAAGTTCTCCATTAGTTGCGATTGTGTGTGTGTGGAACTTATTTTTGCTTTATATGTATTTTCTATACGTGCTATGAGAAATTATCAGCATTGATAAAAATGTGGAAATTTGCTACAATTCAACTTCTTAAAATAGGCAATCGGCTTAGATAAGTATAAATAATAACTGATGGTGTGGCGTAGCAGTTGGCATAAGATTTGTCGTAAAGCGTTAAACTGTATTTTACTTGCGATGTGCTGGGAAATTGTTGCGAATATGACAATTACTTTTGGAAAGTATGGCATCAAACTAGTGCGCATATGATTGACATATTAAACTAGTTAGACAAGATAAGTATTAACAGTAGACGGAAGAGTTGAGAAACATTTAGGTTTTGGATTCTTGACTGAACTGTCAATACAAACCAATAAGGGGTTTGCATAAAATTTTTCCAATACATACACTTTTTTGAAAAATCAACAATAAATAACGATGACATGGACAATGTAGGGTACCAACGTTACAATCGACCGTTTGCGCACTGAGTTCGAAAACCGCATAATTGGCCACAAATTTCAGATTAATTGTCTACCTTGCTGCTGTGATTTGATCCCGTTAGACTTCCCTAAAAGATAATAATAAGATATGGGCTACGCAAGCAATCGCAAGTCAATTGAGGGCTTAAAATAGGAAATCTATGTTGTCGTTCCCTACAGAGAAACCCACACACCCACCCGCTAATGCTGTGTGTTTGTGAATGTGAAAAAAGCATGCACGTTGCTATTTTCACAACGCTTAAGCATAGACCGACCATAGACTGGCTGCTTTGAATCAAACACAGCTTAGCGTACGTGTGAATTTGTCGATCGTGTCTGTGCAAAAAATAATATTATTGCTGGCCTCGCGAGTGCCTGGGGTGCTGGCCACTACTCTATAATCATTTGAACTATGTTGTGCATCATTCATGGACCATCATGAATGATCATGAATTAAGCGGCCGTCGCAGAGTGGTTAGAACGATGCGGGAGATCCCAGGTTCGACTCCTGGCTCCAGTCATCTACATTTTTATTTCATTGCCGACCCCCTCGATGTTGTCGACAGCAACTTCGCAGTATAAGTCTAGTCTATCGGCATGTCTAGTAAAAGCTTCTCAAACAGTGACGTTCGCATTCGTCGAGAAACATGTAGGTGCCGTTGGTTGAGAATCTAAAAATAGAAAGCGTGTTAATTCACAACAACGTGAAAAGCTATTTCATGCCTCATGTAAAGGGAAATTACGTTTTTAAAGTAATTAACATACATATAGACCAGGTAATCAATTCAATTCAATTCAATTCAATTCAATTCAATTCAATTCAATTCAATTCAATTCAATTCAATTCAATTCAATTCAATTCAATTCAATTCAATTCAATTCAATTCAATTCAATTCAATTCAATTCAATTCAATTCAATTCAATTCAATTCAATTCAATTCAATTCAATTCAATTCAATTCAATTCAATTCAATTCAATTCAATTCAATTCAATTCAATTCAATTCAATTCAATTCAATTCAATTCAATTCAATTCAATTCAATTCAATTCAATTCAATTCAATTCAATTCAATTCAATTCAATTCAATTCAATTCAATTCAATTCAATTCAATTCAATTCAATTCAATTCAATTCAATTCAATTCAATTCAATTCAATTCAATTCAATTCAATTCAATTCAATTCAATTCAATTCAATTCAATTCAATTCAATTCAATTCAATTCAATTCAATTCAATTCAATTCAATTCAATTCAATTCAATTCAATTCAATTCAATTCAATTCAATTCAATTCAATTCAAATCAATTCAATTCAATTCAATTCAATTTAAAAAGGTTACCAAAAACAATCGACATAATTGCTTTCAGTCATCATTACAAAATCAAACCAATCAATTTGAAGCAGAAAACTCATTAGTCCAACTATTATACTCGGACTTTCACAAATGACTATTTAAATGAATTTTGTATAGGCTTTTCTTAACAACTGTCTTCCAAGATATCAGTCAAACCCCTCTCCCCTGCCCCCTCTTACCATTCATACAATTTCACCCCTAATCCCAATTTTACAGCAAAACTTCATCATTCATTTTCTTATCCACCCTATGGTCGCACAATAAACAATAAACCATCATCTGCATTGTCTTGAACGACAAATTGAATTAACATTTCAAATTCATGACAAATCATGTCATACTTTTCCTATTTTTGTCATTCGCCTTAGAAATCTTTTACGTTACGTTTTCCCCTCCCCCGCACAAAACTTAGAGAATATTTGTGTTCGCGTTTCTTTTGCTTTATTAATTTTATCACTGTGGCAATAAGTGTAGTACATAAAGAAGCAAATCTGAAAACAAATTTTATCCGAACCAAGAAAATGTATAAAATTTCACACAGTATGCGGCTCCACCCCACAGCCCCCATCACCAATGCAAAGCAACGCAACGGCGATGAAAAAGAAAAAAATACGCGAGAAATACTATTAGAATTTGGTTATTTTTTTATGTTTATGGCGCGAAAGCGTGAAATGAATTGTCAAAAAAGGCGACGCAGTCAACGACAGCATGAAAAGGAAAGCGAAAAATGAACTGAGACCCTTTTGCACCAATTCGTCCGTCCGTCCGTCCCTTCGTCTTTTATGCGCCAAGCATTGAGCATATCCCTTTGTCCGTCCTATCGTCCGTCCGTCCGTCTGTCTGTCATGTAAATTCGTTGTGTGAATTTGAAATGCCACCTAAACACCCGTAAAGCTTGAAAATGAAATGAAGAACGAACGAACGCAGAAAAAAAATTTAAAATTCAGATTTGGAAAATTATCGAAGTAGAAAATTTTTATTGACAGTGAAATATCTTACAAAGTTAACACGCCTTAACACTACCAAAATGCTCAGTTTGTGTTTGCTCCCGCCCTCTACCTCACCCCTACACCTATACAAGCAGCAGTAGTCAGCGAATGGTTCATAACATTTTGATTATTATTATGATGATACCGACGAATCCAGTGAATATAAGGAATGCTCACGATGTTGATGTTGATGCTGCTGCTGTTGCTGCTTCTGCTGATGGTGATGACGATGACGGTTTCGAAATCATTAGAGAAACCCCCCGCACTCGCTCAGAAGATGGAGGCGGTTTTTTTTTTCAAACCCCAAAAGAATTTTGATATAAGCCAAATAATTTGCTTACTCTTATCCTGTATCCGCTCAACACGCCCCTCCCCCTCTACTTCACAGTATATCCTGTAAAAGAAAAAAAGGAAACGAACGAGCAACGAAAAAAAACACAAGTGGCAAGTCTTACAGACATAATCACACTTCTTAACCCAACTTCCTACCTCCCGACACCCTATTACCCACGAAATGAACACACACAACATCACAGCCCTTACACACACAGTTACACCCCCTCAACCGGCAATTTACTTCATTCAGCGTCTGAGAGATGTTAGAATGGCTGAGCGAGTGACTGAATGGATCATCATATATAGACAAGTGAATAGAATTATAGTCCTGAATGAAACTGTGGTTGATTGAGCTCAAAGGAAACCTCACAATTGACGACGAAAGAAACGAACGAACGCTCACACAAAGGGGCATAGGGCACACACATTTATCTTTGTTCCATTGCCCCCCATCCATGATACACACGTTACGATGATTTCAACAGAATTTCAAATATTCCAAATTAATTTCAATCAAAAGCACCAATAAAGCTGATTGACTCGTTAAGTGTAGCCCTAGTTTGGCAGGATGGCATCGTGAATGCATCGTGGCTCTTATTAATAATTACTTTATGGTAAATTTCTAAAGTCTAATCGTTGGAAAGGTCGAGGGGGGAGGGTCCCTACCGAAGTAGGTCAAGTGTTGTCTGTAGGGAAGGTAATTGAGTATGGGGAAAGTAGTTGTGAGCGTCTATTGTTATAATGGTTATTATTATAGTCCTAGAACTTTGTACGTAGAGAACTGGTACGTTCTGTATGCGTTTGGCCGCAGTTGTGTCAATTGTCACCTGACACTTTGTAATGTTTGTGGAATTAGACCTGGAAGAACTTACTATAAACAACCTTTTCCTAAGTATCTTAGCCTCCTAGGGGCTAGAGCGGGACAGCTACAAAAAGATGTTCCATCGTCTCAGACTCCTTCTCTTTATTACATACACAGCAGTAGCCTGAATAACACTGCATTAATTATGTAGCCTCAAAATGAGGCTGCCTAGCTGCATGTCCTCGCACTATGCACCAGTTCCTGTACCATGTGTTGCATCTTCAGTTCGTCAGTAAAGCCTGAAAAGGAGTCACCATACGAAGTCCCGCCGTTATTCTAGTATGATTTTACAGAAATTTAGAGGTAATCGGCTATTTCAAAATCTACAAAGACTCATGATGAATTTGTATCGGAGATACCAAAAGGGGCTTGGCCATGTAGCCCATTTGTAATACTGTAAGTGGTTTAGGGAAATATTAACTCGTGGAAAGTTTCAAAACAATTGTTTGCGTCTTTCGAAAGTTATTTTGCGTACCAGCCTAACAGCCAGACAGACAGATGGACGGACATGACTCAAACGTCTTCGAAAGTCATGAATCGTATTTGGTTCCAAGCAACCTAGGGTCAATAGTGACTTCTTCTATGTGTTATACTTTTGGGTCGTATCAAATGATATATACCATCCTACCCGTAGGATGAGATATTCAAGATCGTTCCAAAACTACTCCCAAATCCTATACCAGCTTCCCCTTTTTATGGGTGTCTGTCTGTCTGTCTGTCCCCGCGATAACAAGCGTAGTTTTAGAGCTATCGAGCTGAAATTTAATATGCAAACTTTTATCCTCTAAGCGGAGGTGAAGTTCTAAGACGAGTAAGATCGGAATTAACTACTTCCGCCTCTTATATAAACCTCCCCTAGTTGGGGTTGTCAGTATGTCTTTTCCCGCTGTTACAGTCGCAGTTTAGGAGCTATAGAGGAAAAATTTCGTATTCAAGCTTTAGACCCCTAAGAGGAGTTTAAGTTTTTAGTTCGGACAGATCGGACAGAAACAAGTCAATCCTCCCATACCCACTCCTCATTTTTGGGGGTTTCCGTCTGTTTGTTACCCGATTACAGGCGAAGTTTCAGAGGCATCGAGCTGAAATTTGGTATGCAACCCTCTATTCTATAAATGGAGGTTAAGTTCTAAGACGAGCTAGATCAGTCAAAAACAACTCCCAAATCCTATACTAGCTCAATTTTTTGGGGCTGTCCGTCTTCCTTTACCCGTGATTACAGCCGTAGTTTAAGTACTAATGAGCTGAAATATGTTTTGTTAGCTTATATCCTTTAAGCGGAGGTTACGTTTTAAGATGAGCAAGAAATCCCACTTCTCATACAAACTGTCCCTTTTTGGGGGTGTCCGTATATCTGTCCACGCGATTACCGTAGTTTAACTACTTAAAAACTTAATTCCCTTTGCACCCCATGAATGTGGTATGGGATAGCTTCTCGCGTTGTTGTGAATTAACACGATTTCTATTTTTAGATTCACAACTAACGGCACCTACTTATTTATCGACGAATGCGAACGTCACTGTTTAGAGAAGCTCTTACTAGACACGACGATTGAATCGACGCTTAATACTGCGAAGTTGCTGTCAAACAACATTCGAGGGGAGCCGACAATGAAAGAAAATTTTATTTATTTTTTTCTTTTAAGATGACTGGAGCCAGGTTTGAACCTGCGATCTCCCGCATGGTAGTCGCGTGTTCTAACAACTATGCCACGGCCGGTTTAACTACTAATGAGCTGAAATTTGGCACGGAAGCTTATATCCTCTAAAGTTAAGTATTAAGATGAGCAAGATCGGACAGAAACTACGTCCACTTCCCATAGAAACTGCTCCTTTTTGGGATTGTGGACCGGCTTGCCCCTTTATTATGAGTTTTAAGAGCTTTAGTGATTTATAAGTTATCGAGCTGAAATTTGGTATGCAAGCAGAGGCTATGTTCTAAGATGAGCAAGACCGGCTAAAAACTACTCCCACATCCCATACAAAATGGGGGTATCTGCATGTCTGTTCCCACGATTACAGCGTAAGTTTAAGAGGTATCGAAGCTTCTATCCGCTTGGCGGAGGTTAAGTTCTAAGAAAAGCAATATCGGTCACAATCTACTCCCAAATCCTATACAAGCTCCCCCTTTTGGGGGTTTCCGTCTGTCTGTCCCAGTAATTGCAGCCGTAGTTTAAGAGCTATCGAGCTGAAATTTAGTACGCAATCTTCTATCGTTTAAGCGAAGGTTTGCAAGATCCTTCAAACACTGCTCCCTTATCCCATACCAACTGCCCCTTTTTGGGGTTTTCAGTATGTTTTGAGGCTGAAGTTTGGTATGCTTGCTTCTATGCTCTTAACAGAGGTAAGGTTCTAAGATGAGCAAGATCGATCGAAAACTACATCCCACACCCCATAAAAAATTACCTCTTTTTGAAGGTATCCGTCTGTCTGTCCCCACGATTACTGCCTAAGTTTAAGAGGTATTGAGCTGAAATTTGTTGTGCAACCTTTTGTCCTTAAAATGAAGGTTAAGTTCTAAGAGGCGTAAGACCGGTCAAAAACTATTAACACTTCCACACAAACTGCCCCTTAGTCAGTCTATCATTCCCCGCGATTACAACCGTATTTGGTATACAACCCTATATTCTTTAAGCGAAGGTTATGTTCTCAGATGTGCAAGATCCTCTTGGGGGGTTTCAGTCTGTCTGAAAGTTGGTATGCATCCGTCTATCCCCTAAGCGGTCGTAAAATCCTAAGATGAGCAAATGCGGACAAAAACTGTTTTAAGCGAAGGTTAAATTTTAAGATGAGCGAGATCGGACAAAAACTATTCCCACTTCCCAATAAAAGCTCCCCCTTTTTAGGGTTAAAATACTTTATAAAAACATTCTCAGCTTATACAAGAAATGCAAGCTGAGTATTTGACATTTCAGAAGTAATAAAAAAAGGAAGAAAATTTTTTCAAAATTTCAAATTACCTTAATTATGAATTACATCGATATTTCTTTACATGTTTTCTTAGGAAAGCACTCATTTTATTCATATCAGATTTGAATATACGGACAAAGTCTAAGACTAAACACTTTTTATGATTTTTAATTTTGTGTGCATTTTTATAGAATTTTATGGGAAATTTTAGCTAAAAAACACAATTTTCTCTACAACTATTTAGAAAACTCCGCAACTATGGATCGGCGAAAAAATAACATCAGACAATCTTAAAGTAAATTTAATTAGATACTTATTGTATTTTTTTTTTTTTTTTTTTTGATAATTTCGAATAAATGGTTCTGAAACAATGCTTAAATCTGCGACAAAAAAAAATTTTTTAAAAATATTTAATCTTTTTTTGTTGAGTATAAAATAAATTTGAATATTTGTGTAATCGTCGGACCATTTTGCATTTTTGTAATCGTAACCATTTTGTGCCAAAAATTATGATGTCGACATTTCTATATTAAGTTTGTTGCATAGTGTAAACAATAATTTTTCAAAATAATGATAAAGCGATAACATAAGTCAATCTTCCCACTTTTATACTGAGACATTAGTTCTTTTTTGTATTCATCCGCAAGCCACTGTTCACCGCCATCGACTTGAAAGTATCAGTCAGCTTCATAAAATATATCAAATCTTCCGCTTTAAGCACTGCGGTTACTGTTGTTGTTGTTGCTGTTGTCGTCGTTCTGCAACGTCATATCCCCACATACATACGCGAATTATTGTGGTATTTATTTCGTTAAATGTTCGCATGTATATGACATTCACTGTTATTGTTGTCATCATCGTTGTAGTTGTTGTTTCGCCGCCTTCTTGTCGTTCTTCCGCATTTGCCAATAAAAGTTCAACGATGTATGAAAAATTTAAACGTGTCGTATTAATGTTCAAGTCTTTGTCATTCTACCGCCCCCGCCCCCCACACTTTTGTCTTCACACCATTGACGCCTCAATCTTTTGCTATCATGTGAGAATATCTGCATATTTTGTGTTTTGTTTTGTTTTTCGGTGACACCAACGCACACGCAAAAAAAGTGTCCTTTTTTTCCCGCCATGGCAAGGATGTGGCGGCAGGAATGGCGAAACGAGTTAAATAAAATTTTCAAAATATGTAAACAAATCTTATAAATATTTAATGAAATGTAATTTGTTACTACCCCAACCTCTTGCGTTCAAAGTAAAGGCGCGTTTATCACACCGAGGGAAAGGGGCAAACGAAAGCTGGTAAAACTTTGGCAAAGTATTATTTCTCATACAATTTTTGTTAGAGCTGTTCTTTCTCCGTTATGCTTGCTTTCTATGTTTGTTCGTCGCTGTTTTTTTTTGCTCGGTGGTGGTGGTGGCGGGTAAACTGTTTTTTATTAAATAATTTTCTTTCACTCATCATAAAGAATAAACAACTTCTGCGTAGAAAATTGGTAGGAACAAAAAAGGACGATGACGACGACGACAACAAAATAAAATATATAAAATTACTTTACGTTAAAAGTAAAACTATGCTTTGTTTTTTGTAGTTCTTTGCCAAGTGAATTTTTTATGTTGCGTTACAGTTGCGGATTTTTGTTGTTGTTGTATATGAAACGAAATAAGAAAATTTCGTTGAAAAAAGAATTGGCAACAACTTTTTGTTGTTTCTTTTGCCATAAATATCAACAATTTTTTGTGTTTAATTTTTAATACAATAGTTCACTTACATACTCGCACACACACAGCCACACACATAGACACAGCACTAGCTTTCCTTGGCTGCACTACTTCCACAGCGTGGACAAGCGAGCAAACTTGTTGGTTGTTTCTGCTGTAAGTTGAGCGAATACGCGCGCTCTGGAAGTTTTTAGTGAAAAATTGTGTAAAATGAAAGAAAGTTTTTTCTGTTGTTGTTGTTGCCAGCTGCTTCTCATCTTCTCTACGGAGAGTTGTTTTTCATTCCCCTCCTTTTGTTGGCTGTGTATTTGTTTCCTGCACTATTGTTGTTGTTGTATAAATCCGATGCCATCACCACCACAGGTTTGGAGGTGTTTACAGTTGGTCAAGTTGTTTGTTACATTTCAAAGGAATTAATAAAGACTTTGAGATTATAAACGAGAGTGCAGTTGCACTGCAGTTTCATTTAACATTGGGTAAATAAAACTTAAAAGTTAAAGTTTAGATGGAAACTAACAGCGTCAAATAGTAAAGCGAAGGCACACAAAGTAAATGCTTAGCAATATAATGGAAGAGATCCTTGAGGGCCAGGGAAAAAAATATAATATTATTTTAATCAACGGAGTGAAAATAAACAATGAAAAATAAATATATGCGATGGAAAAACTTAAACAAAACTAATAAGATAACTATATTTGGCTATGCGGAAGCTCAGATATCCTTCTTCATATATTTGCACTACAACATGTACGCACACCCCCAAAAAAGGGAGTTGGTATAGAGTGTGGTAGTAGTTCTTGACCGATCTTTCTCATCTTATAACTTAACCTTTACTCAGAGGATAAATGCTTGGATATCAAATTTTAGCTCTACAGTTTTTAACTACGGCTGTAGTCGCGGGACAGACAGACTCACACCCCCAAAAATGTGGAGTTTGTGTGGGAAGGGGTAGTAGCTTGTGACCGATCTTGCTCATCTTCGAACTTACCGCCGTTTAGAGGTACCAAATTTTAGCTCGATAGCTGTTAAACTACAACAGACGAACATGCTTCAAAAATGGGAAAATTTGTATGGGAGATAGGACTAGTTTTTGTTCGACCTTTTTCAACTTAGTATTAACCCTTTGCTTAGAGGATAGAAGCTTGTATACTAAAATTCAGTTCTATAGCTCATAAACTGTGGCTGTAATCGCGGGCATACAGACGCACACTCCAATAAAGGGGGAGTTTGTATGGGAAGTTGGAGTATATTTTGACCACTCAAACCTTAACATCCGCTTAGAGAATAGAAGATGGCATACCAAATTTTAGCTTGATAGCTCTAAAAACAACTGCTGGCTTCGCGGGAGCAGACAGACGGACATCCCCAAAAAGGAAGAGTTTATGTTGGAGATGAGAGTAATAATTAATCTCTGCTTTGAGGATAGAAACTTGCATTCCAAATTTCAGCTCGATACCTCTCAAACTACGGTTGCAAGGGACGAGCCAGACAGACGAACACCCCCAAAAAGAGGAAATTTTTTGGGAAGTGGATATAGTTTCTAATCGATATTACTCACGACACGACCAAAGATGAGGAGTTTTCACCTCTTAAAACTTTATCTCCGCTTAGAAGAAGAAGCTGACATACCAAATTTCAGATCTTTCTTCAGTG